>OY776279.1:7732590-8332590 GCA_963675445.1 Linnaemya vulpina
ATATCACCGCAAATCCATTTATCTAAAAGAATCAAATTAAAAGGGACAGTGGAATCAATACAGAATGAACATTTTATTATCTTGTTTCTCACCTTCACATTTTACAATTTGTATGAATGGATTTGGATATACCAGACACGGCTGAATTGCAACCGGTGTTGCGTTGGCACTCTGGCTCTCTAACTTACTTAGATCGTTCCGACTATTTTGAATTGAAGTTTTATAATCATTGTTTGCATTTGACAGCGTCTTTTCTTCGGATACATCAAAGTTATTAATTCGGGTCTGCGTGTCCTCGATTTTCTTTTGCAGCCTGTCTCTTTGAGTTGACCGCTCCGTTTCCTTTTCTTTAAGTTTATCATTAAATATATTTTCAGCTAAATTGTGTCGATTTCCTTTGATGTTCTTGATTTCTTTGTCGAACTGCTGATTTACTCTTCGTTTTTCTGCCTTCGCTTCTTTCAATTCTTTTTTTAATTTTGCCAACTCTGCTTTTCTTTCTCTTTTCTGTATCTCCTCTGTGTTCACCATTTTCTCGTCTATATTAATTGTGGGTCTAGCGATGGATTCCATGTGGCCACCATTATGATTTACATTTCCTTGGGGATCATATTTTACGTCTTTTCCTGTTTTCCTTACATTTGACAGCGCTTCTTGTATGCTGCGTTTTATATCTTCTTTGAACAGCCTCGCTTCGTCGGCTGAATGGACTGATGCCAAGCTCTCTTCGCTAGACAGTAAAGAATATCGTCTTATTTGATGTTGGGGATCAGTGGGAGTGAGAGAAGTTTTTATTGATAAAATTGTATTTCTTTTGGAGATGCAAATGTTAACACGTGCCAACTGGGAGGCTTCTTCTTCATTTGTTGCTGCGATAAAACAACGATCACTGTCTAGGGGACATTTTATGTCACCGCAAATCCATTCATCTGAAAGAAAAAAAATTGTGGAATAGAATTACTGTAGAACGAATGAATATATATATATATATATATATATATATATAGTATATATATATATATATATATATATATATATATATATATATATATATATACTATATATATATATATATATATATATATATATATATATATATACTATATATATATATATATATATATATATATATATATTCCTTACCAGAACATCTTTGTATTTTCCCGTCTTTACTGAGGGAAAGAGAACACGTCTGCACACACTCAACCACCAGCACAAGTGTGACAAGTAATTTTAAACTTTTAACAAAAATCATATCCGTAAAACTCAAGTGGCAACTGTTCTTCTGTGAATTCTAAACAACTCTAACGATCTTAATTTGATTTCGTTAACGGGAAACTTCAATGCCAAGAATAATTATTTAGTTAAAAAGACAGATAAGAGTTAACGAAATGTGTGGGAGGGGAGGGAGTTTATTACGCATCAACATTGTTTGCACTAAAACAATTTATGTCTGTTTTTAAAAATTAGATAAAGTATTTGCGGAGTTAAAATCTGTTTGACTTTCGATTCAACAGATATTCAAAAGTATAAGTTCATTTCTCATTAACCCTGGCTGGTTACTGTTCGTCTCATTTACTCTTTATCATATAATTCTTTTATTTTGCTCAAAATTCGTATCAAATTTTAAAAGAGATAAAAACCGTTCACGTTAATTTTTCAACATCATCGTTTTAAATGGGTGGCAGTCATCTTGTTTATGCATGCACCCACACACACGCACACACACATACATGAATATGCAATCGTTTAAGGGTTTAAGCTTTTATTTAACGCTGTTTCAGCACAAATTCGCAAAAGATGTACTTTGCATTCTGTGCTCACAAACTATCAGCGTACTTTCCATTGTACAACAACAAAATCGTCCCGCAGTACTTATTTCTTACGCTCTCATTTTGTGTCACAAGAAATTATTCTGCTTGAGTCTAATTAATTTTAATTCGAGTTCAAACTCAATATGCATATTCAGTAACGATAACGCCCATGTTTCATTCATTTCAGTAACGTTACGCCCCTGATTTTTAGTATAAAAAATGTCTTGTGTTCCCTTTTGGAGAACTTATTTCAATATAAAAAATAGAACAATAAAACACAAACAAAAACACAAAATAATAAAGTTATTTAAAATTAAATTTTAATTAAAATTTTAACGACGCAGATAGATTAACTGTCTTTTACAGCCACAAGATAAACACAGACATTTTTAAGATACGAATCGTATCGTATCTACGCTAAATGAATATTATTTTTGTCATGTGACCGAAACTGCCAACGGGAATTCTCCAGCATGTTTACGTAACAATCTGAGCAAATTAAACACGTTGTTGCGCCCCAGGGTGTTGCCTAGTGGTTCCGATTCTGTTGCTATTTTCATATAAAAATTTCGCGAATCCTCATAGACATTTTTAAACTTCTACAGCGAACTTGTAAAAAGTTCATTAATTCCGTTTCAGCCTGATGCCAGTTTCTGTTGCTTCTTTGAGGTTTTTGTTTGCTTTTTGCTCTACAAACCGCGTTAGGTTTTGTTTTAATTGCACAGCACCGTTAAGAATGAAAATTTTAATGTTAAATAGATCATGATTTGCCACGTCGTGTGAGTGAAATTAATTGGCGTCAATTGTTATCTTCTTCCATTGACATCATCTGCCCTGTGACATGATTTGATAACCAGGAAATATATTTTTAAAAGAAGTGTAACGGGTTTTAATGGAAAGAAAGTTTTATGAAATTTTTGTGAAAATGTGACCTCCGCCATGTGGCCACCATGGCTGGCGCGTAGAAGGCGCAACCTGGAACACTAATTTTCAACAACTTTTCGAATGTTGATTTCCGGATGCTCAAGTGACTTAGCTTAACCCTAAAGAAAATAGTCCGATGGGGTTAAATCACTACGTGAGATCATTTTCTCATCAAAAGTTTCTTGGAATAACTCAATTGTAGCCGTCCGCTGTGGGACATGTGGCTCCGACCTGTTGGAACCACACATCAGCAGGATTGATGCCGCGTAATTGAGTTGCGAAACAATTTCGAATCATGTTCCGATACCGTTCAGTAACACTCTGAACATCCTTGTTTTTGAAGACGGATTCGGGCCAATGATTCCGCCATGTTATAAAGCGCACGAAAAGGAAATTTTTCTGTGGATGGAAATGGTGTTGCGACAAAAACCTTCTGGTTTCGTCTCTTTCCAAATGGGACACTTCTGTTTATTTACGTACCCATGCAAGCGGAAAAGGGCTTCATCCGAAAATAAAATTTTTAATGGAAGAGTTTTTCGGATAGAAGAGTTATTTTGATGGAAAGTTTCAATAATTTGCAGGCTTTGTTTTGGTGCGAGTCGATTCCTAATAAAATTTCAAAGCAAATTAAACGAAATGCAACTGTCAGCTATTAAATGGGCGCTAAAATAAAGCAGTGATGCCAACTCAAAGTTGAGACACTCTTAAAAAAACGCACTTTATACGAATTTTAGCGATGGAGTTTAAACTCTAGAGAACTATAGAATGAGGAATAAACAATATATGTGGTCTTATATACATACATAAACACACACAGACACACACACACACGTGCATTCAATCAATACAATTCAAAATATATTGAGATTTTTCAAATACATGATGAAAAAACACCAAAATTATGATGAGAAACTTAAAAGCGTCGTGTTTTGTAAAAGCATAATTATTTTAAAACGCTGCATACTAACACACACACACACACACCTTTCAATATATGCAAATAAATGGAAGTGCTTAAAAGCTCAATTGGAACCGTCAGATTTCAATTCCTTTACAAAGTTTTAATATTCAACTGCAATCGTACTGTTTTATTTATTTAAATTAATTTCTCTGTTTGTTTTGCTTTAAGGAATGAAATCATTCATGTAGATCTCTGCTTGTTACATGTTACCCCTTTTGTATTTGTATGTGGTTTTACGTTTTTAGTTACGTCTAAACACTGCACCAAATCTGCAAAATATTATGACGAATATTTCGTTCATAGATGGTGCAACGTGTTTCTTTTTCGAACAGCCCAAAAGTATGCTAAGGTTCTGATCTTAAAAAAATTAAAAAATACACCTCATGCAAGCGGCTTTTATGTGGTTTAACTAGAATCCACAAAACTGAAATTTATTTGCAACGTCTATATGCATTTCACTGGCGCTTTTACCACAGTTTTGAAAAGTTTGAAACCTCTCATCTTGAGAAAAGACTGTTATAGAACAATTTAGAGCAGGGGTGCCCCTTTTAATGTTTTTTAAAGTAGATTTTTTTAGAAAAGTTGTACCCCTTGTGAAATTTTTTTGAAAATTTAAACTCAAAATATTTTAAAAGTAGATTTTTCTTATGAAATTTTAAATGTTTGAAAAGTAGACGTTTTTTTTTAAATTTTTAAATATATTAGAGAATTGAAATTAAAAATTTTTGAAAGGCCGGTTTTCTTAGAGAAATTATAAATTTTTTAATACTTGGTTTTTATTAATTTATTAGGGTTTTTTATAAAATAAAAAAATACTTGGTTTTTTTAGAAAAAAATTTTCCTTGTGGAATTAAAAATTGCTAAAAACTTTTTTTTTTAATATAATTTATTTTAGAAAATTTAAATATTTTAGAAAATTGAAATTTAAAAAGCAGGGTTTTAGGAGAAATTTTAAATTTCTAAAACTTGATTTTCTAATTTTTTAATTTGTTTTTAGAAAATTAAAATTTTAAAATTTAAAAAACCCGATATTTTCTTAAATTTTTAATATTTAATAAGTCTATTGTTTTAGAAAACTTAAATATTTTTAGAAAATTGAAATTGAAAATTTAAAAAAAACTCGATTTTTTTAAAGAAATTTTTAATATTTAATAAGTCGATTTTTTAAGAAAACTTAAACATTTTTAGAATATTGAAATTTAAAATTTAAAAAAAGTAAATTTTTATGTTAGAAATTTTAGAAATTTAAAATATATAAGAAACCGATTTTTTTAGAGTAGAAGGTTCTCTTGTGAAATTTAAAATTTAAAAAATATTTAATTATTGGATTTGTAAAAAGTCGATTTTCGTGTGAAATTTGAAATTTTGAAAAAGTACTTTTTTTCGCTAAGAAATTTTCAATTTTAAGTCTTCTTTCTAAATGAAAAACTCTTGAAAATGATTTATTTTGGAAAATAGTAGAGGAAAAGAGGGTGGAGCGCTAACAAAAATTTTATAGTTTCCCAGAAAATTTTCAAAACGTTGAATACAACAGTTTCATACACAATTCAAATATACGGCGTCATAGAATCCATTATTAATTATTGCTGGAAACGGTGCGATTGAATTAAAAGGGGTCGCGTTATTATTTAGTGGTTGCGTTGTTTTGGGCGTGACGCAACTTGTGGAATGGCTTCATCAAATAAAACGTTCGTCTGCCATTAACAGACGATTTCCCAGTATTTACTTTTGTTCTCTTGTTCTTCTGCAATTCCAACATTTTCAAATTTAATAACATGTTGGCGTACAACTCGCACACCACACACAAACGAACAGCAACAACAAACAGAAGAAGTTAATTCCTCGCTCTTGCATTCGTATTAAGCAAATTTACAATTGAAAGTAGCAATTTTGAATAAAGACTTTTGCCGTTCTTAATGTTGAATCGTATCGAAGCGAACTGTCTGTCATTATTCGTCAATGATGGATGATTCGTCTGCCGGCTGGTAAAATTGTTCCTTTGGGTTGGCAGTTGCGATCAACAGATCATCAAATCAACGTAATCATGGTATTTGCAACCGCAACTCTAAAGGAATTAAATCGTTTTTTGATTTTGTGTTTCAAAACTACAGGAATTGAAAAGTATTTTGAAACTTTTAGTACTAAATTCATAAAGACACAATTGATATTCCAACAACCAGGGGAAAACCCAGAACCCAGGAAAGCGGAACATTGGATACCTTGGACGCGCTGTGTCTAGAGAAGGCGTGGCGGACAGCGGCAGGTCTGCGAAATGCATACAATATTTCGATAATATCCCACTCACTCTTTATAGGTTTTTTGTTTTGGGGTAGCACTCAGGGGATGACCGCCCCCTAAATGTGAAGGAGTCACGCTCCTTCTGCTCTTTCAGTACGAGAGTACTAAAAAAAATTTTTTATTTTAATATCAATATCAAGAAAAAGAAAACATCTTTTTAAGCTGTTTGCTTAATTTTCCAACCCTGGGACCGAGTTTTCAAATTTGTTTAAATTTCAACACCAAGAAAAAGTTTCTTGAAAAAAAAAAAATGGCTGTAATTTAAAGAAAAATATTTAACAAAATTGGCTTTTATAAAATAGGAATTACTTCAATTTTTCCAGCTCTGGGATAGTTTTTTTCTTCAATTTTCTGACATTTAGTAGAAAAAATTTCTTTTAAAAATATCCAAATCAAGAATGTTGGCTGCTGAAATGCACCAAAATGAATTGAAGTTGTCCAACCCTGGAAACGAATTTTCGATTTTACTTCAACTTTAATACCGTTTCAGGGTTTTTTTGAGGATTTGAAGAACTTCAAATAAAACAAATGAAACAAAAATTCACTTTTATAAATCAAGAGTTACATAACATTTTCCAGCCCTGGACAATCTCTTTGAATTTGAATGGTTTTATTTGAATTTAAATACCATTTTAATGCTTTTTGGAAAATAAAAAGGCTTTAATTTAAAAAAAAAAATTATTTGCAAAAATTTGCTTTCATAAATCAAGAATTACATAAAACATTCCAGCCCTGGATCAGCTTTTTAAATTTGGGTGACTCTATTTGAATTTAAATACCATCTCAATTTTTCTTGAGGATTTGAATAACTTTAAATAGAATAAAAAAAATTCACTAAAATTTGCTTCTGTAACTTCACAATGAGTTAACATATTCCAGCTCTGGAACACCTTTTTGAATTTGTTTGATTTTATTTGAATTTCAGTGCAATTTTTATGTTTATCGAGAAAAAAAAGGCTTTAATTAGCAAAAAAAAAAAAAATTAAAAAACTTTTATAAATCAAGAATTACTAGAAACTTTCCAGCTCTGAACAACGTCTTTGAATTTGGATGATTTTATTTGACTTTTTATACAATTTTAATGTTTGTTGAGAAATAAGAAGGCTTTAATTAGAAAAAAGAATTAATTTGCAAAAACCTGCTTTCATAAATCGAGAGTTACTTAAAATTTTCCAGCTCTGGAACACCTTTTTGAATTTGGCGATTTTATTAAAATCAATTTTAATGTTGAATCAATGTTTCTTAAGGAGCTGAAGGATCTTTAATTAGCGAAAAATATTTTACAAAAAGTTCTTTTCATAAATCAAGAAATACTCAAAATTGTCCAGCTCTGGATAATATTTTTGAGTCGATCTGATTTTATTTAAATTTTCATGTCATTTTAATGTATTCTGCTCTTTTAGTACACGACGATGTGAATCACCGGCGTTAAGGTACAGCTCTGTGTGCGTTATTCAGGCAAGTCCGCACTACGGCGGATCAGAAAAACTCACGACTGAGTGCGGCGTGGAACTGGGAATCTAAGGCAGTGTAGTCTTGTGATCATATCACGAGATCAGTTGGCTTAAGAAGTGCAAGTCCCAGGCCAGCAGAAAAAAAATCTCTTTCCTTATGGATAATTAACTCTTTCACACTTCTGTCTCCAATTATAGACTCAAATAATATTTACCAACTCAATTTTTACCAACAACTGCAAATTTGTTGAAATTATACAACGAAGCAGGCAAAATCCTGCAACGACATGTCGGCAACAGAAAAATGATCCAGAGTTTTGCACGAACGCAGTCAAGTGATGACAGTTGCGGTAAGTTTTTGATGCGCTTTCAAAACCAATAAATTTGCTTCCTACCTGCTAATTATTGCTGCAGGGATGTCATTTCAATTGTTGTTGCTGCTTTCCGAAGCAACAGAAAACCAAAAAGAAATAAATAAATAAACGAAATGGGACTGCAGGAATTTATTCAATCACATTGACTGCCAATTTTCAGCGCAGATAATTATTGTGTTTCGGTTTATCTATAAAAAACGAGAGATAAACTCCGTTTAAGAAAACAAAACGGAACTTCATTCTCCCGCCTTCCTTCCATGTTTATTCGCCGACTTGCTCTTTAGGAACCCATACAAGCACACATGATCGTGTTGGAGCAGATAAGTGAGAAATGAGTTTTTGCCGAGAGGAAATATGACATGACAAGAGTCTTCACCAGAAGTGGTGAAGGCACAGAATGCCATGGGCTTTCGGATTTGATAAAAAACTTACACACACACACACACACACACACACTCTTAAAACTTAAAAAAATGTGTGAAATCTTTATTCGAGTCGTCAAAACGATCCACATAATTCAGTGTAAATGGCTTCCATTTTGGCATACTCTCTCCCACAGATCGGTCGGTGTCTTACAACCAAATTCCGCAGTATTGGTTGCCAGAGTATCGGCCATTGCGCGCTGGTCCCTCTAGACATGAGCCTTTCCCACAGACCCACAATAATTTATCTCAAAGTGTCAAAAAGCGTAAAAGCGCGCGATGCACTCGACGACCCTAAAAGTGAAATAAATCGCCTTGGCTAAATGGGCTATTGTTGCGCGTGCCTTGTCCAGCTGTTCCATTTCGGACAAAAACAAAAAACACTTTTTTAAGCATCGCATGGCAACAATCGCTTTTTCCCAGTAACGTGGTCCTTGAAAAAGTTCGTGGCCCATAAGCCACACCAAAGAGTAAATTTTTCGGCAGGCTTCTGGCTGCTCTTCACATAAAATGCGGCAACTCTGCTTGTTCACATTTCCCATCAAGCGGGAAATGAGCTCCGTAGCTGAGCGCAGTTCAGCGATGAAAAAAAAGTGCTTCTTCAAAAGAAGGCCTTCTGATAATAAAATTTATTCACCTGCAGTTGATGTTCGCTTGTAGGTCCGTGGCATGGACCAAATTGAGCATGTTCACCAGCAACATGTTGCAGGAAAACAGCTGAACAGGGTTGGCAATAAGAAAGTTGCAAAAAAATAAACACTTTTTAGGTTCCAAGTGTCAACGTTTGCACAAGTCTTTGGAGACTCGTGGGTTTATGCCTTCATACTGACACCTCTGGCAGCTCTCGTTTCTTAGGGAGCTATCGAAAGTGGGTGATCACTAGTTTCCCCATAACTCTGCTGCATAACTCCTCCATGGCAAACAGTATTGGAGGACCAAAGAATCAGCTTTTGATTCAATCTGAATCATAAGAAACTTGAATGCAACGAAAGTGAGTGAAGCAAGTTGGCTGAGACCACTCGCCAGAACTGTATGATCGAACTGCAGGCAGCAGAACGCAACTACAACTGCCATTAGCCCGTGGGATAGTCGTGGCTGGAACATGACTGCCTTAATGGGTATTAATTTACGGGCACTACTGCCGGTAGATTTGAGTAAAACTAACAATAGAAATCCTTATAACTACATAACGGGTGTTTTTTTTTATAGAGTGACCCAAGTTTAAGTCGTAATAAAACGAGGAAGTATATTATTAATATCACTGGAAAGAGTTTTGATTGAAAGAAAATCTTATGAAATTTTTGTGAAAATGTAACCTCCGCCATTTGGCCGCCACGGCTGGCGCGTAGTAGGCGCAACCTGGAACACCAATTTGCAACAACTTTTCGCAGCATTTGCTGCCGTATGTCGCCGATAACTCTTCGAATTTGGATTTCTAGAAATTCAATTCTTTGTGGTCTATCGACGTAGTCTAGTGACTTAACATAACCTCAAAGAAAATAATCCGAGGGGGTTAAATCACACGATCTGGGTGGCCAATTAGTTGGGCCTTTAAGTGAAATAATTTTTTCATCACAAGTTTCTTGGAGTGAATCAATTGTAGCCGTCCGCTGTGGGACATGTGGCTCCGACCTGTTGGAATCACACATCAGCAGGATTGATGCCGCGTAATTGAGTTGCAAAACAATTTCGAATCATGTTCCGATACCGTTCAGTAACATTCTGAACATCCTCATTTTTGAAGACTCATTTGGGCCAATGACTCCGCCATGGTATAAAGCGCATGAAGCGGAAATTTTTCTGTCGATGGAAATGGTGTTGCGACAAACACCTTGTGGATTCTTCGCACTCCAAATGCGACAGTTCTGTTTATTTACGTACCCATTCAAGCGGAAAAGGGCTTCATCCGAAAATAAAATTTTTAATGGAAGAATTTTTCGGATAGAAGAGTTATTTTGATGGAAAGTTTCAACAATTTGCAGGCTTTGTTCTGGTGCAAGTCGATTCATAATGAAATTTCAAAGCGAATTAAACGAAAAGCAACTGTCAGCTGTTAAATGGGTGTGCAGTGATGCCAACTCAAAGTTGTGACACTCTAAGAAAAACACGCCGTATCATGTCCCCGCTCCAATTAACTTAAAAGGAATTAGTAGTCTCTCTCCAACTGCCCCGTGCTGACCAGTTGCAAGCAACACTAACGACTTCAAACATGTCTTAAATGAAACCCAAATAAATTTCTCCTGCATGCGAGAGAATCTCAAACATCAATCACCAGCTTCTCTTGTCTATTAAACGTCAAGTTGCAGGAAAACAAAGTTGTTACAAGTCAACACGATACTCGTTTTAATTATGTCTGACCAATTAAAAAAAAAAAAAGGAAAAAGAAGAAGAAAATAAGATGCAACTGAATTCCAGTTCCATTCCAAACAAGTGATAACCCTGGATGTGTCAAGAAGTACGTTTTCGAAATGCATTCCATATTAAAAGTCTTTTTCGAAAAAAAAAGAAAACAAAAACATAAAAACCACTGCGATTCTTATCGCAAGTCTATTAACTTTTACAAAGTAGTTAAAGAAAAGCTCGAACTCTTGCTGATTTAATCAGCAGAAACAGTCGTACTGCACTCGGCTAACAATGCGCTGTTCATAAGAAAGAAAAAAAGAAGAAGAAGGAAAATATACAAGAAATAAAAAGTAAATAAAACACAAACAGCCGATTAAAACTCAATATGATGTTTCGAGAACAGCCAGCCAACCAACCAACCCAACGACCAACCAACTCCTCTTATTGGGCCTGCAATGGAACGGATGCCTGTTGTTAATAAAGTTCTCTTTGGCCACTAAATAAAGCGGAGACAGCCGTAAACAACAAACATGGCTAAAAACATTAAACATTAAGCCCCATGTCTGTGACACACAACTACAAGCAGAGCAAAAAATGTTCAACAAAAAAAAAAAAAAAAAAGAAGTAGAAAAGCAAAGCAAAACACTGTCCCTCCAGGAGCATTTAAAGGAAGAAGCACTGCCTTGGAATTTAAAAATCATCATCATCATCATCAGCAGCCAGCAATTTTTTTTACAAACACACATCATTACAATGCCCATTATTGTTTTCTCTCGATCTTGTTGTTGTTGTTGCTGTTGTTGTTGTTGTAGCTGGGATTTATGCGCGACAGCATTTCAGAAGAAACAACTAAAACTGTCACAATCGACTGCAACGAATCTTAAATGCGCTTCGCCGGCTGTTATTTTTATACGGAAAAATAAAAATCGAATTGATTTTTAACAACAATTCAATTCTGCCTGAAATATAAAAAACGGGTTTCATAAAAAAACTAAAATTTCTTTTATTTAATTGATTTTGCTTAATTCATTTAATTGAAGAACTTTCCAGCTCTGGAACTTTCTATTGGACTGACAGTTGATTTTCCATAGCAGTCCATTCAGGACTATTTCCAACACATTAATACAACAACAACAAAAAAGTTTTCATTTTCCAACCCTGCAATGATTGTCTTGTTTTCGTTTAATTTTCAATACCCAGGAACTTCTTTCTTTCGAAGCAAATAAAAAAATTTGTTCTATATAATAGCTATAATAAGCAAAAAAATTTCAGTTTTCCAGCTCTGGGTCTATCTTTTTTAGTGTATTTGATCTCCAGCAGCAATAAATTAAAAAGAAAATATTAAGCATGTTGAATTTATTGAAAATAATAGTTTTAGTAGGCCAAACACTTGCAGTTTTCCAGCTCTGGGGTTATATTTTTAGTGTATTTGAATTCTGGCAGCGTTAAAATTTCTTAAAAATGATTAAACACGTTAAATTTATTGAAAATAATAGTTCTAATAGGCCAAACACTTTCAGTTTACCAGCTCTGGGCCTGATTTTTTATTTTTTTGGTGTATTTGGTCTCCAGCAGCAATAACTCTTTTTCAAAATTATTAAACATGTTAAATTCATTTAAAGAAATAGTTTTTTGCCAAACAAAATATTTAGTTTCATGTAATTCCTTTAATAAGCGAAATATTTAAAGTTTTCCAGCTCTGGGGCAAATTTTTCTGGTGCATTTGATCTCTAGTAGCGCTAAAAATTTTTTTCAAAACAATTAAACATGTTAAATATATTTAAAAATATATTTTCCTCTAAATATGTTACCTATATGATCCTAAAAAAGCAACTTTCCATCCCTGCCAGCGAATTTTAATTTTAATATATTTTTAATAACAATTTGAATATATTTCCAAAACATAAAATATATATGATTGTAAACATTTTTCTTTTATATTGTTACTTTAATATTCCAAACGAAATTGAACTTCCCAGCTCTGGAACAGCTATTTTTTTGATATTCCGATTTCAGCAAAAATATTTTTTTATTAAATATCAATACCAAAAAAATAAAAAATAAATGAAACATCTTTTTAAGTTGGTTGCTTATATGCAGCGAAAAAATTCAATTTTCCAACCCTGGAACCGAGTTTCTAATTTTGTTTGAATTTCAAAACCATTCAAATGCTTCTTGAAAAATAAAATGGCTGCAATTAAAAAAAATATTTGGTGAAAATAGGCTTTTATAAAAGCAGGAATTACTTCAAATTTTCCAGCTCTGGGTTAATTTTTTTTTAAGTTTATAATATTTAGTAGCAAAACATTTCTTTTAAGAATATCTAAATCGAGAAAGAGAAAACATCTTTTTACGTTGGCTGCTTAAATGCATCCAAATGAATTGAAATTGTCCAACCCTGGAAACGAATTTTCGATTTTACTTCAACTTCAATAACGTTTCAGTGTTTTTTTGAGGAGTTGAAGAGCATCAAATAAAACAAATGAAACAAAAATTCACTTTTATGAATCAAGAGTTACATAAAATTTTCCAGCTCTGGACAATGTCCTTGAATTTGGATGATTTTATTTGAATTTTAATACCATCTCAATTTTTCTTGAGCAGTTGAATAATTTGAATTAACAGAAAACAAAATTTGACAAAAATTTGCTTTTATAACTTCAAAATGAGTTAACATATCCCAGCTCTGGAACATTTTTTTGAATTTGGCTCATTTTATTTAAACTTTAATAGCATTTCAAAGTTTTTTGGGAAATAAAATTGCTTTGAAATTTTTTTTGTAAAATTCACTCTTATAAATCAAGAATTAGTTAAAATTTCCCGGCCCTGCATCAGCTTTTTGAATTTGGCTGATTTGCAGTAACACTCCATTTATCGCTTTTTTCCATATATGAGTCCAACAATAATATTTCTAACTCTTGTGGTTTCTTTGTACAACTCTACAGACAGACGAACATGGCTTTGCGACTTCTCTATTGACAAAATTACACGCGAAATGATAAATCGTTATTTACCGTTTCACACCCGTATTTGTGAAGTCTGTAAAAAAAGAAGAAGAATACGCCATCAAACTGTTTATGAACAACGGCCACACATAAAAACGAGTACTCGCGTTCAAACAACGAGTTGTACATGACACACACGTTCATAAATGCATGCACATGCATGTCCAGCATTGATATGAGCAGGCTTTTTAACAATTTCATTTTCTCCCAGAGGATCTTTCAAATTTCAAATCCAACTTCCTCCCCCTTCCGCCGCTTAACCATTTTCCCGGGTATATCAAATACGCAAACCAGGAACGAGACTATTTTGTTTAAGTGGAAACAGCAAAAAACCATTTAAATGATAAAAATAACTAAAAAGAGGAGCAAAAACAAAACAAAACAAAAACAAAACAAAAACAAAACTAAACAAAACAAAACAAAACAAAACAAAACAAAACAAAACAAAACAAAACAAAAACAAACAAAAATCAGAATAAAGAAACAGAAAATCGTAGTGAAGTTGTTGTTCTTTCTTTTGTAATCGTTTCGGAATATATTTGTTATTTGTATTGTAACACACACACACACTCACACACACACACACACACACACGCGCACTCTTCATGCTTTTAAATGTATTGCAAATGAATCCATCGCTATCAGTGAATATCGCAGAGCATTCAAGCAACCACTGGCATTTTCGTCTGCCTCTCTTCTTTCCTCTGTGACAGAGAGTCGTAAAGTCTTGGAGGATCCTTCCTTCCAGACACCACCAACACCACCAGCGCCATTAACCGCTTTCAATAAGTATTTGTTTAAGGCTTTTGCTTGTTGCTGATTCAATATCCATCCGTACTGAATTGAATACTTGAAAAGGGATACATTTTTTAAAATTCACGTTGGCATTAAATTGTTTCTTTAAGTTGAAATAAAAAGTATGAACGACAAAAAATCCCAAAGCCCTTTTAAAATGTTCTTTTAAAAACAAAAACTAATTCGTTGGTAGTGGTCGATCGTTGGCAGCAGCTACTCAGGTTCTCGAACTGCAGTCGGAGGTTGGCAGCTTAACGAATAGACTTCCTCATGGGCAGGTCATAAATTTGAAATAAAACAATGGCCTGCTAAAGCCTCAAGGGAACTTTAGGTACAGCGCTGTGCCTTAACCTTGAGAAGAGTCTTCAGCAAAAGGACTAAAGTAAAAAAAAAACAAGTAAAACTGTTATATTCTGCTACGCCGAATCTTATATACCCTACACCAACGCACAGCTGGCGTCAGTTGTATTTCTGAGTACCAATTTTGTTCTTCCTGAGTTATAAAATAGTTTTAGTTAGAAAAAAACAACGTCAGTTGCCTTTTTGGTTACTTTTGTGAATGTACATGTCCAACCCTGGAAACGAATTTTCGATTTTACTTCAACTTTAATAACGTTTCAGTGTTCTTTTGAGGATTTGAAGAGCTTCAAATAAAACAAATGAAACAAAAATTTCACTTTTATAAATCAAGAGTTACATAACATTTTCCAGCCCTGGACAATCTCTTTGAATTTGAATGGTTTTATTTGAATTTAAATACCATTTTAATGCTTTTTGGAAAATAAAAAGGCTTTAATTTAAAAAAAATTTATTTGCAAAAATTTGCTTTCATAAATTAAGAATTACATAAAATATTCCAGCCCTGGATCAGCTTTTTAAATTTGGATAATTTTACTTGAATTTAAATACCATCTCAATTTTTCTTGAGGATTTGAATAACTTTAAATAGAATAAAAAAATTTTCACAAAAATTTGCTTCTGTAACTTCAAAGTTAGTTAACATATTCCAGCTCTGGAACACCTTTTTGAATTTGGCTGATTTTATTTGAATTTTAGTACCATTTTTATGTTTATTGAGAAATAAAAAGGCTTTAATTAGCAAAAAAAAAATTAATTCACTTTTATAAATCAAGAATTACTTGAAATTTTCCAGCTCTGGACAACGTCTTTGAATTTGAATGATTTTCTTTGAATTCTCATACAATTTTAATGTTTGTTTTGAGAAATAAGAAGGCTTTAATTAGAAAAGAAAAATTAATTTGCAAAAATTTGCTTTCATAAATCAGCAGTTACTTCAAATTTTCCAGCCCTGCATCAGCTTTTTGAATTTGGCTGATTTTATTTAAATTTTAATGTTGTATCAATGTTTCTTAAGGAGTTGAGTTAAGGAGTTGCCTTTTGGGTTACTTTTGTGAATGAAAAACGAAAATCTATTTCCCATCCCTGGAAATAAAATTTTAATGCAAATCTTTATGATGTATAAAGCGGTTTTATTTAACAAAAACTTAAAATCTTTAAACGTTTTAGTTGTTACATGTACTACAAAATGCTAAATGCGCAAAAAAACTTTTCATTTCCCGTCTCTGGAAAAAAAATTTTTTGTTTTTATTTTTTAATAAACAATTGAGGCTTCTGAAAGCATGAAATAGATTTAATTTACAAACAAACAGAATAAATAATTGGTTTTTGGTATTAATTTTGCGTCGAGAAGTAGGTGTAGGCTTCCCAGCTCTGGCACCGTATTTCGGATTTTTCAATGCCACTCTATTTAAGCTCATTTCCAAACCATCTGTCCAAGAACGAAGCTCTTCTAGCTCTTCTGAGGGCTTGGGAAAATCGATTTCATTTACAGACAGACGGACAGACAGACGGACAGACACACGGGTATCGCTCAACCGTCATCGCTATTCATAACAAACCAGAATGGGCTCCATAATAATATCGAAGATGTTATACTCCGAATGACAAACCCTTTCACTTTCTTGTGAAGCGTTTAACAAAAACACATGACGAGTGCTGCCACTCTTATCCCACAAATAATAACGCGTGTTTTTTAAAGAGTGATACAACTTTGAGTTGACATCACTGCTTTATTTGACCACCCATTTAACAGCTGATAGCTGCTTTTTGTTTAGTTCGCTTCGACATTTCATTATGGATCGACTTACACTAGAGTAACGCGTGCAAATTGTGGAAATTTTTAATCAAAATAATGGTTCTGTTCGCCAAACTTATCGTGCACTTCGTCCATTCAAAATTTTATTTTCCGATGAAGCCCATTTCTGGTTGAATGGGAACGTAAATAAACAGAATTGTCGCATTGGGAGTGGGGAGAATCCACAAGCTTTTGTCGCAACACCATTTCCATCCACAGAAAATTACTGTTTGTTGCGCTTTATGGGCTGTCGGAGTCATTGGCCCGAATGCGTCTTCAAAAACGATGATGGTCAGAATGTTACTGTTTGTGAAAATTGATGTTCCACATTGCGCCTTGTATGCGCCAGCCGTGGCGGCCACATGGCCGAAATAATATTTAAACATTAATGTCATAAAAGTTTCTATCCAATAAAGGCCGTTTCATTGATATCAAAAATATTTTTCTAAGTTTTATTATGATTTAAACTTGTATCACTCTATACGAAACACCCGATACATTTTGAATGCTGTGCAACCAAAGTAACGCACAGACGGTGTGTAGGGTGCATGTTTACATAAAACTGTTGCTCCTTTTATATTGTAGTCTTCAAGGCATATGTTGTTCGCTAAAAGAATTAAATGGATTTTAACATACAAAATCGATTTCGTCCCAAAAAAGAAGCAACGAAAAGCAACAGAAATAAAAAAACAAAAAATAAATAAATAAAAAAAGGAAAATCCCAATAAAAGAACAAACAAAAGAATGGTAAAACATTAACTTAACAATTCTCGGTCTTTTATTTATTTATTTTTATAAAAAAATAATGCAAATCCTACGACCCACTGTGACGGCTTAAGAAAATCCTTTGGAGAGAAGACAAGAGGAGACCAGCACAACAAACTCACATTATTTTTATGGGCCCGTTGCTGGGTTGGGTTGTTCAACGTTGAAGTGAAGTTTTGTTAACACTTTTTACAACAACAACAACAACAACAACAACAACAACAACAATCGAACAGCAACAATTCAATACTATTCGGCCAGCGTGTGCTGTTCTTGTCAGTCATCGTCTTAATCAATATGAAACATTGTAATTTTGTATTATTTTATTTTATTTATTTTTTCCTTTTAATTCTCCACTTGGAACAGCAACAGCAACAGCAACAACAACAACAACAACAACAACAAAAATAACTACAATTTAACGAGTTATTTAAGTTAAAGTTTTAACCAGTTTAAACTGTTTCTGTTGCTTCAGTTTAACACAATTTTATACAAAATGTTAGAGTATATTCAAGTGTGTGTGCAAGTGTGTGTGCAAGTGTGTGTAAGTGTGTGTGAAAAGCATACATTAACGTTTGTGTTAGTGATCATGTCAAAGAAGACATTTTGCTCAACACTTTTACCGTGTCTTATTTTGTTGCTGCTGCTGTTGCTGCTGCTGTAGCTGTTTGTTGTTGTTGCTGTTGTTGTTGTGTTTGCTGGCCTCAGCGTTCATGCTGTTGATCAAAAAAGGTGTTTTTTTTTAATCACATCGCATTTATATTCGTACAACCCCTCCTTGAAAAATTAACTCTTATTTTATTTCATTTCATTTTTCAATGGAACCAACTTCTTTTCTAGAGTTTTTCTTCTTTTTTAGTTTTTATAATTTTTTTTATGCTAAAATTCGTTCAAACTTGACATCCTGTTATAATGGACTTTTGGAATGGAACAGTACGAGCCTGGTGTTTTTAAATACAACATTTTTTTTTTTTTTATATTTTTTTCAGTTCATCGAAATGTCAGAAGTGTAGCCCGGAGTGTGCGAACGCTTTTTATTTTATTTTTTATATTTTCGTTTTTGCTTTGAGTGCAAAACAAGTGTCAGTCCGTCATTGAAATGACGGCCGCCTGGTTTACGGGCTTTAACTGTTTCAGTGCTTTTTATCTTGGGTTTAAAGCAACAGAAAAAAAGCAACAAAATTGATTCAATTATTTCATTTGCACCGAGTTAAAGTGTCCAGCTTCTTTTTTTTTTTAATATTGAAATATAATTCAATTCTTGTTCTTGTTTTACACTGAAATGATGTGCTTAATTTTTAAGTGGCAGAGTTTCGCTAAAATGCTGATCTGTAATGTGGGGAAGGAATAACCGGGGGAAGGAATTGCAATCGAAGTTTGATTTTAATCTTCATAATAAATTTGTTTAATTCTTTTTTCTTAAAATTTATTTCATATTCACGAGACAGGCAACGCGAATAGGACATTCATTTTCTTTTGTCAAGAAGTGCTTCGCGAACAACCCTTTTATTTAGCAGTTTAACAATCTTAGAAATTATTTGATTGAAATAAAAAACTCTTTTACTAATGCAAAGATAAATATTTCTTCTATCAGCTCCTGTTTTTACTGTGTCGAACGGTTGAAACTCACTGAGTTACAGGCTTTTGGTTTAGAGAGAGAGAGAGAGAGAGAGAGAGAGAGAAAATTGGAAAACGGCTGAGTCTAAATACCATCCCCTCAACTTCCCTCTGATTACAACCACAAGTCTGTCAAAACGTGCTTTATTTTGTGATCTTCGAACTCCAAACTCTAATGAGAGTTTAATAAATTTAGAGTTTTCAATTGTGAATTATTGAAGCGATTCTCATGTGAGTAGCATCTATAAAAGGCTCGAGCACACCAACTGTTACCGATTAAAAAAAGAAACACAGATTAACCGATTTTGAGCCGATTCGCTGTATAAGCTTGACAGCTGATTAGTTTCCGTTCAAAAAGCATCGAAAATAAAAAATACTTGCCGCTAGTAAAATTAAACATTTCCAAAAATCGGCCACTTATTGGTTTCACTCCATTTTAAAAAAATCGAGTTCTCGCCAGGGGGCAAATTGCGGCGTTCGATATCGATCGAAATTTCTATTTTAAATATATATAAATTTCGATCGATATCGAATGCGGTAATTTGGCGCCTGATCCCGAAGTTTTGAGAGCCCAGGAAGCTTCCCTAACTAATTCTGAGAATCCAACACTATGTCTGCATGTGTGTGAGTGTGTGTCTATGTGTGCCTCTGTGTGTTTGTGCGTGTATTTGTGTGTATGTGTGCCTAAGCGTGTGTGTGAGTAAGCCTGCCATCCGCTTGTAATTCTTGGAGGCTAAACTAAATAGTGCTGTGAAGAATATTCCTGAACTTAAATTTACTGTGAATTTGAACCGATTCGAAGCGGTGCATTTCAAGATGCCTCAAAGGAAATAAAAAAAAACTTATTCAAAATGGTTTTCTTAACAACGTTTCGACTGCTTCACCGAACGACTCCGCAAATTAATTAAATCTTGATATATAAGAAGCATTTCGATCCCCCGTAAACCGGAACAAAATCGGTTAATCGGTTGGTAAATGAAAAAGTTCGAAAAAAGTGATTTCTTTGAAAAGCTCCGAAATTATATATCATACAAGTAAGTGTTTCCATTCTCTTTTTTTCTTTTTGTAATCAAAAGAGCAGCGTTGCTGAACTTGTGAATTCCAACCGGTAGATTTCAAAAAGTTAAAAATAAATAAATTTTTTTAATGTTTTTTTAAATAACTTTTAAACGGCTTTACTGAACGCTTCCAGAAAGTAACAAGCTTTCATGTTTAAACTACGAATCGGGTCAGAATCGGTTAATCCGTCCATGGGATTCGTGAAGAAAACAAATTCTAAAAAAGTAATTTTTTTAAAAAACCCCGAAATTTTATTACCAAACAGTTGGTGTTCTCGATGCTTTTATAGGCCTCGAAAACTACATCAGTTCACTTTAATCAAGTGAAAATTGGTTAATTAATTCAAAATATTTTGAAAATGAAAAATTAAACAAAATCCAAAATCCGTTATCGGACAGTTAACATGTTTTGGCCCAAAAGGGTTATTTTTTTCTTGTTTTTTCGTATAAAATATTTGAAATATTTGAACGAAATTAACTGGAACTGAAAATTAGAAAAGCCAAAAAGGAGCTTCTGAGCTGGAAAATGCAAATTGCGTTTATAATCAGCGAGAAGTTGCAGGGATGGACTTTAGGGTCAACCGTTTTCCATATATTTTAAGTTGAACTCTAATTTCATATGCTTCAGGGTAGCGATGCCGTCGATATTTCTTATTGCGTATCAGTATCAGTATCGTATCGCCAAAATGGAGTATCGTTGCATTCCCAGTTCATTACGTTTTCCTAAACTTAATGGAACCACAATACGAGAGTTATAATAATTTCCCACTTTTGTGGCCACCTTCTCATTTCTCATTTAAGTCTCGTTCTGTAAACTCATAATTCTTATCTCTTTTGCAATGCAAACGAATTATTGTTGTGAAGTTATTCAGCCCGGTTACGAATTATGCACACACACACACACACACACACACACACATAAATTTGTGTGTTTTGTAGGTTGTAAATAAATCACAAGAAGGTAATTTCGAAATTGATTTGAAAAGCACTCATTCAATTAAATAGAGCAGGAGTTGTAAACAGGGCCGTCGCCGCCCCTATTTCGTGGGTATTTAATAAGAAATGCTACACTGAGAAAAAAAATTTGGAAGTTGGAAAAGAAGAGTCCGCTAATGCAGGACTGGGCACAAATCGTTTTGGGAATGCCAGTGACATACAACCCCACCCCCTCCTCCTCTTATATATCCACGTCTCTGTTGCCCCGTAATTGCCTGCAAACAAAACAAATATCTGGTGTGTGCGTTGCACTTGCAACTGGGAAATATAAATTTAAGTGTGTGGCATAAATCTTCGGACGCACAAATGCCAGCGTATTCACTTACAATGTTGTATTAACAGTTTAGAAAAGTAAATATTTTATTATTAAGTGTTGCAAACACTCCACACACGCACACGCACACGCACACTCACACACATGCCAGCGCATTCCTATATTTAGTTGCAACGAACCAGCTCCTTCCTCAAACGCGGCTGCAATTCTAAATTGCGGTCTGTCCGTTTGCTTTTAATTCGTACCATAATTTATTTAACGATGGTTTGAAATTATTTTTTAATGACTCGCAATTCATGAAGAAATTGTGTGCGCAGCTAATTGTTCATAATTATGTGAGTGTGCGTGTGTGTCTGTGCCAAAATGGTGCAAATAAGTTTTATGGAAAAGTTTGTTTCTTTTCTCTCTGATTTATGGAAAATTTTTCCTTTTTACGAGCGGAAATATTTTCTTATTTGCGTTAAATAATCGCAGCGTGAGTTTGTAAATCAATTACAGAACAGAATCAAAACTCATGTACTGCAGCGTGTTTTTTTTTTTTAGAGTGTCACAACTGTGAGTTGGCATCACTGTTGTTTTAGAGCAACTATTTAACAGCTGATACTTTTATAGAAAAATTTATGCAAATAAAAGGAAAACGAAATGAATTCGTTAAATCTTTTGTAAAAAACTACTTCACATTTCCGCCCATCTAATTTGGAAAGCGGTTGATCCTAAACTCCATCCCTGCAACTTCTCGCTAATTATAAACGCAATTTGAATTTTCCAGCTCTGCAGCTCCTTTTTGGCTTTTCTAATTTCAGTTCCAGCTAATTTTGTTCAAATATTTCAAATATTTTATACAAAAAAACAGGAAAAAATAACCCTTTTGGGCCAAAACATGTTAACTGTCCGATAACGGATTTTGGATTTTGTTTAATTTTTCATTTTCAAAATATTTTGAATTAATAAACTAGGCTGATGTAGTTTTTCGAGTCCTACAAAACTTCAAATAAATCAAATATTTTTAATAAAAATATATAACCCTTTCGGGCCAAAACATGTCAATTGTCCCGTAACGAATTTTAGTTTGTTTTTAATTTTCAAAATATTTTGAATTAACAAACCGATTTTCACTTGATTAAAGTGAACTGATGTAGTTTTCGAGGCCTATAAAAGCATCGAGAACGCCAACTGTTTGGTAATAAAATTTCGGAGTTTTTTAAAAAAATCACTTTTTTAGAATTTGTTTTCTTCACGAATCCCATGGACGGATTAACCGATTCTGACCCGATTCGTAGTTCAAACATGAAAGCTTGTTACTTTCTGGAAGCGTTCAGTAAAGCCGTTTAAAAGTTATTTAAAAAAACATTAAAAAAATTTATTTATTTTTAACTTTTTGAAATCTACCGGTTGGAATTCACAAGTTCAGCAACGCTGCTCTTTTGATTACAAAAAGAAAAAAAGAGAATGGAAACACTTACTTGTATGATATATAATTTCGGAGCTTTTCAAAGAAATCACTTTTTTCGAACTTTTTCATTTACCAACCGATTAACCGATTTTGTTCCGGTTTAAGGGGGATCGAAATGCTTTTTATATATCAAGATTTAATTGATTTGCGGAGTCGTTCGGTGAAGCAGTCGAAACGTTGTTAAGAAAACCATTTTGAATAAGTTTTTTTTTTTTATTTCTTTTGAGACATCTTGAAATGCACCGCTTCGAATCGGTTCAAATTCACAGGAAATTTAAGTTCAGGAATATTCTTCACAGCACTATTTAGTTTAGCCTCCAAGAATTACAAGCGGATGGCAGGCTTACTCACACACACGCTTAGGCACACATACACACACATACACGCTCAAGTACACAGAGGCACACATAGACACACACACACATGCAGACATAGTGTTGGATTCTCAGAATTAGTTAGGGAAGCTTCCTGCAACCTCAAAACGTCGAGATCTGATGAGAACTCGATTTTTTCAAAACGGGCTAAACTCAATAAGTTCCCGATTTTTTTTTAATTTTAAATATTCCTAGCGGGAGGTTAAAAAATTAAATAACTAAATAACCTGCTGCTTCTTTTTTTTTTATATCCCAAATATTATCTGCAGTCGATATCGAAAGAAATTTCGATGCAATTTTTGTACAAATTTCGATCGCCTTCGAGTGCCTGCCTTGGAATTTCCATCGACTGAGACACAATCCTTTGGGATACACAAACAAAAACAAAATTTTTATTTATTTAATAATTGATTTTCTTTGTTTTTCCAAACATCAAATAAAACCTCTGCTGTTATTGCCAATAACTGTAGAAATGCTCTTGACATTAAAATAAAGAAGCAGGAAACATTTCAAGTCAAAGAATAAAAAATAAAAAAATTAAAGAAAAAGTAGACGCAGCGCTCCTCAATCCATCCAGCAGCAGCAAATAAAATTATCTTTGATTTAGCGAAAATGGTTCTATTAAATATTCCATTTCTCTTCACGAGTACATCGAAAGCCACTTCCATAACAGTTGCCAACAACAACAAATTATGATTTTATTATTCAGATAAACTTGTTCCGAATGTTCAACTTGACCAGTTCCTTCCTCTAGACTCAATTCCATCCAGCAACTGGCCAGCAGCCGATCGCACAATTCCTATCTGAACACGACTGACTGACTGCTGCGGGCTTGTGGCTTCAGTCAGTGTCTTAAACAATAAAAACTGCAATTAATTAATGCCATAATTGGTAAAACGTAAAAAGCAAAAGCACAACAAGTCTAAAATAATAGAAATAAAAAAAAAAACAAAAACAAAAACAAACAAAAAATATTAAAAAGTGTGGAAAGAAGTCTTGGGGAAATATTCATAATATTTCGTTTTTGCAATTTCCACAGAAAATGGACTCATACATGCGTACAAATATGCTGTGCAATGGACACTGTGCGAGGGCCGTCTGAAAAGTTTGTTCTCTAACTGCTCTAAATGTGAAACGAGAACAACGAATTGGCAACGCTTTTCTATCTTCTGTGCCCCGATCTGTTTGTAACTGGAAATTGTTGCGAATTCAAATAAAACTCGACGAAATACAATTTTCGCTGTTGCCAGATCGTGTGAAAAATCAGGTTTCCCAAGATTTTTTAATACTAAAAATGGATCTGAGGCGTGTATCAGACTAGTGAAAATGGCATGGCAGCGCAAACTTTTAGCCTAAAAATTTTTATTTATTCAGGCCAGCTTGGAAAGGTCGATCCCTACACATGCAGTGCACTATGCTGGAACTAGAAAGTAGGGTATAGAGTCCAGTTTTCTGGAAATATAACGTCAAGACGTTTATTAAAAATTTGCCGTGAAAAGTGCTTACGAGTTTGTAAAAATATCTTTTCAAAGTCCTTTTCAGTCGGACCTCATACACAACAACTAAATATTTTTATCAATATGAAATAAAACGTAGCACTTATTTGTGCACTTACCACTCGTTTAAACTTTAAAGTTATAAAAAAAGAGGATGTATTTCTAACTGCTGGTCATATTAAAATTACCCGGTAGTTCGTTGACTGCATGGAAGCGTATGCGGTTTTTCTTTCAAACAATGCCATTTCTGGTTTTTAGCTTCGAACGAAACATTGAATTGGGAATCGTTATGTATGATATCCATAATAATCTGGACCCTTCATCAGTGTTGCCATATCTCTACATTTAATTAATTTTCGTGACGTTTTCGTTATTGAAATGCGGCCTGTAAAATTTAAAATATGTACATATTTTAACTGCCGTATTCAATTTGTAACCAACCATATTGTTAGTCTATATAAACTACTCCAGTGTTAAGTATATGGCAAGGGTTGCCATATCATGTCGATTTCAGCACTAGTACGATGACCGCAATAAATAGGATGATTAACAGGGAAGAGGGAAACGCATTTTTATTATAATTTAAAAATTTTTAAAATCTTTGTTTCACAAAAAAAATTGGCTTCTTTTCATCGCTTAACTGTAATAGAAAGTAACAATGTGGCTGCACTATAACGGCTGGGGTTTAGTACACGAAATTCGTTTTTTGTTTGATTAATTGAAAAATATTATTAAAAAGTATAAAAAAATATTTAAAATTAACTTGCAAATAGTTTTTTTTCATCACATGCGTTACTTATTTTAAGAAGCACCTGGCAACACTGGTTCAGCTCTAATTGAAACATTTGACATTCCAGTATTTGAGGCAAGTTTTTTAATTGGCTTTGAAACAGGGGGCTTCTAAAAGCCATTTTTTTTCACGGCGGGGAGTCCTCCCCGCCCTCAGTTGCGGTTCCGTAAATAGCAGTTGCTAGTTTGAATGGGACTACAGTTCAGCTAAAGAATAGGAATTATTATCTGCGGCATAAAGGAAGGAAAAGTTTTAAAAATTATAAGAAAATTCAGAACATTCTATTTTTGTTGAAAACAGGCGATTTTTCTCAGTCACACTATTAAAATTAATTAAAAAGTACTTTTTACGAAATACTACAGTACATTTGGTTGCAAACTAAATTATTTTTATTTTTGCCAGTTTTACAGTGAGAAAAATAAAAGTTTTTTGTTTGTCTCTTAAAACAATCTGGCATCTTTTCAGCGCAAAAAACGACAATTCCTTAAAATCTACATCAACTTGAAAAAGATACGTTTTATAAAATATTTTTGAAAGTAGTGAAATCGAATTGGACACCCTGCGAGTCAGTCGCTATTCCAGCAGAGTGATTAATGAACTGATATTCTGTCAGGGTTACGCCCTCCTCGATCACATTGCCCACAAGAATTTCTAAAGTTAGTTGTGGTTTAAAACATACGGAGTTACTTATCAGCAAATAGTTTCATAATCAGTACAGAAATTGTTTTTTTTAGTTAACATAAACACTCCGAGAACTACCGGGTAGTAGGGCAATGCCATGTTTGTTTGTGTGCGTTCGTGTTTTTACGTTTAAAAGCTTAAGCATAACAACTAAATGCTTAATGAATGTTGTATCTGTTCGTACGTATCTATTCGCTAGAGTTTCCACAACAACAAAAACAAACAACACCGATTTCAAGAAATAATAATAAAACAAAAAGGAGAGAGAGAAAAAAAAGTGAAATAAAATTAAAACTAAAATGATTTATAATCGTGCGTTTATTAACCATTTTAACAACCAGCAATAAGATCATGATTTGCTGCTGCCTCTGCTGTCACAATCACGTCGACCAAACGACTGCAACAACACTAACAACTACAACTACGACGACGACGATGATGATGATTATAACGATGGCGATTGCCCAGATATTTAATGGAAATAGAAATAAAAAAGTGAAACAAATAAAACAATTGTGCGAACATTCATTTTTTAATTGTTTGGAAACTATTTTTTTCCACATATTTTTTTTCTTCTGTTTTTTACCTCCATTTAATTTCAGGCCAGTTTTACTACGAAATCTGAGAGTGGCGGAATTGCAAAACGTACACGTACAACGCGGGGCTTTCGTAATTAGCAACAACTTTATCCATTTTGTTGCTTCGGTTTTTTGTGCGGTGCATATTTTTTCCATTTTTAATCTGAAAATATAGATAATTAAATTCAAGCATCAAATAATTAACAGCGCACAGTGGGTCTGCGAATTGTTACGTTTGTTAAATTTTTGTATTCAACTAAAAATGCTGCGATTTGAATTTAAGCTTCTGGGAATTTTTTGAGATCTTTTTTATAACTTCTTTGCGAAATAGGGGGAAATTTTTTAGATCCTAATTTGTATTCAAAACTTTTTTATAATTAAGACTAAATAATTCCCTCCTTGGCAAAATATGGGGAAATTTTCTTAGATCATAATTTTGTATTAAAAGCTTTTTATAACTAAAAAATACAAAAACCCCTTTTTAACAAAAAGAGAGGGAAATTTTTTCAGATCCTAATTTTGTACACAAAACTTTTTATAATAAAAAAAAATAATAAATTCCTTCTTTGCGAAATAAGGGAAAATTATTTAGATCATAATTTTGTACTCAAAACTTTTTTATATCTAAAATATAAATAAATCCTTCTTTTGCCAAAAAGGGGGAAATTTTTTAGACGCTAATTTTGTATTAAAAACTTTTTATAACCAAAAAAAATAAATAATTCCCTTCTTGGCAAAAAGGGGGAAATTTTCTTAGATCCTAATTTTGTATTGAAAACTTTTTAAACTTAAAAAAATAAATAATTCCCTTCTTAACAAAAGAGAGGGAAATTTTTTCAGATCTTTGTTTTGTACACACAACTGTTTTATAATAAAAAAAAATAATAATTCCCTTCTTTGCGAAATAGGGGGAAGTTTTTGAGATCCCAATTTTTTATTCAAAACTTTTTATAACTAAAAAGTAAATAAATACCTTCTTGGCAAAAAAGGGGGACATTTTCTTAGATCCTAATTTTGTATTAAAAACTTGCATAATGGGGCAAAACAGTATAACAAAATGGGTAAAATTGATAAAACACTTTTATTTGAATAAGAAAATCCACTACGACGACACGATATAATATCTAAAACACTCACACATATAAATACTCCCATTTAATTTTTCGCCGAAAATCCCCCACTGTGCAATGGCATAGTAAATATGCAGTGTTTAAGTGTTATTATATCTGTTAAGGACTCGTTACTTAAGCGGTCTTTAATTTTAATAAAATTGTTATTCCGAAATTATGAAATTGCAAATATTCAACGAAAAGTGCAAAATATGTTGCACTTTTTCTAGAAAAGAAAACGCCCTAATTCAATAATAAATATTATGATTACAGTAGGAACTCAAAGATTTTATTAAATAAAACCCTGAAAGCGATTTGCTTGGCTGGCGGAATTAAGCAGCGGCTCTTTCGGGATTCGAAGATGTGACCCTCGAACTGACAGGCTGTTGAAATGTCAGCCACGGCGACAGCCATTTTCAGACTTTTCAAACTGAATACACATTTCAAAAAAATGGTCTCTTATTAAAGTTAAAGGGCATTAAAACGGCACCCATTTTTACCCAGCAGTGTTTCAAAATAAAAGTTAAATAAGTTTTTGATAAAAATTATTTTTTAACCACATGAAAATAATTTGTGCGAAAAGTTATTCTTACTTCTGGCCCACTGTACGCATTATTTAGCGCTCCATCCATATTCCACCCTTTTTATTATGATACTTTTCAACAACAACAATTGCCAACTTGCAACACATCCGCCATTTTGAAATAAAAAATTTATCGTACATAAAATCGCAACAGCAACAACAAACAAGTCTTTTGTTTGAATCAATTAACGCTTTGATTTCAATTAAAATCGATCGATACAAATAAATTCATTTTTCTTGCGGGAAAAGATAATAAAACAACAAAAAGTTTGAAGAAAAATAAAAACAGTAGATGAAAATGAAACACCAGGCAACAAGACAAGACAAGACGTTCAATTGTTGTTAATTAATTCAATGAAATTGCTGCCGAGTTATTTCAATTAAATCAAAATATAATTTTTTCCTTATCTTTGACCAGATATTTTTTCTTTTTTCTTTTTTTTGCTGCCAGTCCAAGCAACAACAGCTGCACTGTGCAAAATGGACACACTTTTCTGTTGCCACTAATTTTTTTCTCTCTCCCTCTCTCCCCTAAAAATCCACTCCTTTAAGTTGCGGACACTTTTATTTATTCAATTTCATTCCATTCAATTCAATTGAATTCGTATCAATTCAATTGATTGAGATTTTTTTTCCTATTCCGCGCATAAATTCCTCTCAACACTTTCAATTAGCAAATGTCATTATTAGATTGGGAAATCTGGCTTTTAGATGCAAAAAAATCTCATTTGAAATTTTATTTCAAACTGTTCTCATAAATATTTAACAAATTTAGTAGCGATTATTTTTTGTGGAAAATGTAATTTTTACAAAAAGGCAGCCACAAGAAATCGAATGCCAAAGAAAACAAGTCTTGCTTTGCAGGGGGGTAAAAGTCAGCGTTTTAGTAAACAATTTTATGCGAATTAAAATGCTGCGTTTTAAAGAAAAATTTTTTTGGAAATTTTGTTTTCAAGTGATTCAGTTCGATTCAGTTCCGAAATAAGTTTTCGATTGAAAAAAGTCGTTGCAAAACGACTGTTGCCGAAAAAAAAACGTTTTGCTGTTTTCAATTGCAACTCGATAAATAAGTTGTGGGGGTTTTTTAGAGCGTCACAACAGTGAGTTGGCATCACTGAACACCCATTTAACAGCTGACAGTTGCTTTTCATTTAATTTGCTTTGAAATTTCATTATGAATCGACTTGCAGCAGAGCAACGCGTGCAAATTGTTGCAACTTTCCCTCAAAATAAATCTTCTATCCGTCAAACTCTTCCATTAAAAATTTTATATTCCGATGAAGCCCTTTTCCGCTTGAATGGGTACGTAAATAAGCAGAACTGTCGCATTTGGAAAGAGAAGAATCCACAGGGCTTTTGTCGCAACACCATTTCCATCCACAGAAAAATATCCGTTTCGGGCGCTTTATAACATGACGGAGTCACTGGCTCAAATGCGTCTTCAAAAATGAGGATGTTCAGAATGTTACTGAACGGTATGGGAACATGATTCGAAATTCTTTCGCATTTCAATTACGCGGCATTAATCTCGCTGTTGAGTGGATCCAACAGAACGGAGCCACATGTCCCACAGCGGGCGGCTACAATTGATTTACTCCAAGAAACTTTTGATGAAAAAATAATTCGACTTGAAGGCCCAACTAATTGGTCACCCAGATCGTGTGATTTAACCACATGGGATTATTTTCTTTGAGGTTATGTTAAGTCACTAGACTACATCGATACACCACAAAGAATTGAATTTCTAGAAATGCGGCCCCAAATTTTGCGAAAAGTTGTTGAAAATTGTTGTTCCAGGTTGCATTCTCTACGCGCCAGCCATGGCGGCCACATGGCGGAGGTCAGATTTTCACAAAAATTTCATAAAATTTTCTTGCATTTAAAACCTGTTCCAGTGATATTAAAAATATATTTCCTGGTTTTATTATGACTTAAGCTTGCGTCGCTCTATTAAAAAAAAGCACCCGTTACTTGGGAACTGGACCGACGGTTGCCTAAGAAACATGTTTCGTAGTTCGGAACTCCTGTAGTTTGACTTGATTTCCGATTACAAGTCAATCGGAAATTTATTTGTAATAATATTTCCTTAAGGCCGCATTCATAATACAAATAGTTTGTGTTTATAAGCTGGTTATAACACAAATTTGTTATAAAAGATTTGTTTTATAAGCAGCCTATAAGTGTAAAACATATTTTAGGAATAAGACCTTTAAAATCTTAATTGATTTTAATTTATAAAAATATGATTTTCTTGTTTATTTTGTTTAAACAATTTTTAACAAAATCGAATGACTGATTAAACGGTTTATAACAAGTTAATAAAGTGGTGCCTTTTAACAAGTTTTGGTTTACGAATTTCGTCACAATTAATACCATTCGCTTGCAGCAGTACTTTCGAATTTATTTATATTTTTTTATTTATTATTCTCCATAATTAGATTTCCTTCAGCCGTATTTTTGTTGTGATAAAAAAGTATTTTCCTTTTTTTTCTTTGTTTTTGTATGTCGTTGCCTGTTAACACAACCTTCGCCGTTCCTGTTGGTTAAACAAAAAAGAAAAATATATATATTTTTAGCGCATTGACAGTTGCTAATAAATGCATTTGAAATTCATATTTATGGCTTCATATTCCAGCCGTTTTATTATATTCGCTACAACAGCGATTGAAGGCAACAAAAAAGAAAGAAAAAAAAAAAAACTGAAGGTATCCAAGGCTTTTAAGGTTCTCAGAGTTTGTTTTGTAAATAAATACACAGAGAAAAATCGAGTAGCCAATTTTTTCTAAAAACTCATCCACTTGACTGTCAATGGGCGGCATTAACTTCCTGTGCAACGGGGTCACAAACTATCGCTCGAGATATACGATTTACTTTCCCCTTAAAAATTATTCGCAGGATCGAACAACAACCGGCATCATCGTTAAACAAACAGGCAGTTGCAAGTCCTTTAAAAATGATAAATAAATTTCTGTGACTTTCTCCGCTGAATACTGGAGTCAACTCTCTGGTAACTCTCTACTCCAAATTATATTAATCAAATTGATGGTTTTCTAACAAGTACGATGCACAGTGGGGAATTTTGAAAGAAGGAAGTGGTACTGCACGTTCTAAACCACAGAGACTTTAAAATTATTAAACAAAAAGCTGCTATAAAATGTCCATGTCAATATGAGGGTTGTCAAAATCCCAACATATTATTTTCCCCCCATTAAATTCAATTCGATGGGAAAAATTGTTTTTGAAAACCCCATAATTCCCAAAAAGTTTTCCTAAAATCCCAACCTACATTTTGCTCTCTTATTCACACTTAAATACAATTAATTTTATAAAAAGAAACATAAATTCGAATTGTTTTTCAAAATCCCATGATTCCCAGAGAAGATTTCCAAAATCTCAACGTACCTTCTTTTCCATAATTCTCACTTGCATGAAGAAAATGCATTTAATTTCATTAAAAGAAAAATAAATCATTAAAAGAAAAATAAATGAATGTTGTTTGGTGAAAATCCCATCATTCCCAGAGAAATTTTCAAAATCCCAACACTCTTGTTTTCCAGTATTCTCACTTCGATGAACAAAAAATTTAATTTATATAATGGAAAGACAAATAAATCAGATTTGTTTTTAAAAACCCCATAATCTCCATAGAAGATTTAAAAATCCCAACTTTAATGTTTTTCCCACTCACAACAAAATGCATTTATACATCAATATTTATATGTCAATATTATTTCTCTTAGATGGAAAAAAATCTGCAACTAAATTAATAAAAAAGAACAAAAATTAGGATTTTTTATAAAAATTCCGAAATTCCCACAGAAAATTTCCAAAATCCCAACATACTTTTTTTCCATAATTCTCACTTACATGAAAAAAATGCATTTAATTTCATTAAAAGAAAAATAAATCATTAAAAGAAAAATAAATGAATGTTGTTTGGTGAAAATCCCATCATTCCCAGAGAAATTTTCAAAATCCCAACACTCTTGTTTTCCAGTATTCTCACTTCGATGAACAAAAAATTTAATTTATATAATGGAAAGACAAATAAATCAGATTTGTTTTTAAAAACCCCATAATTCCCATAGAAGATTTAAAAATCCCAACTTTAATGTTTTTCCCACTCACAACAAAATGCATTTATACATCAATATTTATATGTCAATATTATTTCTCTTAGATGGAAAAAAATCTGCAACTAAATTAATAAAAAAGAACAAAAATTAGGATTTTTTATAAAAATTCCGAAATTCCCACAGAAAATTTCCAAAATCCCAACATACTTTTTTTCCATAATTCTCACTTACATGAAAAAAATGCATTTAATTTCATTAAAAGAAAAATAAATCATTAAAAGAAAAATAAATGAATGTTGTTTGGTGAAAATCCCATCATTCCCAGAGAAATTTTCAAAATCCCAACACTCTTGTTTTCCAGTATTCTCACTTCGATGAACAAAAAATTTAATTTATATAATGGAAAGACAAATAAATCAGATTTGTTTTTAAAAACCCCATAATTCCCATAGAAGATTTAAAAATCCCAACTTTAATGTTTTTCCCACTCACAACAAAATGCATTTATACATCAATATTTATATGTCAATATTATTTCTCTTAGATGGAAAAAAATCTGCAACTAAATTAATAAAAAAGAACAAAAATTAGGATTTTTTATAAAAATTCCGAAATTCCCACAGAAAATTTCCAAAATCCCAACATACTTTTTTTCCATAATTCTCACTTACATGAAAAAAATGCATTTAATTTCATTAAAAGAAAAATAAATCATTAAAAGAAAAATAAATGAATGTTGTTTGGTGAAAATCCCATCATTCCCAGAGAAATTTTCAAAATCCCAACACTCTTGTTTTCCAGTATTCTCACTTCGATGAACAAAAAATTTAATTTATATAATGGAAAGACAAATAAATCAGATTTGTTTTTAAAAACCCCATAATTCCCATAGAAGATTTAAAAATCCCAACTTTAATGTTTTTCCCACTCACAACAAAATGCATTTATACATCAATATTTATATGTCAATATTATTTCTCTTAGATGGAAAAAAATCTGCAACTAAATTAATAAAAAGCAGAACAAATGAGGGTTTTTTTTATAAGAATTCCGAAATTACCACAGAAAATTTCCAAAATCCCAACATATTCTTTTTCCATAATTCCCACTTAGATGAACAAAAATGCAATTATTTTATTAAATCAGAATTGATTTTTAAGTTTTAGAAACGTCGTAATTCCCAAAGAAGATTTCCAAAATCCCAAAATCATCTATTTTCCACCACCCTGGCCCTGTGGGTGAGCGGCAATTAATGTAATCGAAAGAATAATAAATGAGACAAATTTCTTGAGAACCCCATAATTCTTCAAGAAAATCTCCAAAATACCAATCTTGGGGTTATCTGCGATTTTCGAATCTTTCGTAAGACGAAAATACGTGTTAGTCTTAAGCAAGTTTTTTCGTTTGTAGCCTTAGGATTTGAGAAAATAGTTCTTAAATCGGATATTTTCAGAAAAAGGAGTTTCATTTTGAAATGTTCTCGTTGCTTTAAAATTGACAATTTTCAAAAATCTCTTCTGTGTGTTCTGAGTTAATACATTTTAAAACGGAGTAGTTATTTTTTCCAAAAATCTTTTACAATTAAGAAAACAATAGCACTTTTCTTTAGGGGGAAAAAATGGGGAAAATTTTCCTATTTTCTTACATTTTTTTAGTTCTTTTCTAGAAAGTGTCAGTTCGCAGGAGTTTTAAAAAGGATCAACTATTTCATGAGGGATGTTGGATTAATTTCTAATCATTTCCTTATTTTCATGTGTCATAATGATGCCTATTTGTATATAAAAGTGCAAGAAATGTTGCCTTTTTTTACAAAAGAAAACGGCACCAGATTATATTTTAAGTATTTTTTATAGATTTTTATGTTTGAAATATTAAAAATGTTCGCTTTTAATCTAGTTAAGAAAAGCTGCAAATAAGCGGACAAAATTTAAATTTGCTGAACAACACAGTGGGCCAGTTGGTTGAAAAAGTGGAAGATTATTTTTTTTTGTGAAATAGCTTCTGGTTTTTAGCAGACTTTTTATTTAGGCCATCATATCAGATTGTTAGAGTTGTGCATACGGCCTAACCTCGATGTGGCCCATTTCGATCCGCAACACTTGTGGTCTGCTTCGAAGCCTGATGTCGAAAACCGCCTAACCCACGATGCCAATAGATACCGTTTTGCAACAATAACAAAATTTGACAGTTTATTTTTATTTAAAATATATTCATGCATGTTATCGTGCTTCCCTCAATAAATTTCTTTCAGTGTCAATTGATATACTGCCACCCTTTTTCTTCTATCGCTTTATTATTGTTTTATAGACTGCGAATTATTAAAAACGATATCGAACACAAAAACAATGTTGAACATTTATTTTTGTACACGTAACATTGTGTTGCTTTTCAAACAATACAATACGGCAACAGCAAGCACAAAAACAACAACAACGAGATATAGACAACAACAATTACAACAACTAGCAAGACGACAATAGACAATTGTTTGTTAGTTCATGTTCACAAGTTGCCATAAAATGCAGGAGTTTTATTAAAGCTGATGTTGTTGCTGTTGTTGTTGTTGTTGTTGGCTGGTGGGGCTGTAGTGTTCATAAACAATATTTATGTTAACCTAAACGCACACACACACACACACACATAAATCCAACTGCTCCGTAATGTATGTCATTTATTATTCTGTATTATTGTTGTTATTGTTGTCTTGTTACATGCGAGCATAAATGTTGCCAATTAAATACAATTATTAGTTAAACATTTTCCATAGACTTTTTTCCTCTTCTTCCTTCTTCTATTTCAGATATATTTAGCTATTTATGTATTTGTTAAAGTGTTCATGTGTGTGTGTGTGTGCAGCTTTTAAGGTACTCGCTTCGGTGTGTGTGTGTGTGCAACATAAATATTTTGTATTTTTGTTTTATGCGGTAGATGTTATTGCTGTTGTTGTTGTTGTTGTTGTTGTTATTATTGTGGGTCTGCTCGTTTGTCGTCGCAGTTGCTTATAAATCAAAAAAGATTAATCGAACACAAGCTAAATTGGTTTCAAACATGGTTCGAAATGATAATAAATAATCATGTTTTGTTGTTGTTGTTGTTGTACTTAATTGAGGTTGTCAACGAATTCGGAAGAATGCTAAGAAATAAATCTCGAGACTGGGTTAGTGTTTTAATAACTTTCGCAAACATAATCAGGATCCTAAAAGCGGCAGCATATAAAATAATTAAGTATGAGAGCCTTGGAAAAGGACTTCTTTTGAAGACGTTTTCATTGTAAAAAGGGATCTGTTGAAAAGTATTTTGTATTATTTTTAAAGTGTCACAACTGTCAGTTGGCATCACTGAACACCCATTTAACAGCTGGCAGTTGCTTTTCATTTAATTTGCTTTGAAATTTCATTATGAGTCGACTTGCAGCAGAGCAACGCGTGCAAATTGTTGAAACTTTCCCTCAAAATAACTCTTCTATCCGTCAAACTCTGCCATTAAAAATTTTATATTCCGATGAAGCCCTTTTCCGCTAGAATGGGTACGTAACTAAGCGGAACTGTCGCATTTGGAGTCCGAAGAATCCACAAGTTTTTGTCGCAACACCATTTCCATCCACAGAAAAATATCCGTTTCGGGCGCTTTGTAACATGGCGGAGTCACTGGCCCAAATGCGTCTTCAAATATGAGGATGTTCAGAATGTTACTGAACGGTATGGGAACATGATTCGAAATTCTTTCGCATTTCAATTACGCGGCGTTAATCTCGCTGTTGAGTGGATCCAACAGGACGGAGCCACATGTCCTACAGCGGGCGGCTACAATTGATTTACTCCAAGAAACTTTTGATGAAAAAATAATTCGACTTGAAGGCCCAATTAATCGGCCACCCAGATCGTGTGATTTAACCACATGGGATTATTTTCTTTGAGGTTATGTTAAGTCACTTGTCCACGTCGATAGACCACAAAACAATTGAGCACCTGGAAGTCAGCATTCGCAGAGTTATGGGCGACATAGGGCTCCAAATTTTGTGAAAAGTTGTTGAAAATTGTTGTTCCAGGTTGCATCCTCTACGCGTCAGCCATGGCGGCCACATGGCGGAGGTCACATTTTCACAAAAACTTCATAAAATTTTCTTGCATTTAAAACCTGTTCCAGTGATATTAAAAATATATTTCCTGGTTTTATTATGACTTAAACTTGCGTCGCTCTATTAAAAAAAAGCACCCGTTACTTGGGAACTGACCCGACGGTTGCCTAAGAAACATGTTTCGTAGTTCGGAACTCCTGTAGTTTGACTTGATTTCCGCTTACAAGTCGATCGAAAATTTATTTGTTATAATATTTCCTTAAGGCCGCATTCATAATACAAATAGTTTGTGTTTATAAGCTGGTTATAACACAAATTTGTTATAAAAGATTTGTTTTATAAGCAGCCTATAAGTGTAAAACATATTTTATGAATAAGGCCTTTAAAACCTTAATTGATTTTAATTTATAAAAAATATGATTTTCTTGTTTATTTTTTAAAACAATTTTTAACAAAATCGAATGACTGATTAAACGGTTTATAAGAAGTTAATAAAGTGGTGCCTTTTAACAAGTTTTGGTTTAAGAAATTCATCATAATTAATAGCCTTCCTTAATATTTCCTGGTTATATTATGATGATTCAAATTTGTGTCCCTCAAGAAAAAACACCCGTTACTCTATGGAAAGCAATACTTCTATGCAGCATTTATTGAAACACATTAAAATGCTTGAAAAGAAAGTTCTTTTAAGGTAAATTTTGCAGAAGGTCTTAATAAAAATATTCAATAAGTTTTCGTTAAGTTGAGAACTCCATAATTCTCGAATTCTCCTCTCCCCCTGAGTAGGGTATCGATTGTCATCAAGTATTTTTGTACCGCTGCTTTTTTTTCTTGTTCATAATAAAATGTTTCTGTTTCTGTTTTTGTTTGTGTTAATTTTATGGATTCTTGTTTGGTTATTTTTGAATCCGAAAAATATTTTTATTATTTTAAAGACTTTTTGTTTGTGGGCAATTTTGAAAACTCTGGTTTTTGTCTTGTTAAAAAGGTTGACTGAATTGTATTGTTGAACTCTTTTTGTACAAAAAAAGAAAAAAAATATGACGAAAATGTTTGTTGTCGTTGTTGTACTTTATTGACATGCAATTGTTTTTGTAGCTCGACAAAATAAAATAAAACGCTGAATAACGATACCACGAGTAGTAAATTGAAGGAGAATGATTTACGACTCTTGTTTTAGTTTTTTTTTTTTTTTTTTTTTTTTTTGGAAGCATTTTCATTTTCATTTTTATTCCGCTGCAACGTTAAGGAATTCGCTGTTTTTGCTTAAGTTTTACACTGAACATACACGCCGTCCGAAGAGGGACGGATGTTTGGAACAAAAATATTCTTACAAGAATTAATATTTTGTAAAAAAAAAGCTTTAAAATATTTTTATAAGATATATTTTTGTAGCTAAGATATTCCTTTATAAATAAAATTTTTTTTAAAAATAACATTTTTACAACAATTAATTTTTGTAGCGAAAACCCGTTGATATAAAAAATAAAACTACAAAAATATTTTCATAAAAAAATACCTAAAATATTCGTTTTAAAATTAAAATTAAAAAAAAATTCTACAAATATTTTTATAGGAATTAAAATTTTAATAAAAAATTTCAAAATTTTTTTTATAAGAAATAGTTTTTGTTTATTTATTCGTACAAAAATTTAAGTTTTATAAAAAAAAAATATTTTTATAACTAAAATTTTATAAAATTTAAAAAATAAAAACATTTTTATAAGAATTGCAATTTAATAAAGAAATTTCAAATATTTTTTCTAAGAAAAAATATATAAAAATATAAAAAATCTAATAAAAAAATATAAAATTTTTATAAGAAAAAACTAAAAATATTTTTGTAAGAATTAAAATTTTATAAAAAATTTTAAATATTTTTATGAGAGTTAATTTTTATACGAACTAATTTTTGTATCGAAATTTTCTTTATATAAAAAATAAAATTTAAAAAAATGTATATAAAAATATAAAATAATCGTATAAAACTTTAATAAAAAAATAAAAATATTTTGCTAAAAATTAAAATTGAATAAAGAAATTTCAAATTTTTTTTTATAAGAATTAATTTTTTTTGTATATAAAAAATATATTAAAAATATATAAAAGTTTTATAAGAAAAAATTAAAAATATTTTTATAAGAAATAAAATTTTATAAAAAAATTTTAAAATATTTTCATAAGCATTAATTTTTTAACAATTATTTTTTTTTATTGAAATTTTCTTTATATAGAAAATAAAATAAAAAAAAATTTATATAAAAATTTAAATATTCGTATAAAATTTTTATAAAAAAAATTCAAATATTTTGATAAGAATAAAAATTTCATAAAAATATTTTTATAAGAAAGAAAATTATATAAAAGAATTTAAGAATTTTTTTCTAAAAATCAATTTTTGAATTTAAAAAAATTATAAAAAATCTAAAATATTCGTATAAAAATTAAAATTTTATTAAAAAAAATATTTTTATAAGAGCTAAAATTATATAAAAAAATTGAAAGTTTTTTTATAAGATCCAATTTTTGTATGCAAAAAAATTAAATAAAAAAGATTTGTAGAAAAATATAAAATATTCGCAGAAAAATTAAAGTTTTTTTAAAAATAATATTGATGTTTTAAAATATAAGACTTGAAAAAAAATTTGCAAAAATTTTTTACACAAATAAAAGGATTTAAAAAGGATGTGTGAATTATGAAAAAAGGTTTAATCACAATTTTATGATTTTTTTAAATAAAATGTTTAACATTTTTAAAATTTTATTTTAAAATAAAAAAAATTTCGTAAATTTTTTCAAAGTATTAAAGATTTTTTTATAATATTTCCTTTTTTACTTTCAGCTGGTCTCAATTGGCGGCCTGCGGTAAGTTTATAAAATCTTTTACACAAAAAAGATACTCAATAAATAATTTTTTTATTGTCTGGTAAAACGAAATTTTAAGATCTTGTTTATTTGAATGAAACCCAACGTTATAAGCTGCCCCTCGTAAATATCTTTTTAAATAATCCCTGTTATCTGGAAACGCATCAAAAGTTCCCAAGACAATTCCCAAAATCACATTCTGCTGCTTAAGTAGTTTCCGAAAGGATTTAAATTTCAAAATCTCTCAGCGTTTTATTATCTCGTCACTGCCGTCCGCACATTCGCATCATGATCATGAAATAATTATGCCAAATCAACCAGCCGCCAAACACAAAATCACTCTCGAACGAGACCCACAATAAACCAATAAAAGCATAAACGGCTTTGCGCCATCCCCCAGTTCAGCATGCGGGGAATTGTAAAACAGCTCAAACGGAATTTGAACGTTAAACGTGGCTCATCTCCAATAAAAGACAAAAAAAAAAAAAACAACAAAAACAAAAACAAAAACAATATTTCCAAATGCGGGTGGTCTTTTAAGTAGTTTTTCCGCACAAAAGTCACGAACGAATTTTGAGTCTGGATTCGTAGAATTCTGAAATGTTCTCACGCTAAAAATGTGCCGTTGAAAAGTAACAGGCCGACACTGAAAGAAATAGAAGCTGGATGGAGGCTGCAGGCGGCTCTGCTTAAAGTCAGCCCGGGGATAAACACACAATGACGAATGGAAACCGAAATGACAGTCTCTCGTAAATCAGGATTTAAATGAAATTTATGACAAAACATTGTGCAAGAGAAGAAAGGAATTGTCCCAAACATCCTGGCTAAAGGGAAGAGGCAGCATGTGCATGTGTGTGTGTGTATGTGTGTGAGTGTGTGTTTTTAAAGACTAGGATTTGGTTTTATTTATTTTCTCTTTCTTTTATTTATTGCCTCTTCCATATCCTTTGCTTCTCTCTCTCTCTCTCTCTCTCTCTCTGTCTTTTGTTTTGCCTGATCTGGTCTCTTAACCATCAATATTTTGGCCGAGTGACAAAAAGGGCAATTTGTTAGTTGACAAAATAATGTCGGGCTTTGATGTTGCCGTTTAGGCCATGAAACTCATCATACATGTTTTACATTCTGGCCAACTGCGTTTGTTTTGACTGCTGGCTGTTTGTGTCCTTTTTCCTTTTGTCTGCGTGTCTGTCTGTCTGTTTGCTTGTTTGTTTGTTACGGCGGCTTGTGCGCTTTTATGTTGACTTCAAATTGACATTTTTATTGATCATTAATTTCGTTTCCCTGTTCCTTATTTTCTCTTCTATAAGATGGGAAAAAGGACATCAGGTCCTGTGAGTTAAATGTTGGTATTCCTCTTTGAAAATGTAGTTGCCACATGGCGTGTTTCGTAAGACCTTTGCTACCTCCACAGTAGTGCTCATTGAAAATATCCTGCAGCCAAGGATTTTCATAAAGCAAAGATCGTTATTTTAGAAGGATGGAACATGGAATTGCCAAGTTCCAGAGGATCCCAAATGCAAATCTCTTTCTTTTTGCCTGTCTCAGCATGATGACTGGAGGATCACATGGGAAATTATCACCCTGGGCTTCGAATCTTAAGATCACGCACAAGGACTTCATCCTTGAAGTTGGTTTATAAAAATAGCTGGCAACGCTTCTATATTTCCTTAAAATCCTTTGCGAAATCTAGAAGGACCACGCTCTTGGCCTTCATTGCCTTCGTACATAAAAGCTGCCGTAAATTTATGAAATCCTTTCTAAGGGGGCATGTCAACCCCTTTCTGGTTTATATATTCAAACCCATTATAAAGGAGTTTTTATTTGAAAACTTTAGACTCAACACAAGCTGTCCTCAAACACTGAGAACACAATTAACAAAAGAAAAAAAACTCTTCAAAATCACTCACTTTTGCTTTGATTTCTCTTCTTGGAAACGCAGTAAAAAGCAAGAAAATTTTATTCCACGAATAGAAACAAAAAATAAGAAAGAGATTAAAAAATCACTTGGAATCTCATTTAAGTTGCGATGTGGGCAACGCGATAATTTGGACATTATTGGCCACACCATTTAATTGCCCAACACAAATGAAATGCAGTTGGGCTGCCAGGCTCGTTTCAAACAAATTGCAGTTGGAGAGTACGAGATTAATTTGCAAATTTACGTTGCCAAAGTGTTTCAGAACACGCCATTCAAACATCTTTTCCACTGAAATTGAAACAGCTAAAAAAGTTAAAAAAAATCAAGGAAAATATATCAAATTTGTGTAGCTAAAAAAAGGACACAATTCTCCAGAAATACCTGAATTATGAAGCAAAAGGACACCAGCGGTATTTAATGTCAAATTGCTTAATTAGAAAAGCATTAGAAAATTCAAACGAATAATTTACTTGTCTGGTAATAACAACTCGGTTAGATGTCGCATATGAAAACTTGGTATTATTATAACCTACGTTACGTCATATTATGTTATAAGTTACGTTACATCACTTTATATTACGTTACGTTACATTTGCTTATACATACTCCGTTGCATTCATAGAAAATAACGTAGACTTAAAACGTGCTATTTTGTAACTTACGTTACGTTACGTCAGGTTACGTTGCGTCACTTTATGTTACCTTACGTTACATTTGCTTGCACATACTCCAGCGTACTCATAGCAAATAATGCAGACTTGAAGAGTGCTTTTAATAAAATTTTGTACGAAAAATTACGTTTAAAGGAACACTTCAACTATTTTTTATGAATACGGCCGGCAAGCACAATAAGTATTTGAGAAAATTTTAAATATAACAAAAATTATGTACCTTAGAAAGCTTTTACTGGTATAAAAAAAAATTAGCCAAAAAAAATTATTCGTTTCATAATATATTCGAATAAAAATTATTCGATTAAAAGTTACTCAATTGAATTTTAATGGAACTAGAATCCTTTGTATCAACGATACCAAATCTAAATTGTAAAATATTATTTTTAAATAATTTATTCGAATGAAAATTATTCAGTTTATAATATATTCGAATAAAACTTATTCGATTAAAAGTTATTCAAATAAATTTTAATGAAACTAAAATTCCTTGCACCAACGATACAAAAGCTGAAAAAAATTTGAAAACGTAAATTTGCAAATCCAATAATTTATTCGAATAAAAATTATTCGATTAAAAGTTATTAAAATTAATATTACTCAAACTTCAATTTGAGGGCACTTTAAGAAGGTCTACGATTACGTTCTTTGGGAAGTACAAACGATATAAAAACTTCATCGAAAAAAATCATTGGACACACATCTTAATCGAATAAAAGTTATTCGGTTAAAAGCTAAATAAATTTTAATTAAATTAAATAAAATAAAATTATTCAAATACAATTTTTTTTCTATCAAAACCTAAAAAATTTTCCAATAAAAAATTATTCGAATAAAAATTATCTCGACTAAAAATTATGCGAATAAAAATTACTCGACTAAAAACTATTTGTATGAAAAGTATTCAAATAATATTATTCCAAATAAAAAATCATGTTGTGAAATTATTTGAACAAAATTTGTTCGAGCGAAAACTAATCGAATAAAAATTGCTCGATTAAAAATTATTCGAGTAAATATTACTCGACTAAAAACTATTCGTATCAAAAATATTCGAAATAATATCCCATAAAAACTATCACATAAAATTATTTGAACAAAATTTATTTGAAAAAAATTTATTCGAGCGAAAGTTATTCGAATAAAAATTACTCGATTGAAAATTATTCGAATAAAAATTACTCGAATAAAAACTGTTCGTATGAAAAGTACTCGAAATAAAACTAATTGAACAAAATTTATTGGAACAAAATATATTCGAGCGAAAGTTAATCGAATAAAAATTACTCGACTAAAAACTCTTCGTATGAGAGGTATTCGAAATAATATTATCACAAAAAATCATCATGTGATATTACTTCAACAAAATTTATTCGATCCAAAGTCATTCGAATAAAATTTACTCGATTAAAAATTATTCGAATAAAAATTACTTGACTGGAAACTCTTCGTATCAAAGGTATTTGAAACAAAACTAATTGAACAAAATTTATTCAAACAAAATTTATTCGAGCGAAAGTTAATCGAATAAAAATTACTCGATTAAAAATTATTCGAATAAAAATTACTTATTAAAAAGTTTCTTTTTTTCGAATATCGTGAAATTAATTTTGTAAAAATTTTTTATTTTCAATTTTAATGAATTTTTTAACTGAAAATGTGTTTTCAAGAACTGTTATTATTCTAGTGTCGCTGGACTCATACAGAATATATTTTTATAACCCACAGAAAGAACCATGGCTGATGCGCAGTCCACCCCTAAATATGAACCGCCATTAATACGAATAGAAAACGAACAGAATGAGCGATTTTATCTGAAAAACTTTTAGCGCCCGATTGTTTGCAAAAATTCACTGCTTCAGTTCTCTTGTCCAATTCCCACATCTTTTATTTGATTAATTTTGTTTAATTTAAACTCTCTGCCATTCGAACGAAGTTAAGATATTATCCAGGAGATATTTTTGTTTTTATACTTTCTTGCTGCTCTTGAAAGTTTTTAGGCTAAAAATACGCCGCTTTATTTTGCGCTGTTTTGCAAAGAAATAAAGTAATTTTTGCTGAAAATGTCTGAACTGCCAGACAGGGAATTGGCCAAAAAGCACACAAAAAAAAAAAAAGAAGAGGAAGGAAGAGAAAGAAAAAAAAAGAATAAGACAAAACAAAACTCTGCTTTTACAATTCTTCCCTCTTCACTCCAGCGAAACGTGAATAGGCGTGTTTTTTGTGTCTTGTCTTGGGTCGCGTACAGCTCGTGGTAAACAGCCAACTAACACCATCATGGCCTGGCTAACTGACTGATGGACGATGGACTGAAGGGAATGCAAAATGAAAATAAAGAAAACAACAACAACAACAACAACAACAACGACAACGCAAAGCCAAAGGGTGTTTGTTTCCATCAATAACTGCCACGAAAGTAATAATTGTTTCAGCGATTTTTTTCTCCAGAACATTTTTTATTCTCTTTTTTTAAATATTTTTTTTTGCGATTTAAGAAAAGGACTGAATATGAGGCAGGACTCTTAAAAGAGTTTGCCCAGATTTATTCGCGGGGTGTTTTTAGGGCGCCATTTATTGGTGATACTCCCTAGAAATGAGTTCAGTGTTTTTAAATACCTTCAGTTAAAGTTGAGTGTTGCCATATTTCTAAAAAATATACGCTGGGCACAATAGTCGCCAGCACTACTTTCTTCCCGTTTCATGTGTTAATTCTGAAACACGTTTGAGGGAACTTCATGATCATGACGTCAGAAATACAACTGCACTTTCCCGGTGAACTGGAGGATTTTTTTGCAAAATTGTCGTTTAAAACTCTTTTATTTTAAAATATCCTGTTGAGGAACAGGAGTCGATAGTTATGATGCTCGCAAAATAATAGATAAACAATAAAACTCTTTTGATTGAAAATATCGTGTTGATGCACGCAAAATAATAAATAAATAATCAATGGGTTTCCGCGGACCTGAATCTGGAGTATGGCAACCCTACCACGTGGCGGAAGACAACTGCAAAATTCATTCATAAAACTCAAACGGGTAAAGCATTGACTTTGAGCCTCAATCGAAATTGTGGAAATTCAGTCTTTCAGCGTGGGAGTGCACAGTGGGACCATACCCAGTTTGTACGGATCAATTTATATGCGAACAAAAAGAATATAAATAAAAATAATAACAGCAAAGCACTTTAAATTTAACGGACTTTTAGGACAGGCTGCAAGTTCCAACAAAATCGAGGTTCAATCGCAGAACGAAAAGGATGCTTCTCAAAAAAAAAATTAAAAATTCCAGCGTCAAGAGAACAGCCGCTAAATTACCACATTCGATGTCTACCAGAGGCAATAGTAAGTCCACAATGAGTTAAATATGGCTACGTGCATAGTGACTAGTGCACAGTGGGGCTAAGAGCTTTTTACGCGGATCAATTTATATACAAAATATATACACAAAAATAATAACGAGCTTGTGTTAAAAATAAAGCGAGTCAGAGTCACTCTTAACACAAAATGCTAGTATAACAGGGGAGGCGAATACCCCTCCCCATTTTTACAGAAAAAATTTATAATTTTCCTATATCAGCACAACAGCGTCAAATCACCACATGCGTTATCTGCCGAAATTTCTGTACAAGAGGCAATATTAAAATTAAATGGCCGTATGTATTAAGCGACGGCTGCACAATGGGGCAAGAGCTTTTTTCGCCTATCAATTTATACGAACAGAAAACTTATAACGAGGTTGTGTTAAAAATAAAGCGAGTCATAGTCACTCTTAAGACAAAATATTAGTATAACAGGGGAGGCGAATACCCCCCCGACCCGTCCATACAAAACAACTAATAACTGTATCAGAGGAACAGGGTCAAATCACCACGTGCGTTATCTACCGAAATTTCTATACAACAGGCAATAGTGAGACTTAATAAGTTAAATTACCGGTATGTATTAAGCAACGGCTGCACAATGGGGCCAAGGGCTTTTTTCGCGAATCAATTCACAACCATAATACCAAAGCAGTGTTAATTTAAAGCGAGTCAGAGTCACTTTTAGGAGGAAATTTTAGTATAAAAAGGGGAGACGGATATCCCCTTAAAGAAAATTTAATAATTTTATTTTTTTAAGGAGAAGAGCAAAACTGAGACTCGTTGTATATGAAAAGGATAAAAATTTCGAGCAACTGCAAGTTCCCTCTAAGTATTAGGGGTATTCACAAGAGGGAGATATATATTCTAGGACACGGTCAATGATGAAGGACCAAAGCAACTTCTAAGGGTGCAGCGTAGGACAAGAGTTTACATCCGTTGCTATTGTTTTTTTGAGAAATCACTGAAGAGCTCAGAGGCCTAGAATGGCCCCCAACAATTATGATGGTCGAGTTCAGTTGCTGTACTCCTGATATTCCAAGTCTTCGAAGAGTGAATTATGAAAAACAGCTGTTCTAACAGGATTGTTTTTTCGTTATTATTTATAAGATTGCATACACTTAAGCTTCTGCAGACAACAGACCAAAATAAGCGATGAATGACTTTAAACAAACGCTTTGACTGTTCAGTTTTTTTTAGGTTCTGTTCCCTTTCCGTCTGCCATGTTTTGAAGTTTTTTTTTTTTAATAAAAAAAAAAGAAAAATATGAAACACAAAAATAAAACTCCCTGAATCCACGAAAACTGAAATACCCGCGACGTAGTTGTTATTATTCCGTAAAAAGAAAATAATTTAAAAGAAAAAAGAAATAGTTTTTCTTTTGGAAAAAAATGTGCAGGTTTCACGACCGCAGTCCTAAATAAGTTATAAATAATAACTGGCGTGTTGTAAATCAAAATTATCGGTTTCGATGGCTTCAGTTTCTGTCTGTCCGTCGCTGTCTGTTCTTGTTGCCCTTAAACGACATTAACAATTTGATGTTTGTTGTTGTTGTTGTTGTTGTAACAAAGTTTAGTGCGAGTGAGTGTTTTGTAAAAGAAGTGAATCGGGTACGTGTTTTGGCCAACGATGCCATCTTGAAGTTGTTTTTAAATGCATATTTTGGCACAATTTTTTTCCCAAGCCTGCTGCAAAACGCTGCAAATATTTGCATGCAGTTCTTTCGTTTGCTGCTGAAATTGTGTTTTTGTGAAATACTTGGCCTTAGGGGCGATTTTTAAAAATAACTTTTCAAATGTTTTGAAATTAAAATAGATTCACAAGAAGAAGTAAAACGTTGACTAAATTTTGCACGTGTTGCAGAACGATGGGAAGTGTGTTGCCACCAGTTTTTTTCTCTCTCTCAAAAAAGCAAAAGGAATTCAGTCCGCTCTGGACATGCATCGGAATTTCAATGCTATTTAAATGAAAATTTCTATGAAAATTTCTGTACCGAATGCCACTATTTGCCCCCTGGTTAAGTCAATATTAAGACGCGTTGCCAGTTATTTTTCAAATGCAGCCAGGCCACTGATCGTTTACTCTCTTTCGGGAGCTTTGCGTCTAACTCTCAGCAGTTAATTTCTGCACTTAAAATAATTGTATAAAATTACGGTTGGTTCTTTTGGGGTATTTTCCCTGGTTAACGTTGCCACTTCTTATGTGAAGGCATAAGTCGGGTACAGTCAGTCACAAAAGCGCATGAAAACAGGGTGGGCAACATCGCCGATATATTCCGCCGGCATCTGTGCATCGCTACTTTGCAAATTTACTTTTCAAATTATAATTAAAATAACTTGAAAAATATATAAATAAAAGATTAAATGGAAGCGTTGCCACAGTGTACCAGAAAATAAAGACCGGCTGCAAAAGCACAATTTCTTTTGTGGGAAGAATTTTAGTTTTTTTTTTTTTTTTTTTTTGAAAATGGAGTCGGCCGTCAATCATATTTGCCATTTGAGCACTAGACATTTCTTTTACCACTGAATGGCGGGAGGTCTGGATTCCAACGTGCCATGCCGTTTCACGTCATACACTGCAACAACAACGAATTAGTCGTTTTATTGAGAATATCCGAGATGCGTTTGGCGATGTTGTTGACAACGAAAAATCATCAGAACAACACGTGCAAGGAATTTCAATGACAGACTTATAAAGGAGATCAGTAAAGCGGAGGACGATTTAGGATCTCAGAAGATCCATTAAAGATGAGGAGTAGTTTCATTTAAATAGGCGAAAATGGCTGAGTATCACTGATTTTGTTCTTCCCACGAATTCGCCATGTGGCTGATGTAGCCCATTTCGCGATTTGTTTTATTTGATACTTTTATTGCCCGAATGTATGCTCGAAGCAACCGTTTCACTTTTATTTTTTTTTAGATTTAGTCGAAGTCTTGGGGATATGCCAACAACCTCCGTACAGTCGCTGATCTTAAAGGGAATGATTGGCAGGAGTATAAAAAACAGACATAGAAAATGCCATAAAGCGGTCATAAATTGGTGGTCGGCAGTCACTTGGGGGAAATTATTTTTTTCACTCCAAAGAAAGAAGTCCGTCATTCACGACAATTTTTTTTTAATTATTAAGAAAAGTTGTTTAAAACCAAAGTTGCGTTGTTTGGAATCGATGGAATAATTTTGTTCCATTTTGTAGCCCAGGGTCAGGGAGTAAAATCCCTGGCAGGGTGGCAAATTTTTTAATTTCTCTCAGAGAGTTTCAACTTCAGCTACATAATGATTCGCTTTATAAACTGCACATCCTTCTGACATGGCCGCTTAAGGAATCAGCAACTCCCAGCTAAAACGTCCAGCACGAAAACAAACCGTCTATCCGGGGGTCAAAGCTTCCGCATACAAAAAATAAATTGGCCCCGATTAAGAAGCGGCTGCCTACAGCAACTTTGATAACAATTCTCTTGCCATATATTTTGTTGCCACAATTTTGGCCAAATACGTTTGAAAACTAAAACGGCAAAAGTAAAAGTCTTGTTTAGAAAAAAATAAAAATAAAAATAAAAAAAAACTTAATTGAAACTTAACCTGCCCGAACTCTCTGCCCCAAAAAGTGCAGAAATAGTTCAGCGCACACATGCAACCTCTCAAATGCCAGAAAGAAAAAACTCCCGACTTTATTTCTCTTTTTTTATTTAAGAAAATACGTTCAACTTTTCTTTTTCCACTTCGTTTCTTAATGGAGTTTTTATTTTTTACATGCCACCTAATCAAGTGATTTTGCAAATGCAGCTGATATAAAAGAATATGTGGCTCTCAAACGCGCCACACAAGTTTAATACGGCGAGCGTATGCAAAAAAATAAAAAATAAAAAAAATAAAATAAAAAAATTCACTGGAGGGCATCGTTAGTTTCGCGTTTTGCAAGTCCATTGAATTTAATATGGAGTATCTATCTCGCCATTTGGGGGCCTATTTAATTTTAGTGGCATGTGCAGCACTCACTCACCTCACGGTACCTGCAGTTTTCGTTAAACACATGCATGAACTACGCATGACATCGTGTGTGTGTGTGTGTGTGGTTGGGTTTTTGTTCGTACTTGTGTTGACTATCATGTACGATGTAGAAGTTTTGCGCAAAATATCTATATTTAAGATGAATAGAAAGGTAAATTGCCTTGGGGCTGGCAAAGGGGGGAAGGTATGCCAAGTAGCGGCAGTGTTAGAATTAAATAATTTCTTAAATTCTGGCTACTGTGGCAGAATTAAGTAATACTGATCATGATTGTGCATGTTTATGCATGATCACTATTGGCAAGTTGCTAATATTTTGGTCTCTGCTGCTGCTAAAAGTCGGCTGAAATTCTCAACATTCATAAATATAATTTCCTTGCAGTCTTCGAGGACAAAAGCAGGGTCCAATAATGTCGAATATCGAAATTCGAATAATGTCGAATATTGAATAATTTTCTTAAAAACTATTCGACTACGTGACAGTCATGTCGATAAATTTAGAAAAATTGTAACAACATCCAGGGTGCAAAAACTAGTTCAATAAAATTATTTTTCAAAAATAAATTTAATCGATTAAAATTATTTTGAAAATTAAATTTTTATAAATGAAATCTTTATAAATTAATCATGATTACGCGTTATTCGAATATCAAGTGATTTATAAATTTTTTTTCAAAACAATTTTAAGCGAATAAATTAATTTAAAAAATATTATTTTATTGAGCTTCTATTTTCATTGTTATTCCTGTTGGTTTCGGAACCTTAAAGTTTCGAATAAATTTATTATTGAAACTGAATAAAAAACTCCTAAATATTTTTATTCAATCAACTTGTTCTGCTGTTTAATAAATTGCGTCATTAAAACTTTAATTATGAAATTAATAACAATTTAAATCTGCATTTTGTTAATTTTAAGTTGCCAAAAAAAAACACAGTGGGCCAGTTGTTTAAGAATGTTGCCAGATTAATTTTTGCTGTCTAATAGCTTTTAATCTTTCACAGATTTTTTATTTCGCCCCTCAAATCCAAACTATCGATGAGGCCCATTTCGACTTAACAGGGCTGCGGCCGCTTTGAAGGAATAAATTGCAAACTCCAAAATTTAAATGGTGTTTCTATATAAAAAAACTGAAATGCATTTCTGGCTTTAAAAATCAAAACATTTAAATAAGATATTCTAATAATTATTTTTATAAAATTTATTTGATCTCTTTTTATTTATTTGTGAAACTTTTTTTTCAAATCCCCGCCATGAAAATTGAAAATTTTAAAAAATTGGGAAGTTATTGGCTTTAACCCGTTTTGAAAACAACGAGTTTTCATCAGATCCCGACGTTTTGAGGTTGCAGGAAGCTTCTCTCACTAATTCTGAGCACCCATCTTTATATCTGTATGTGTGTGTGTGTGTGTATGGGTGTGTGTGTGTGTAAGTATGTGATCCGCTTATAAGTTTGAAACGGCTTGACCGATTTCAACCAAACTGATGGCGTTCTAAAGGGTTCAACTTGCTGTGAATTTGAAACGATTCAAATCGTTAGTTTTCAAAAAAAAAACTTAGAACAAAAACCTATTTTAGTGTTTTTAGAATCTAAACCGATTCGAAAATTTCACAAAATTAAAAAAAAAAATTTTGAAAATAAAATTATTTTAAAGTGTTTATTTTTTAAAGAACTTTTAAACGGCGTCACCGATTGATTCCAGAAACTAATCAGCTCCCAAGTTTGAACTGCGAATCGGTTCGAAATCGGTTAATCCGTCCGTGAGATATCATGAACGAAGAAATTCGAAAAAGTAATTTCTTTGAAAGGCTCCGAAATTATATATCTTAAAAGTTAGTGTTCCCATTTTTTTTTGTTATAAAAAGAGCAGCGTTTCTAAACTTGTGAATTCGAACCGGTAGATTTAAAAAAAATAAAAATAAAAATTTTTTTTTAAATTTCTTAAAGAACTTTTAAACGGCTTTACCCTTCGATGCCAGAAAGTAATCAGCTCTCATGTTTAAACTACGAATCGGGTTAAAATCGGTTAATCCTTCCGTGAAGTATCGTGAACGAAAAAAAATTGGAAAAAAGTGATTTGAAAAAAAAAACTCCCAAATTTTATAAACAATCAGTTGGTGTTTTCGATGCTTTTATAGGACTCGAAAAACTTCATCAATCCACTTTAACCAAGTAAAAATCGGTTTATTAATTTAAAATATTTTGGAAATTAAAAAAATCTAAAATTCGTTACCGGACAATTGACATGTTTTGGCCCAAAAGGGTTCTATATTTATATTAAATATAGTTGATCTATTTGAATTTTTATAGGACTCGAAAAACTATATCAATCCAGTTTATTAATTCAAAATATTTTGAAAATTAAAAATTAAACAAAATCGAAAATTCGTTACCGGACAATTAACATGTTTTGGCCCAAAAGGGTTATATATTTATTTTATTTTTTTATTAAAAATTTTTGATATATTTTTCAATGAAATTAATTGGAACTGAAAATTAGAAAAGCCAAAAAGCAGCTGCAGAGCTGGAAAATTCAAATTGCGGTTATAATTAGCGGCAAGTTGCAGGGATGGACTTTAGGGTCATCCATTTTCTATATCTTTTTTATGCAGCTTTTGGTCCACCTGCATCTAAATTTTTCAGTACCATTCATTCGGAATTCGTGTTTTTAATTGCGCGGTCTCATAAGAATAAATTGACTCAATTAAAAATTTAATTGCGAGCCAGCCGCGCAAGCAGCTTAACCGTTTGGGTTGGGTACCTTTTTTTCTCAAAATTTTATAGAAGACAAAAGGACGTGATTTTCTTAAACGCCTGATTGTTATAACAACCATTTTGTTGGTCATATTTTGGTGATACTTTTATTTCTAAGGCCTTTGAAAGCTGCTTGTTTTAAAGTAATTCCTGCCTTGGCCTCGTACTATTTCCAAATAATCTCCACTTTTTTGTAAAACAAAAAATTATTTCCTTTTTCAAATGCCTGAATGCGTTGTTGTTGTTGTGCGGTTATTGTTCGCTTATTGTGCGGTTGTTGTTAATGTTGTCATTATGGTTTTCAGCCGTTCGTTGCTTATTATGGTCGCCTTGTTTTTTCTTCTTCTTCTTCTTTTTCTACGTATTGACCAAAAGCGGTTTGCATTGGTTTTGGCCGTAACAAAGTTGTTATTAAATTATTAAAATGGCCATAATATTTCTATCTTGACACAATTATTTTACAACTTTAAACGTTTTCATTTTGTTTTTATTATTTTTATTTTTTTATTTTTACAACAAAACAATGAACGTTGGATGTCAAAAATTGTTAATAACGTTTCGCTGCAAAACGTTTATTAAAAGTTTAAACACAAAATTTTATATCCCATCCAGGTTGTTAAAAGAAAGTTTCTTTTCAAATTCTGAATAAATTTTTGGCGACGGCAGAAACGTGATAAACATGGCCGGCTATTGAAGTTTATAAAATTTGCCACCACTTCCGCCATTAAGAAGAAGAAGAATAAAAAAGAAGTCTTAACTTCGTTGTTAGTTTGTGTGTTGGAAGTTCTTCAACACTGAGTGTTGCTCGTTAAAATTATGCTTCAGAAGGGATGAAAAATCGTGTTCGCCAAGAAATAAATGCCAGTTCGGCACAAACACCCAGACATCACGGTTGCTGTAAGCAATTCATATGCGGTGTGTATGTGTGTGTGTGTGTTGGATATGTGGAGTTACACAAGGGAGTGGCCAATTGAATGAAAAGAATAGCTGAAACACAAACACTCGCTTAACGAAAAGAAGATGATTAACGCTTGTACGCAACTTCTACCCCTAAAAAGAACACTTCTCTATGCCCGGCCAGTGAGTCTTTGTGTGTGTGCGTGAGCTTGTGATTCAATGAAGGATACAATAAATAAAACATTAACTGTGCGTGCTTATAGACCGTATCTAAAAGGAACAGCCGGAGGAATGATGGATGAAATGAAGAAAAGTTTTTTTTTGTATTTTCTGATTTTCCTTTATGTTTTGGCATTTAAGGATGAGCACGGACCCCCTGCTCATGGAAGAGAAACGTTATTGAGATCAAGTTTAAACACGCAGTTACAAGAGAACAGATTGAATGAAATTGAATTGAATCGTGAACTGAATTAAGTCAACGTAATTTTATGGCATTAAACGGAAATCGTTTTATTACCCCCCCACCCCCAACAAACGCAAACGCCATTTGTTTGCTAATGAAATAAATCCGAAGAACATATCGTCAGGGAAAATTCTAAAAGGCACAACTAACATATGAAAAGTTTAACAATAATAAAAAAATTACGCTGCAAGCGAAAAAGGACCCACAAATTTATGTATTTTTAAAATAATTTTCCTTCAATGTATCACCCGTTAAAGATATAAAAATTTACTCCAGGCTTTTTGCATTTTTGGTGGCGATATGCATAACTTTCTTGTATGTTATTTCAAGTGCGGGGGAGGTAAAAGGGGAGTTTGATACTTCATCTTATTTACATAACGACAGGGGACTATTTACAGTTAAGTGTGTGGGAGGTGTTTTCATTTGGCCCCCCTTCTCACCTCCCCAACCCCTGTACAATTCCAGGGATAACAAACAATTTATAATCGTGTGTACACAGCGATTAGACTAAATAAACTTTGAAAAAGAAAATTACTCTGCATCAACATACGCTGGGGTGCAGGACTATAATAAATGATGAGCAGGAGGATGGATAATCAGCGACATGCTAGAGAATTGAGGACAAACCAAGTGAACATTCGCAGTCGTAGTAACATGTTAAATATATTGGCAAGCGTTGCCAGATATTAAAGATTTCCTCACGACTACGGCAACCACAATAAGGCTAATCGCTTGACAGGCCGCCTTTTAAATTTTTGCAAATCGATGAAAACATTTTTGTGCTAAAAATTTAAAAAACTTTTTTCTATTTTATAACTGTTTAATAAAACAAATTTTAATGCAAAAATATGTTTTATAATACCCTAATAATTAAATCTTTTTTTAAATTTAACTGAAAATCCTCAACTCAAATTTTTGTTAAAATAGACGCTATGGTTTTGAGGTCTTCTTTCTCTTCGGAAACTGCCAACCTCTAGAAATTTCGACCCTTGGAAAATAACAGGGCATTACAATTAAAAAAAAAGAACAGAATTATTTATTTTCGCTGCTGTTACTGAAATCTACTGGATACCAATCAAACTCCTTAAAAAGTCTTTAAGTAAAAGCGAGTTCTTATCAACTTTCCTTATGGCAACACTGTTTTCGACGGCTCAGCTGTTTTCGTGCATCATGCTCAGTTTGGTCCATAGTAAAAACATGTATCGCCTGCAAAATGAACAGCGTTTGTAGATAATAAAATTTTATTATAAAAATTCATGCTGCTGATGATGTACTTTTTTACGGAAAAATATTTTTCAGAAACGGAGCCCATTTCTGATTGACTGGAAACGTGAATAAGCAAAATTGTCCGATTTTTTTGTGAAGAACAGCCAGAAGCAGTGCGACCTCGGTGATTTCAAGCTTAGGGCCATCTAGACTATGTTAATATTCATGTCTGTAGGGACAAGATTGCAATTGTCGACACACTAGGAGCCAATATTGAAGAACTCAGTCCCAATAAATTTTGTATATTGATCGCTCCAGCGATATGAATAAATATTTTACCCACTTTTCTATATGCCATGTTTTTATATTAAATCAAATTAGAAAGCTCTTAAAAAATCACCCATTATTGCACGCACTTGTAAATAGTGTATTGAGTCCTTTTTAATAAACTTTATTGTGAATTTCAATTGGCTTGTATGCCAAGTTGTTTTTAGTTTCTCTTATTTTGTTGTGAATGATGAAATATAAAACACTCTATTATTCTGAATGATGAAATATATTTCTATCGTTTATTGTGAATGATTAATTTGAACTCAGTTTTTTATTCTGTGAATGATGATATTTTACGCTTTCCTTTATTTTGAATGATGAAACATACTTCTACCCTTTATTGTGAATGATTGCATATACGATGCCCGTTTCTGTTATTTCAGTGGCATTATTAATAGTTATTAATAATAATTTTCAGTTCTTTTCTGACTTTAAAAACATAACATCCACTGAAAACAGTTGTTTTTCAACGCAAAATATAAGGTCGGGAGAATATCTTTTTAAAAAAGAGTTTTATTTTGCCGTCATAAAATAAAACTCTTTTGAGGGGATTTAATTTGCCGTCATAAAAAGACTCTTTTGAGGAGCCTTAATTTAAATTCATTTGAGGAGTTTTACATTTCTAACCAAAATATTAAACTTGTTTTATATTAATTGAAACCCAACGCAGTGTAATCTATTGACCTGCCATCGCAACTCCATTAATTTCAATTAAAATTAAGATAATTTATTATTGCAAATGAAAAATAAGGAAAGAAAATGACTGATTGTAGAGGGAAAAATAAAACTCTGCACAAAAATTAAAGCTCCTATTTTTGAGAGAAATAACTCCTTTCGGAATAATGGTTTTTATGGGGGAAAATAAAACTCCCTAAAAAAGTGCTATTAAATGACGGCAAAATATAATATGTTCTTTGAAATATAATATTTTCTTTGAAAAATAACCCGGGAATGTGGAGCATTTTTCAAATCACCATTAATTCTGAAAGAGCAGCCACAACACGAGCCTATTGGTAACTTCAAGAGTTATTTAACATCCCTGGCTTTATATCCTATTGTGAATGGTGAAATGTTTCTTTTTGTCTTATTTTGAATGGTGAAGCACATTGTTTTTCGTTTATTGTGAATGTTAATATAAAAGCAAAGCTTTGTTGTTGCTATTTCTAACGGAATGGGGCTGATTGTAGTCAATCCACGGGTACGTCAGTGAACGTGCATGGCAAAGAGTCCATAAATATTAAAGTGTGTTGTTCTTGTGTTAAAGTGGGTTGTTTATTTTGCCATCATTTACGGGATGTAAAGTGAAATATGGTTGGTTGCGCCACCCAACTCAGAGTAGAGGGTGGAGAATCAGAATTAGTTATAAAACTTGTTAAGAGAGATTTAAACGATACGGTGAAGTTGTAATCAAATTATGCGCTATTTTATTGCATCATGAACAAATAAACTCCCCGCTGAGAATAAGAAAATGTAAGTTTGATACGTGTTTGGGTGTGTGTGTGTGAGTGTGCATGCTCGTGACTGTTTGTGTGTGTAACTTTAAGAAGGTGGAAATTGTAGGTGCGTCAAAGTTTTCAAGCTGATTAAAAACAGTCCATCTATTATAATTTTAAATCTCTGCGGTTTTGTTGTAAAACGTGCCGTAAAATAAATTAATTACGGTGATTGAATAATTAATGAATTATAAAGCAAACAAACATTTAACAGGCGGGCTGGTATAAACTTTACACTGTTCATTAGCACCAGCCAACAGAAAAATCTTTATTTTTAAAACTCAACTGAATGCGAATTTAATGCGGTTGTGAGCAAAATTGTGACTCCATTTTGTGAGCGAAGAGAGTGGGAGAAGTAAAATGAGTGGAAAACAGCTCGTGTGTAGCAGCTGTTGCAAAGTTTTAGTTTCATTTCCATAATTCCCGTAAAAACTTTTTCCTCCCGACTTAATTAATTATATTAGACTTGTTAAGGAAATGGTTTATTTTACTTAATTACTTTTCTTTGATGAAATATTTTCTTGTTTTCCCCAACTTTGAAAATAGTTTTCTAATTAATTACAATTTAACACAATGACATAAAAAAACTTGTAGGAAAAGTTTTTTCCCTGCTAATGAGCTCTATTTTTTTTATTTTCATAAAAAATTTAGGTGTTTCCACAGTCATAAAAAAGCTTAATGGAATTTTCTTGTCATTTCAATTTAACAACCGACAAAAACCTAACAACGACGACTATTGTAATGCCTGTCTAAGCACGCACATTAGGGCAACAACAACAATAATAAGTGCAACAACAACTACAACAACAAGTTGAAACTCATTGAGGAAATTACAAGCATATTTGAAGGTAATAACTGAATTAATTAGTAAATAATCATTTCCAGCCCAAAAAAGAAAACAATTCCCATCGATAGCAGGCAGGCAGGCAGGCAGGCATCATCATGATCGTAATTATAATGAAATTTAATTAAATGAAATTAGTTCATTTAAAATAAAACGACTGTTGTTATTAATTACACTCTGTGACTCCTTCCCTCCCTCCCGCTATTAATCTGTTAAGGCAGAGTGCGTTTGTACTATTTTAACGGAGTGTTAGAAGGAAAATGGTGGCTAACGGTAATAGGAATCTTTTTTTTTCAATGACGGGTTGTTTGTTGTTGCAGGAAATAATTAGGAAAAGTTATTGTTTTATTGTGAAAATAATTTGTCAAATTCAATACGAATTTTGTTTGCAAAAGAACTATTTAATTTCGTTATAAAAAATATATAAGAAATTTTAAGGCGTTTGAAATTAATTTTTTTATAAAATAACTTAAAAAAACTGTTGCAAATTAGGAATAACGCCGTTATTCTTCAGCAAACACGATGGTGCCTGAACTTTTGACATTTTCGTTGAGTGGCGTTGCCTTTCGAACTGTTAACTTCTAAACGACAGCGCTAAATGCGATGTCACAAAATGCCATAGTGTATTCTACACTGTCTGGTGTTATCAATATATTTTGAATTAGTATTAAATTCCATACGGATAAATGAATTAAGTATTCATTTCAAAAAGACTATCTATTTAATTTTGTATCGAACAAACACAGCGTTGATTTGTCCTTCACTGTATATGAAATTCACATCAACAACAACAACAAATATATGAAGTCTTGATGAACCTCTGGGTAACATCAAGAGTTATTTAACATCCCTGGATTTTATGTTCTATTGTGAATGATGAAAAGTTTCTTTTTCTATTCTGAATGATAAAGCACATTGTTCTTGTGTTTTCCAGTATTTTTCATGGTGATTTACCGAATTGTCTTCTTAATAGAGAATACGAGAACTATTATTCATATTAAATTAATGAAAAGTAATTATTTCAAAATTGTATTTGATGTTTTGCCGAACAAACGTAGCGTTGATTTGCCCTTCACTGTATATAAAATTAGTATCAACAACAGCAATAAATATTTGAGATCTTTTTTAAATATTATCTTTTAAATTTTTTTATTTTGATTAACCGAATTATGCTCTTAATAAAGAATACGAGAATTATTACTTCCTTTCATATCAAATTAGGGAAAAGTAATTATTTCAAAATTGTTTATGATTTATTCTACTATTTTTCAATGTGATTTACCAAATTATTTTCTTAATACGAGAATTATTACTTAATTTCATATCAAATTAATGAAAAATAATTATTTCAAAAGTGTATTAAATTTTTTATCAAACAAACTCAGCGTTAATTTACTGTATATAAAATTAGTATCAATAACAACAACAAATTTATGAGATATATTTGATATATTTTTTTGACTTTTTTATTGTGATTTACCGAGTTATGCTCTTGATACAGAATACGAGAATTATAACTATCTTTCATACTAAATTAATGAAAAAAAAAATTATTTCAAAATTGTATTTGATTTTTTGCTAAACAAACGAAACGCTGATTTGCATTTCACTGTATATGAAATTACTATCAACAACAACAACAAATTTCCGAAATCTGCTTTAATATATTCTTTTCCAGTTTTCTTAAATTTAAGAATACGAGAATTATTACCTCCTTTCATATCAAATTAATGGAAAATAATTATATCGAAATTGTATTTGATTTCGCTGTATATAAAATTAGCAATAATTACAACAACAAATATTTGACATCTTTGATATTTTGTTTTCCACTGTATTTATTGTGATTTATGCTCTTAATGAGAATACGAGAATTATTAGTTCTTCTCACATTAATATAATGAAAGTTAATTATGAAATGCCCTTCTCTGACCCTCATCTTGTTGTTATTCATTTTGATATTTTTTTACATAAAACTTCTTCTATTAACAACTTAATAAAAACAAAAGTCGCTTCAAGTTCCATTTCTGTGGACTCTGCTCATGCGCAAAACGAGTTTCTTGATTTCTTTTTCAATATATTTCATTTTGAAACATACTTCCGAACTTGTTTCACTTCATTTCAGCCATTTATGCTTTTTAATTAAGTTCGAATGTTGTTTTACCACTCTGCTGGTCTGAAGGTATAATTGAAAGCAAAAAAATTTATAATTTTCTTCATGGTGTCTATTTTACACCCAATTAAATTAATTCATATAATTTTGTCCAAAACTGACGCTCTGGCCGATACATTCAATAATGTTGTCTGCCATTTTTACTGCAGATCAGGAGTAAATAAATTATTATTGAAATATAAAACCGGCCGATAGCCAGCGACGTTATAAAACTATTTCTACACATTTTCTTTTAACACTTGTTAACCCGTTTAATGGAATGTTTAGTTGTTGTTGTAATATTATTTGGTTTTGATTTTATTAGCGTTTGTTTATAAAAAATGGAGGTTAATTAAAACTTTGAGGCTTAAAAGAAATTGAATAATCAAATTAAAAAGAGACAAAAAAAATGGAGAGAAAAAATATGTTTGAAATTAATTTGGGGCGAATTATTGTTGTCAAGAGTCAATTTGATTAGGAAAGCGTTATATCTGTTATTTAATGCTCCGCCCTGCCCCTCCCTCCCTCCCTCGGTCCCACTGCAAAGAAAAGACAAACACTTAAATTTAGTTATTTAAAAGCGGCCATTAAAAATGTAGAAAATAAAAGCAAACAGCCGCCATAATAAATTTCAAATAAAAAGATAAACCGATAAATAGACACACACACTCGCGTACGTACATGCGAGGGTGGAGTAGAAGGTCTCTAGCAAATCATGAGCAAAAGAAAGCAGCAGTTTTGACTGCAACAGCAGAGAGTTTTAACTCTCTTTAGTTTTGCTGCCTGTCTTCCCACAAAAACACCCGGCAATCTTGCGCATTAGCGATGGGGTAGGTCCTGCTTGTTCGATAGCCCAGAAGGCCATTAAGGGCAGTTAGGCTAACTCATAAGTTCTTAATTGAAAGAAACTTCAGGTTGAAAATTTGTAAACTAAAACTTGCCTTAAGATACATGTCCACCTCATTCTCAAACCTCCCTCGTATTTCGTCTTTTTAAATGAATTGTTTTAAAATAAAACCATACAATTTATTAAAACAACTTTATTATAATTTATTAATTTTAAACAACAAAAAAAATCAAACTTGTTTTAAGCTGCAGGCGTTAAATCTCAAAAGACTGAAACAACGACGACAGCGTTCAATTGGAGTTGGTTAATAAAAATTGAAAAGAAAAAAATCACTTTCGCCAAAACATTTCAAACAGAAAAATCATCAAAAGCGTTATAAAATCCAATAAAGAAATAATATTTATTTGCCACCGATCGCGATTTAATTGAAACTAATAAATTGTTTTCGAACTGTCAACTTCAGCGTTTTACGAGCTTCAATAAAGATTAGAAGCGGATTTTATTTCGTTGTTAATTTCGTTGCTGGAAATTATGGCCGCTCTTAATTAGCCAGTGAAATTTATGGAGGAAATATTCGGGCTATAATTTCAACAATTTTATTTCATAAAGTTTTTTGTGTCTTTCTTGGAAAAATATTGTTTGAACGGCGAATTTCAAGTTGAAAACAATTTTTGCGAATAAATTAATTCGGAACTACAGTGGGGTTTGCGTTGGTTTATACGAAATAAATAAATTTAAGTAAATTAATAGAAAATAATTAAATTAAATTAATGGTGGACTACAGCGACATCTATTGAATTCTAAGGTTATTAAAGAGAAATTGAGCTGTTTTCGCCGACCGCTGCAGGATCTCCTGGAACATTCCAGCTCTCAACCACATGGTTTTTGTGGGATATTTTTGCATTAATTGGGAGTTTGTAAGAAATTAACTCTTAAGTGAATTTCAAGGCTCTTGGAACTCTTTTTAACTTACGTTTTTAATGTGCACTACGCGCCCCTATATTCCTGCCCTTTTAGGCGAAGTTTATGTTCTATTCTCAAAAAAGCACAAGAACTAGAGAATAAAAATCGTCCAAATATTTCTTTATAGAATAAATTTTTGGCGAATATTTTAATAGGCCGCCTTTTTTAAGTGCACTTTTTGTTCTATTCTCAAAAAAAGCAAAACACACTCATGCAGCCCAGAATTAGAGAATAAAAATAAAATTCTACACAAAATCAATTTTGGGGAAATATTTCAACAGGCCGCTATATTGCCTTTAAAGTGCACATTTTGTTCTCTTCTAAAAAAGGGGCAAAACGCTCATACCGTGGAGAATTAAAGCAGTAAAATCTTTTATTACATAAAAATGTTTAATGTTATTTTTAACAAAAACAACAGGTCGCTTTGATTCCTTTAAAGTGCACTTTTTGTTCTATTCTCAAAAAAGCACAACACACGCAGGCAGCCAAGAGTTAGAAAATAAAAATGTTTCAAATATTTCTTTATAAAATCAAGTTTGGGTAAATATTTTCATAGGCCGCCATATTGCCTTTAAAGTGCACATATTGTTCTTTGCTAAAAAAAGGGGCAACAAGCACATACCGTTGACAATTAAGGCAGTAAAATCTTCTACACATTTTTTTATTACATAAAAATGTTAAAAATAATTTCTAGAAAAAGCGGCCTGTTGCGCTTTGATTCCTTTAAAGTGCACTTTTTGTTCATTTCTCAAAAAAATAAGCAACAACACACCCACACAGTGGCGAATTAGAGCAGTAGAATGTTCAAAAAACTTATTGGTTGTGGTATTTGTCAGAAATATTTCAAAAAAATTTTATAACAAAAATAAAAAAATCGCAACATTTTTTATGTCATTAAAAATGCCAAAATGAAGGCAAAAAAAGGCAACTTTAACTGCCCCTCAACTGAATTGTAGTTGTAAACTTTCGAAATGCCTTAGTATGTATGTGTATTTATATTCTGTCCTGCCGCTGCAGGAATTATATCTTATTTTTCAAAATTTTAATTTTGTTGTACAGTGTAACACAGTGCTACAAAAAAAATTATTATGTATTCTGATTGAATTATTTGCAGCACTTGGAGTAAAAATAAAATGTTGTTTCGTGTCTAAAGAGTATTTTCTACTACTTTCACTCCGTTTTTGGAAGATTTTGCTGGTGCAGATCAAGCAAAGTTAAAGCGCTGCGCTACTAATTTTATACTAAGAATTTCGAAAGCGTTTTTATGTTGTGCTAATAGACACACAAAAACCTGTCATAATAAATAAATTTATCAAAATTAGCGGACCATAAGAGTTTTAAAAGTGTACCACAAAAAAAAAAAAAAAATTAGTGGCGTGTTTTTATAAAAAATGTCATATTTTATTAAAGTATTTGTATCAAATATGATATTAAAAAAACCCACTGATGGCAAAAACTAAGCATTTAAGCTTTGACTAACTAAGCCCCGCTCTGCTATTAATTCAGTGACATGCTAATTAAAATGTTAATAAAAAAAAAAATAAAAAAATTTAAATGAAAATATATTAAAATCAGTGAATTTATTATTTCCACTAAATATTTTAACATAAATTTCGTCTCGCCGTAGAGTCGTAATTTATTCATATAAAAATGTGAAACTTATGAGCCTGCCATTCCAGTTGTTATATAAATTAAGAGGCTTAAATATCAAATTCTGCACTCCCTTTCCCTCTCTCTCTCTCTCTCTCTCTCTCTTTCTGTCTTCTTCCTGATAATTTTTCACAGATTTAAAAGCAAGTCAATTTCAATTTTCATTGCCGCATAATTAAAAAACCCCATTAAATTGAATCAAACTTAAGCTGTTTCACCATTAACCCATTAGGGAGGGGGGCAAACCATTACGCAAATGAAACCAAACTCTGGTGCATTAAGAAGAAAAAAGAACCTGAAACTGAAACTGAAATAAAAACTAAAATCTTTTTATTAAAAAAAAGGATCTGAGTAGAATAAGAACAAGAAAATGAACATCATTTGATGGCTGTTTCATGCTGGCTGGCTGCGTTTTTATTACACATTTTCCTCAGTTTACAAGCCTTATAATTGTTGCAACAGGATTAATGAGAAGATGACAGAGAGAGAGAGAGGCAGATTCAAGCGTTACAGCATTTGCAACATGCCAGCCAGCACCAGCACCAACACCAACACCGCAACATCACACAGACAGAGCAACTAAAATTGCATGCCGTGCAACACGGTATGATTAACGAAACGACAATAGCAACTGACACAAAAACTATAACAACAACAACGAAATACGGATTTTAACTTTTTGCCAAGATCGTTAAGAAAACAGTTCTGGAATAAAAACGAAAACAAGAAGAAGAAGAAGCCTCTTCGTATTGATTGCCTCGATAAAAAAGAAAAAAAATTAAATAAAAAAATAAAAAATTTTTAAGTTGATGGGGACGCTGGAAATAATGATGATGCTACTCTTAGATTGAACAACGTTTGTTAGGTGTCGTTAGTTACGAGGTCAGCAGCAAAAGTATATGCACTAAAAGCTTTCGGTTTATATCAAATTCATTTGCCTGGACTTTATAAAAATATAGTTGTTGTTGGGGAACATATTTTCTAAAAAAATAATATGAGATTTATTTTCCCATGTTTATTTGAATATTTTTTTTTTTACAAAATCATAGAGCGCAAAGAGATTTGCTTGGTCTCTAACGGGAGTCGAACAACGATCAGTGGACTGGCTGGCGCTTTATCCAACATATCTTTATTGTAAAATCTCTTGGCTTAGTTTCAAATTTTTCTAAAGTTCTTTATACAATTAGGATTTGCTGGCTTCAAATAGTAGTCGTAAAGTTGAAAAGTTGTAAAGTTGTAAAGTTGTAAAGTTTTAATGTAATAAAACAAATATATTTTAAGAAAAAGTGGTTAATCGAATTGAGAAAATGTTAGTCGCAATTTTTATTTTCCTATAGAGTTTGAAAAAAAAAATATTGATTTGGAAAAGAATTAACCCTAAATGCCATCTCTGTGACTTCCCGGTAATTTTAACCTCAAACCTGGTTTTGTGCTATTCTATGCTGTTAAGCTAAAACGCTGTCTTATTAATTTTCAAAACAACCGATATCCCAAGTGATAAGCGGTGACTGGCGTAGTTTTCGAGACCTATAAAATGATCGGGAGCACCAACTCATCAGATCGTTTTTAAAAAATCACTTTTTTCAAATTTTATTTTCCTTCACGATATTTCACGATTGGATTCATCGGTTTTTGACTCGATTCACAGTGGCCGACATGGTTTTTTAATTTTAAGAGCTGATTATTTTCTGGAAACGATCGGTAAAGTCGTTTAAAGGTTATTTAAAATACGCCACTTTAAAACGCTTTTCTTTTTCTAAGTTTTCCTAAAATCCCAGAGATCTGAAGGCTGGAATCAGCTGAAATTGACAGAAAATCTTAGTTTAGTTGAAGGCTTTAGACAACCATCAGTTTGGTTGAAATCGGTTAAGCCGTTCCAAAGTTATAAACGGGTCACATACTTACACACACGCATACACATACATGCATACAGGCATAGTGACAGGCTCTCAGAATAGTCAGGTGCTAGGAAGAACCTTAAAACGTCGTGATCTGATGAGATCTCGATTTTTTCGAACCGGGATAAAACCAACAACTTTCCAATTTTGGAAAATTTTCAATTTTCTTAGCGGGAAGTTAAAAATAGTTCAATTTTAAAATATCGATTCTTGTAAATTGATGATTTATCATCAATCAATAATATTTATGTGACAAAAAAGCCAACTTACGCCTCAAATAAAAGCGAAGACATAAAAAAATGGCGAAGGAATGAAAACGAGTGTCGTGAAATGACCGAAAGCGTCATTTCAGTTTTTTGTGGTACACTTTTAAGAAGCATATCGCAAACGAATATTAAAGAAATATAAATTATCTAAAAGGCATTTTTGTGTAGAAATACACAATGTAAACATGTTTGCCTAATCTTTTTTTTTTACAAGCGTTAGGTGAGCATGTTTAATAATGATCAGCGGCTGGTATTAATTGTCAGCCAACTTCTTATAACAATTCTTTTGAAATCTTTTTTCTATATCCCATTTCATGTATTTCAAATCCGTTTTTTGCTTTTTCTGAAGTCAGAGCTTGTAAACAAATTCAATTTCCCTTTCCCATTTGATTCAGTTTGTTTTCCTTAAAATATGAAAATCGTAGTTTGCAAAATATTTAAAAAAGTCATAAAAATGCTTAAAAAACTAAATAAATAAATAAATAAATAAATAAATAAAAATAATTAAAAATTGAAATAAACAATAACTCTTAAAGAAGTTCTTCAAACGCCTTCTGCGTACAAAATGTTTTCCCTGTTCTGGCTGCTGCTGCTGCTGCTGCTCCTGGCTGTTACTGTTATTGTTGTTGTTATTATTTGCTCTGTAAGTTACGGCCTTGTTGTTGCTGTTACTGCAAATGAGGCAAAAAATTAAATAATTTAATCTTGTTATTGCTGGAAAATCAAGTTGTTGACTTAAAAATCGAGTCGTGTGAAGATCGTTTTACTTGAGTGCCCCCAAACCGACTCATGCCGTTGTTGTTGCTTTTGTTTTGGTTACTGTTGAAGTTCATAAGATTTTGTTGCTACTGCTGCTTGCTGGTGATATAGATGATGATGATGGTGGTGTTGTTGTTGTTGTTGTTGCTATTTGTGCGAAATATTTGCTTTTAGTAGCATATTTTCGTATTTTGTAATTCTTGTTGCTGTTGTTGTTGTTGTTGTTGTTTGTAAGCATCACTTGCATATGCGTGGCGTGTCGCCTTTGCAACATATAAAATGGACAAAAAAACAAAAAAACAGAGAGATGAAATTAAAGAAAACAAAAGCATTAAAAAAAACTGAAAACAACTCGCAACAACTTCTTGGCAATTTCAATTTCAATTTTCAGTTGATCTTATAAGAGAAATTAAATATATATTTTTTGGTGCGTACACGTTGAACATTTGCTGTGATGAAACATTTAATTGGTTTGCTATTGTTGCTTTAATTAAATGTTTTTTTATTAAATAAAAAACAAAGAAAAATAATTAATATAAAATGTGATCTCATTTAACCGGAAATGTTGTAGGACGCTGTTGGTTATGAGCGAATGCACGGCCATTTTATTGTAGTTCAAGCAATTAACCCTAGGCTACTCAACCTTCTTGGGGCCTTATGACACATACCGGAGACTGGAGGCATTTTTTTTTGGGTCCCTTTAGTTTGCATTTGAAAGGACAATTTTGTAAAATTATTTGCTGTTCCAGAAATGTGCCGCTGAAATAGAACGACAAGTTGTTGTTCACCGTAAATTTTCTCTCTGTTTATAAAATCCCTGCAAACTCGAAATAAACTTGATATTAAAGTCCGTCTGATCGGTCTGTCTGTTTACAGCACGTACGTGTATATAAATTGATCGTATGGATGTGCTGCTTGTTTGTTGGCTGCTGTAATGGTTGCACGAGATGGACGACAACAACAAGAACAACAGCAGCAACAACTATAGCAAAAAAAAAAAACACCATTAAATAATTTAAGATGATGACGACGACAACAAACGACATGGAGACTTCTTATGACTTCATAATCTTAATTAACGTTTTGGTTTTACAAACGAACAAACCCAACAACCAACCGAACAACGACATCCAAACACGAAGAAAAAAATAAATAAAAATAAAAATAAAAATAAAAATGTTCTTGTTTCTCACGGAAGGCAATCAGTGGAAGGTAGTCGAAATACAATTAAAAAATGAAATAAAATAAATAAATAAAAGAAAAAGAAAACGATCGTGCTTTTGGCCTGATAGTGTTGGAGTTTGTTTGTGTTGTTGTTGGCAGCCAATTTTAAAAGGACCAGCTAACTTAAAGCCATCCCAGCCAGCCAGCCAGTTTTGAAAGCATTTGAGGCTGCTGCACATCCGTCTACGAGGCATCGTCTTAAATGAATTTATAACATTTTACGCCATTGAATTTGAACACATTTTACGATGTGAGAGTGTGTTGGATTCCAAAGAAACCCGAATCCGATCATCTCTATTTTTTTTTCTTCTCTCAACGATCTTTGCTGTAGTTGTTGTTGTTGTTGCTAATTTGGCCTGCCGTTGTTGTTCTGTTAATTGAGCTCTTCTTTTATTTTTGGGATTTTGTATCCCAATCAAGTCGTCTCACTGCGTAAAACTTATTGACTAGCGATGTTAATGGGTGCATGCACGACGACGACGACGACGACGATGATGCTGCTGCTGCTGCTGATGGAGCTCTTCTTCCTTTCTGGTGCTATTTGGCGGACAGGTAAAAATTTTAGTATGAATAAGTTAAGAATATATTGTTGTGGTTGCTGTTGTTGTTGTTGTTGCTGGGGTTTTTGGTGTCTTCGTGGCCGTCTTATTTGAGTTTTTTCTCGTTGTTATTGATGTTTGTATTAAAAGGTGATTCGCTTTAAGATTTTGTTTCGTCCACACATTCGGGTGTAAATATGTGGCTGAATTCAGACCTTAAATGAATAGAAGGATCCTTTTTTTCTTGGGAGGAGAAATATAAAATGCAAAGAATAAATAAAATAAATAAGAAATAATGAAACTTAAGGAATCCAGCATGGCCGTTTTCTTAAAGATGTTTTTTCTTTCTTGGGATAATTGTTTGGCAGACTGCTGGTTTTCGTTATTCATAACGTTTGATTAACTTTTTTCTGCTGGTTTTTTTTTTTGGTTTAAATTGTAAATATTTTTCCTTAGAGGCGATTTTTAAAACCGTTCAAGTTTCTTTTGAAATTCTATATACAAAAAAAGCTGTTACTGATTTGAACACTAAATTTCTTAATAAATTTCATGTGTCTTCATAATGAATACTTGCAGTTGTTGTTGGTGTTGTTCGATGACTGGTTGTGGAGCAAAACAAAATGCGGGATGGCCAAACAAATTTGCTGTTGTTTGTGCATAATCAAGAAATTTTTTTTAATAATTAATTTGTAATAAGTATGAACGTACATTACACTGTGCAACAATATACTACGGGTTGGAAGCCCCGGGAATAAAAATAGCTGATGAATTCTCGTTTGCTAAATTTAGGAAGGGTTATTTTATTTCCAGAAAATTTAAAAGCAAAAAATAAAGAAAAAAGATTTTTTCAAATGTTGTGATTAAAAAAAATGGAACTGATTGCCTTGTGAGCTTCACAACTATTCTAGTTTGCAACAATGAACTTTGAAAAATATTGCTAAACACCATAAAGTTTCTTGCTTCAAGTGCACAGTGCGACACTAGGCAAAAAATCCCGAGATTTGTATGCAATTTTAAACGTACTGAGTAGATATACCTGCAATTTATCATATAAATTTGAAAAAAAGAGAAGTATATACACAGTCGTAATGGTATACTAAAAAATAAGCTATTTATTATAAAAAAATAATATTTTTAGGAAGTGGTGAGTTTCTGAAAAAAATTCACCACACACTTAAAATTACATTCTAACGCTACAAAAACGATTTTGGCTGAAATTTAAACCAGAAAAAAGTGCCCAGTAGTAGAGGTGAGTTTTTTAACTACCCAAAACACTCTGAAACTGCATTTTGCTATATAATTATTAACTAGTTAAGCTTGCGGATGCAACAAAAAGGTACTAAATATGTTGAAATAGAATATTTTTTGTTTCTATTGTGGATAATTTTATTTTTATTATATATAAATTGATTTAAATAATGAATAATTAAAATAATAAAATGTATTTGTTTTATTCTTACTTTCAGATACTTGCCGCAACCGGAGGTAAGTCAAAAGCTGAAATTTAATTTTATATACAATTTCAGGGTCAATCTTATCGATACAAATATTAATTAGTTTATTAAACGCCAATACAAATAATTACAATACCCGCATAACATTAACAAAAGCAGGCCAGCAATAGTTTCCCCAATATAATTAATTTATTTAGAAAGACCATTAAAAACTTAGAAACTTTTGTTACAACTAAGTGAACACGCTACGTCGCATTTACCATCCACTTTTAATAGCACATGGAAAATAATTGAAGTTTTCTAAAAAAAAAAAAATCCTCATAAATTATTCATGGCGTATTAACGAAACATTTTTATTTGTCATATTCAGTAGAAACAATTTCAATAGTTTCTCTTTTCGACGTCGTCATTTGGATTTTGGAAAATGCGTTTGTAGCCCCTTTTTCAGAATCAACAGCATTAATCAGCCACTAAATTCTGTTCGGCTGCTCAAAACATTTCATTTCAATGGAATATATTTTAGTTTTTGTTGAATTAATTTTGGTGAAGTTGAATAGTCTTTGAGCGGAATAATGAGACAAAAGTTCAACCCTGAATTTGTTCTTTAAAATTGTTAATTTTTAGTTGTTGGTTTTTATTAATGCAGCAGCTAATTAAATAAATAAGCTGCTGTACTTATAAATAAGAAACTAACTGAACACTATTTGTTATATAATTCAATTACAAACGTTGGAGTAGAAAGCAGAGAGTTGAAGCAATGCATTCATAAGAGTCTCATATTTTTATAAGATTTATTAAATTTTAGAATGCTCCAGTAACCTTTTTTTTTTAATGAGAAAAGACTCATCATCAGGCTGGACTAATTGAAGTTGTTACGGAACAGGTCTGGGATATATTTCGGAAGTCAATTTTAAAAAAATTTTGAAAAAAACATTTTTAAAATAACTTTAAGCGGCTTTACTAATCAATTCCGGAAACGAATCAGCTCCCGAGATTAAAAAACCACATCGGCCACTGCGAACTCGGCTATTCCGTTCGTGAGATATCGTGAACGAAAAAAAATTAGACAAAATTGATTTGTTGAAAAAACCCCGATATTATATATCCAATCGGTTGCTGTTCTCGATCTTTTTATAGGACTCGAAAACTGTTTTTCACGTGAGAATCGGTTGATTTGAAAATAAATATAAAAGCGTTTCAGCTGGAAGAATTCAAAAACATTGAGTGTTACAAAAATCAGGTTCAAATTAGCGGGTTAGTTGCAGGGATGGTTTTTTGAGTCAAGCGTTTTCCACATCTTTCTTTTAACGCTCATCGTAAACAATCAAAAAGCTTTAATATAAAAATATTTTGAATTTACTTTTTAAATTTTTTGCAAAACGAATTCCCTCTTTTCCAGCTCTGCTGCATGTCGCTCGTAAGTGTTTGGAAAGCCTTTTTAGGGTCGTTAACACAATCTGCCACTTGAACCACTTCAACCACTTTAACGAATGCGTAGCGGGTAATAAAAAGAAAAAATTCAACAACCAGCATCGTTCTTAATTACACTCATACACATGCACGTGCATGCCTGTGAGTGTGTATAGTTAGAGAAATATTAATCAAATTTTTTAATTGTTTTTCCAGTTTAAAGTTTTTTTCTAAACATTTTAATGGCCCAGAGAAACATTCTGCGCCATGTTCATACGCTTGACCATTTACCAACTCATTCACTCGCTCACTCACTCATTCATTCTTTCATTCCTTCATTTATTTGTGTGTTCATTTTCTTTGGCCACCATTATTTTGCCAGAATTAAATTAAAAATGGAGGGGGTTTTTTTTTTGTTATACTCTCCCAATAAAATATAAGAACGGAAACTCGTTAAACCGTTAAGGACCTTTAAACACCATTTGCTTTTCATTCCAATTGGTGAAGTGCAGGGGGGGGGGGGGGGGGGTTTACTAATCATGTCCTTTGACTTCATTATGAATATTTAATAAATTTGTAAATTTGCTGGCCAGTTTTCAATATTTTTCACATAATTTTACACGTTTGCAAATGATTTGCATGAACTTGTTAGTAGGCGGTGTTTTTCTCTTCCTCTTCTTCTTACGAATATTTAATAGATTTATTCAAAATGCCTGTAATGCTTGCGTGACTGGAGTTGAAAACTTTTAACTTTTCAAACTTTTTGTGTTATTTTCTTAACTACTATTTTAGTTTCATACGACGAAAGTATGCATTTCATTTGGTTTAATTACACTTTTTAAGATTTATTTTAATCATCATGTGCAGTGGGAGTTGTTTGTGTATTTATAATAAAATTGGTTACTATTAAACTGTTAATAATTTAGAATTTCATTTGCTCTTTGCTGCAGGAGCACATTGTAAGCCCGGGCGAAATATGTGATACAACATACGAAACTTCTAGACAGTGGGGTTAATATGCATAAACTTTTTCTTAGCAGTTTTTGAAAACAGCAAAATACCTACTAATGACTGTTTTCGTAAGAGAAAATAAATACTTTTTTTGTGCTAAAATCCATGGTTTTTAAAAAGTGGTGAGTTTTAAAGAAATTCACCACACCTTAAAAACTACTCAATGGTGCTGTAAACGCTATTTAAGTCATAATTAATTATAAATTGCTTTGAAACTGCACACATCTACGAGTGGTGAGTTTCTCAGCAATTTAGCACACTCTGAAAATATTCGACACAAACTTAAATTATAACAAAATATAGAAATATATCAATGAAACGGCCTTAATATGAAAGAAAGCTTTATGAAATTTGTGTTTAAATATGATTTCTGCCAAGTGGCCGCCACGTCTGGCGCGTGAAAGGCGCAATCTGGAACACCGATTTTCACAAACTTTTCGCAGCATTTGCGGTCGCTTTTCACCGATAAATCTTCGAATTTCGATTTCCAGATGTTTAATTGTTAATGGCTTATCGATATAGACAATTGACTTAACATAACCTCAAAGAAAATAATTCAAATGAGGTGAAATCACACGATCTTGTTGGCCAAATAATTGGGCAACTATGTGATATTATTTTTTCATTAAAAGTTTCTTGGAGTAAATCAATTGTAGCCACCCGCTGTGTGGCATGTGGCTCCATGCTGTTGGATCCACATATCAGCGAGATTAATGCCGCGTAATTGTGGTGCGAAACAATTTCGAATCATGTGCCTACACCACTCACCACCATTAACAGTAGCATGCTGACCATCATCGTTTCTGAAGGCGCATATGGGCCAATGACTCCGCCAGCCTATAAATCGCATCAAACGTTAATTTTCTGTTGATGTTGCGACAAAAGTTTGTGGATTCTTCCCACTCTTTATGTACCCATTCAACCGGAAATGGGCTTCAGTGAAATATGAAATTTTGAATGGATGAGTTTGACGAATAGAAGAATTATTTTGACTAGAAGTTGCAACAATTTGCACGTTGATTCATAATTAAATTTCAAAGCAAACTAAACAAAAAGCAACTGTCAGCTGTTAAATGGGTGCTCAAATCAAGCAGTGATGCCCACTCCAAGTTGTGACACTCTAAAAAAACACGCTGTAGTTGTCAACGTTTTATTACAAAATATTAACTGGACATCAAAGCAAAAGAAATAAATTTTATTAAATTTGTTGCCAAAAGTGCTTAAATAGTTTTCGTATCATAAAATATAAACGCCATGTGGTGTATTTCCCTTGGCCTCAGGCCACAGAGAAAAACTTTCTTTTAATAACAATTCTTTTACAACTGCTCGGCAATATTTCATTAAATTGGACTCATCTCATGTGAAGCAACACCGAAAGTGGAAGTAAACAGGCACATTCGACAACCATTAAACTTCTCATACATCATTCGCAAACGACTATTTAAATTTACAAACGAAGCGAAGTGAGTCCGAGAATCGAATGGCAGCATTTGTTTTGTATTAATTCTTTTCTTTGGCAAAAGAAACTGGCAAACATGAACATCATTTGCTGCTAATGATATCGTGAAATCGCATGTGATGGTGCATACAAAAACAAACGCACGTGAGTATGTGCTCACCACACTATTGTTGTATTTGTAAAACTGTGGCTGGCTGCTTGGCAGTTATTTTTTTCCTCGCCCTCCGTTGCTGATGTCGATGGTTTTCGGAAAAGTGGCAATTTTCTTTTTTATTATTAAAAACATTTATCACTCTTATCCAATAAATACCATTTGTGGTCTTGTTTAATAAACGAGCGGCATTGTCTGTCTGTCTGTCCGTGTTCATCTTCACATGGGAACCACCACCATTTCAACCACGTTAACACAAAATAAAGAAAAAAAACTAAAAGAACTGAAAAGACAATTTAGAAATTGTATTGAATAAGAAACAGTTTCTTTTAGTGTAATAAACCAAAAATGTTGCCAGTTCAATAGGAAAATAAATATATTTTTACAAAGAAAAGGTTTCCACCTCAAAAGACCTTCAAGTCCTTCAGCGTACAAAATAGTGCACGTTAAGCCAACTTGATGCGAACTTTTTATTTACTAGTTTTATGTGAATTGTGATATGCGATTTACTAAATGGGTAGTGGCCAAATTTGATTAAAATTCTATTTATCCTATTTAACAAAATAACATCATGGATATTGTTATTAGGTAAGGGAAAAGGTTTTCAATACCACTAAATACGAATGATACGGTTTTGATACGAGTTCATTAAGTTTCCACAGATTCCGCAGTCGGTGTCATAAAATACAATTTAATTTGGACCTTTTAACTTAACAAATGCTTGAATTAAATATTTTTCACAAGTATTTACTAGTAACGTACTCAACTGTAAATTCACCAAAAGCACTAAAAGTTTAAACTCTAAAATTGTTTCAACAACTGGATTAGTTGAATTGTATTAAAATTACCAGATGTAGTAAAAATGCTAAAATATTCCATGAAAAAATTTTTATATATTGGACTTAATTTATATGATATTACATGTATGTAAATCACCTTAAAAATATATTTAAAGCACGGCATGCAACTAAATATATGTTCTAAATTAAATTGGCATGACTTTCCAGCCGTGGTGAATTTCTTGAAAACTCACCACTGCTTAGAAAATTTTTTCCCGATTGTATTTGGGCTATTAGCAATTAAAAATGCGGTGCTGAGGTGTTAAACAACCCACCACACTTTAAAAGTCATATACAAAGAATTTAAAGAATTCTTAATTCTTCACGTGGCTTTCTAAATTAAATGGGAAACATGAATAATTAATTTCTTCTTGATAATTGTGGAAATCGTTTACATAAAAAGATTTCTAAATTATGCACTACAAAAAAAATTTACTAACTTCCCTAGTGGTGGGTTTATAAAATCAACAATTCATAATATATTCTCTACATGACTGAGACTGCCGAAGTTCTCTAAAATAAGCCTAAATGTCTAACATGACCTATTTTTCTTCATAATAAAAGAAATTAAAAAAATCCTGCTAGCAAATAAACTGCAAACCACTGTTGCCCCAACCTAATCATTTATTAAAAAATTATTTCGTTTAATGAAATGTGTTCATATGGTGGCTTCTTTCTATTATTTTCCATATCCCGCTTGTTTTATTTTCCTAATTTTTGCTGTTGTTGAGAAAATTTTGCCATTATTAAAGTCTGGTGAAAGCATTATTTCCTTTATCATCCTGCTGTTGCGCAGGATTATCTATTTTACTGCTGTCGTCGCAAAACCACTAGAGAAGCATGCACACAAACTCACAAATTAAGGAAAGACAAGCGGTTAAACTGACAATTGTTAGGAATATAATACAACATTATTTTACACACCAACACCAACAGACGAGCATGCATGCTGGCATATGTATTCATGTGTAGCTCAATGTCCCAGCTGACATATTATTTGTGTGAACTCTGATTGAAGCGCTTTATTTTCATAGTAAAAGTATTCTTCATTTGGCGGAAATGTTTGCCTTGGAAGTAACGATTCGATAATGGAACGCAATTGTGATACAAATTAGATGCTATTTTACTTATATATCCTAAAACTTACTAAGGTTTCGAGTCTTAAGCCAATAAGTCAGCTCTATATGCTAAAGAGTAGCAATATTATTGTCGGCAGATATGTTTGGCATAAGTTTTAATCCGTGGTGAGTTTCTTGAAAACTCACCACACTCCACAAAATTCATCATTAGTCACAAAACTCTTTGATGCAATGGAATTGAAGCTGGTAGCAAGTTTATAAGCAGTGGTTACTCTTTAATAAACTCACCACTCCCTATAAAGTAAGTAGAAGCAATTGAAATAATTTCTGTTTTGTAACGAGGCATTCTAAATTTGATTGGGAACATGAATAATGCAATTCTTTACGGTAGTTATTGAAATTGTGTTTACAAAAATATTTCTGAATTATGAGTCTCTATCACTAGTGGTGGCTTTACAAATTCAACTGTTTGAGCTATATTTTCTTTACATAGCTTTGTGCTCCACACATATTTATGCTTGAGCAATTTGTTTGTACTAAACAAGATCTCGTACGTAAAGAGTGTTGCGGCCTGTGAAAACAGTACTGCTAAGGACTGCCGTGGCATGATAACAAAATTAGACGAGCTTCAACTTGAAAAAAATAAATTACGATTTTTAAGGATTGAATTCCACTTAAAAAATATTTCAGCTTATTTTTATCTTCCAGAAGAGACCGCAACGACTTTATAATCCAACAACAACTTCCTCAATGTTCGCAGGGATGGCCACGTACTATATGCTCCAGTATGTCTCTATGAAACATTCAGAATACAAAATGGCCTACGATATGAGTTTATTTTATTATCGCTACTCTTGTTGTAATATAATTTAACAAGCGTTAACACGTTGTTGCAACAACCAACATATGCGCTATTTTCCCAATATATGTTATGTGTGAGTAAGTACGTTGAGACAACAACAACAACAAGAATAGTTGTTGTAAAACAATAGCAAAGAACCATGTTAAATTCATCGTTACCCTTCTCTTCAAATACTTAACGGTTTGAGAGTTGGTTTTGTAGGTCTATTTGTGCTGCCAACGCTGTTACTTTTTAAGGGCGGGTGTTAATGTGGTTTTAGGTTTTTATCATTCCCATTGCCACTGCCATTCCCGGCGTTGTTTTTGTTTTTATTTCTACACTCAGTTAACTTATTTATGTGCAGCAGTTGTAGCCAACGAATGTGTCATATTGTGTAAGTTGCTGTTGTATCTGCTTCTGTTGCTATTTTGCAACACTCGTTGATTTTGTGGTTTTGTTTATTGTTGTTGTTGTTGTTGTTGTTCTTGTTTTGTCTCATTGTTATAATCACAGTAATCGTGTTTATTGCCATTTTTTCTGCGGTCTCTTGTTGCTGCTTTCCAAATAAATTTTTAAACCGAAACATCCATTGTTTGCAACTCAAGTGTCCGGGAATTATTTCTGTGTAAACAAAAGTGTTAACGAGTGGTTGATAGCAGTTTTGCTTACATCCACATTTAGCACACACTCGCACTAAACTAGAGATGTATGTGCGTGTGTGTGTTTGGTTGTACGTGTATAATTTATACACTCATACTCGTCGATACATATTTTTCATGCTCCATCCTGCAACTTAATGCACGTTTTTGGGCTGTGCCAAGGCTGGCATTAGAAATAATAACAAAATTACAGCAGCAATTCTAACAATCTGTTACTATTTGTTTTAGAAAGTTCTTTGTGTGTCTGCTTTGCCACAGCGATTTGCAAATGAAATGTGGCAAAATAGTGTTCGTTTGCAGAGGAGTTCATTAAGGGTGTAACAATTCAAACAACTTTTCTTTTCTTTGTGGCATTTTTCAATAGTTTTATTTTGAAAAATTGTGTCTTAAATATGTTATCAGAGTCCTAATTTTGTAAATAATTTTGCGTTAGTAAAATTTGTTGGTAGACAAAAACAAATTTGCAAAATCTATAAATTTCTTTTTGGTTTTTCCAGGAAATAAACAGATAGAAATTCCCGAGTTGCTTTTCAAAACTTGTATGAAAAACAACAGTTTTTATTTCTAAAGCGAATGGTCTTTTAAATTTTTAATGAGCAGGACCAGCACTCAAGGGACGACCCCTACATAAGCGGTTCATTGCGCTGGAACTGGCAGAGGGGCGGGGGGGGGGGGATAGTGTTATGAGTGCAGAGGGGGGGATAGTGTTAAGAGGGCAGATGACGACAAATTAGAAGACAGACACTTTTGTTGTGGCAATTTTTACTTTTCACTTCGCCGCTGAATTTCTTGCTGCAGGTACCGGCGAAGGAGGGTGCTGTACTCTGCTCCTTTTCGTACATGACGGTGTTTAATCAGTGTCGATAATGTACAGCGGCCAGTACTCTGCCTTCGTCATTGAGACAAGTCGACAACAATTAACACAATTTTCATTAATGAAGATCAAACAAATGCGACATGACTGTTCATGACTGAGTGAGGCGTGGAACTCGAGACCCATGGCTTCGGAGTCCTGTGTCTTTCAACTTCAGCCAACAGCACTCTCATTGTGAATTGGAAATAAAAAACAATACGTTCACTTCCTATTCAAAGAGAGATCATGAAATGCCAATTAATGGTTACATCGTTGCAAATCTTTCGCATTGATGACAATATTAATCAACCAATAAAATTGTTTCAATTAAAGAGTTAATTGTCTTGATTTATCAAAAGTATAGCCTCCGAAGCCGCAGTTACTTATTCTTGCCAACAGAGTCTCAAATGCCAATTAATTATTACATCGTCGCGAGTCTTTCGTATTGATGACAACAATAATCAAACAATCTTTTTGTTTCAATTAAACAGTTTATTGAATCGATTACACGAAAGTATGGCCATAGAAGTCGAATTACTTATTCCTGAGGGACATAAAATATATTGAAATTAAGCTTTACATTTTCCATGACACCAGGGTCGGATACAGGGGGGGGGATAGAGAAATAGGATTGAACCGATTTAAATCATTATCGAAATTATTTATTTCCGCAGGACTTAAAAGTTTAATCTACAGATCTCTGTGGACAACGGGGGCAGTTACAGGGGGAGAGAAATAGGGATTGTTTAACCCCTTAATTCCGACAAAACTATTTGAATAAATTGGCAAAACTGCAACTGTTTTTGTTTTATATAAAATTCGAATCCTTCAAATCCTTCAGAAGCTTTACTGATAAAACACTGGACTAAAAATAAATCAGAGGCGTTAAACCGTATTAGTGAGGAGGGCAGTGATCAGTTGAACTTCTAGAATTTGCTACTGATTTGATTTTGTCATGAATCGCGCTTTATGGAAAATTATCTGTTCTTGTTAAACCCAGTTGACGCCGGTGCTTAGCTGATTAATTTTTGGAGGCGAAAATTCATTCAGCATATTTTTTAAGAGCTCGTGATTCATATAACGGGTGCTTCGTAATTATTTTATATTTCAAATCGAGTAGATTTGCTCGATTTACTTGCTTACTAGTCCCATTGTGTTGACCGTAAAATGAATGAGCTGCTCTGGGAACTGTAAACTTGAATAGATCTATTAAATTTTTCAAAGAAATTCTTCACAATTTAAAAGCGTTGCTGGGGCCTTGAACGATCCATAACGACTTGCTAATAGACTTGTGAACATCACAGTTATCGATAGCATAGTTATCGTTTTCGATAGTTCTCAGGCAACTAAGAAACCACAACACTTTTTCCTTCCTTGTGACTCAAAACGACGAGATCTGCTGAGAACTCGATTTTTTCTAAACGGGGTAAAATCAACCCGATTTTTCGGATCTTTGAAAATGTTAAATTTTCGAAAAAATTATTTCGAATCAATTTTGGAGTATTCGACAGCTGATTCACTTGTTTTAAATTAGTGTTCGCTGCCGTTTTAATCCAGAATCATGACTTTTTGTATCGTCGTAATGAATTATTTTATGACGCCAATAACTGATGTTTTGGAATTTATTGACTGGCCATATTGTGAAAGACGCTGGCGGCGGTTACGATGGTGGCAGTTCGGCCTGCCAATAACGATGACAAAGTCGAAAAATCAATTTCTTGTTACATCGTTTTTTATATATAATTTGTTTTTTATTCTGCTGTCTCATCATTATGGCTGCTTGTGTGACTCCGTCCGTCTGGATTTTGTTGATTCTCTTTTAGGGTTGCTGTTGTTGTTGTTGTTGTTAGAAAGATTTGCCACGAAAGTCGTTTCGTTTCATCCACTTTAATTCAATTGGTTTTCCAGTTGCTCATCGTGTATTTTCCTTTTGTCTTGTTCATGTTTCTAATCCGAAGTGGATGAAATGTGAAATGGCGTGTTGCAAATGAAAATTTATTATTTCATTTCATTTAATATTGAACATGATTTGGTATTAATTTCAATTTATCAGCTAGTCTTACACCATTTCCAAGAGTGGTAATTGTGGTAATAAAAAAAAATATTTGGTTTAGTATCCAACGATTTTGAAAGGACTTACGAGTTATCATTCTGAAATACAAAAAGAAAAAAATTTGCTAGAATTTGGATAAAATTTATTATCAAGAGTAAAACACGATTTTTCTTCCTATTTCTTCAAGAGGAAAAATTTTAATTTAGTTTTATTAAATAAAACGTGCAGAGATAAATGTTTTGGATTTGAATTTTTGGGAAACGTGTATTACAATTCTTCAATTTAATAGTGCTAATCCTTTTTTTTATTAAAAATTCCAGGGAATCATTGTTCTGGAAAGCCTTTGGCGGTTCCAGACTATTCAATTCTTCAATTCGAGCGGCCAAGTGGCGGAATGTTTGCCCAGTTTGTGCGGCAGGATTAGCGAAACGCCGTTCACATAAAATATTTGCGAGAAATCACCACAACTGTTTTACGCTTTTGCTCGCAACGAGATCTGTTCAAAAAATATGATAAATTTTTGATATTTTCTGGAAAATATTTATTTATTAAAAGCAGTTCCCCTCAACTGCAAAATATCCTTAAAATTATATCACTCTTTTAAGGAGTTTAACGCTCCACTGGTTGTCTGCTTTTACACTGCAAATTGTCAAACAGACTTCTTTTGATTTCTTTTCTGGAAAAGAGTGCAACATTTTTTACACTTTTTTATAAAAAAGGCAACATTCTGGCATTTGCCACTAATAAATTTATTAGAAATTAGTCCAGCATTAATAATAAAACAAACTTTTTGTTTTAAATATCCTTCAAGCTGCCACTTTTTAGAAAAGAAGTGAAAAAATTTTACATATTTTCGAGAAAAGAACATGCCAGCCAGCCCTTACCACGATATTATGATTAGTTGGCTTGAGAACGTATAATAACGTTCTTAACCGAATGAGTACGAGACGTTAAGGTAGAAGTAAAATTAACATATTTTTTTTTTCTTGTTCCCTGGAATATATCTGCTCTGAAATATAAAGTTCGGCTGCCGCTATCGGGAACAATATTTTTACTGTCAGAATTAAATTTAATTTTCTTAGTGCTTCTAGAATTCATGTGCAGCTATATAGAAAAATAAATTTTTAAAATGTATTTTTATTTTCTTGTTATTAAATCAGTGAAATTCTGCCTGTTCATGGTCCTTTGAGCTGGATTGGGTGTGCGATTCGTTGTACCGAATATGTAAGAAGAAGATGTTACAGTGAATAACAAATAAGTCTTTGAATATTCTGGAAAAAAAACATTTTCTTAACTTCTCTTCCACGAAAATTGAAAATTTTCAAAAATTTAAAAGTTATTGGTTTTACCCCGTTTTGAAAAAATCTAGTTCTCACCAGATCACGACGTTTTGAGGTTCTTCCTAGAACCTGACTATTCTGAGAGGCCGTCACTATGTCTATATATATGTATATATATGTGTGTGAGTGTGTGAGTATGTGAACCATTTATAACTTTGGCAGGCCTGGACCTATTTTCACCAAACTGGTGGTGTTCTAAAAGGTTCTACTGAACTTAGATATTGCGAGTTTTTTGAACCGATTCAAACTGATGGATTTCGTGATATAAAAAAAAACAGAAAAATATATTTTTAAGGTGGTTTTTTTTTTTAAATAACTTTTAAGCGGCCTTACCGATCGATTTCTGGAACTAAGCAGCTCTTAACATTAAAAAAAACCACATCGGCCCTTTAAAATCGGGTCATATCTGTTATTCCGTTTGTGAGACATCGTGAAGGAAAAGAATGCGAAACAAGTGATTCTTTTAAAAATTATATATCTGATCAGATGGTCTTCTGGATCTTATTATAGGACTCGATCTTTTTATAGGACTCGATTTTTTTATGGGACTCGATCTTTTTATAGGACTCGATCTTTTTATCTCGATCTTTTTATAGGACTCGATCTTTTTATGGGACTCGATCTTTTTATAGGAATCGATCTTTTTATAGGAATCGATCTTTTTATAGGACTCGATCTTTTTATAGGAATCGATCTTTTTATAGGACTCGATCTTTTTATGGGACTCGATCTTTTTATAGGACTCGATCTTTTTATAGGCCTCGATCTTTTTATAGGACTCGATCTTTTTATAGGAATCGATCTTTTTATAGGACTCGATCTTTTTATGGGACTCGATCTTTTTATGGGACTCGATCTTTTTGTAGGACTCGATCTTTTTATAGGAATCGATTTTTTTATAGGACTCGATCTTTTTATAGGACTCGATCTTTTTATGGGACTCGATCTTTTTATAAGACTCGATCTTTTTATAGGAATCGATCTTTTTATAGGACTCGATCTTTTTATGGGACTCGATCTTTTTATAGGCCTCGATCTTTTTATAGGACTCGATCTTTTTATAGGAATCGATCTTTTTATGGGACTCGATCTTTTTATTGGCCTCGATCTTTTTATAGGACTCGATCTTTTTATGGGACTCGATCTTTTTATAGGACTCGATCTTTTTATAGGACTCGATCTTTTTATGGGACTCGATCTTTTTATAGGCCTCGATCTTTTTATAGGACTCGATCTTTTTATAGGAATCGATTTTTTATAGGACTCGATCTTTTTATAGGACTCGATCTTTTTATAGGAATCGATCTTTTTATAGGACTCGATCTTTTTATGGGACTCGATCTTTTTATAGGAATCGATCTTTTTATAGGCCTCGATCTTTTTATAGGACTCGATCTTTTTATGGGACTCGATCTTTTTATAGGACTCGATCTTTTTATGGGACTCGATCTTTTTATAGGAATCGATCTTTTTATAGGAATCGATCTTTTTATAGGACTCGATCTTTTTATGGGACTCGATCTTTTTGTAGCGCTGCTAGACACCGCATCCCACGTGGGAATCGGTTGATTTTAAAATAAAATAACAGCGTTTCAACTGGGGGAGCTCAAGAGCATTGAGGTTACAATAATTTTGTGGTTAAAATTAGCGGGGATGGTCTTTAGTATTAAACGTATTCCAAATTTTTTTATATGAATCAGTTGAATTATTTTATTTTTTTTTTTTTTTCAAATATGGAAATGGTGTTTCGGCTACTCCAAATATTAAATTCTATTTTGAAGCAGATGATTCGAAGATTATAATTTCCCAAGTATTTGATTAGTGGCTTTTAAGCCACAAGGAAACTATTAAATGAAAATGTCTGTAATTTATTAAGATTACAAAGCGAAAAAGAAAATTAGTTTACAACATGAGTATTATTTTATAGGAATAAGAAGAGGAAGAATAGGGGCGTAAAACAATAAATTATCGAAATACATACTTGCAACTTCTTCATTATAAAATATATATAAATATAAAATGCCATTTGAAGGCATTTTATAGACACACACACACACACACACACACACACACAAACTAAACCGAGTCCATTTATGGCTGCTTTGGCGGTCAATTAAAGTTGATTAAAATTTATCATTTTATGATAATTTCGCCTGCCATTTTATTCTTAACGAACTTAATTATCAGCTAAAAGTCAATTAAAGGCAGTCGGAATAAAAAGCGATTTTTAATTATACAAACATTTTCCAAATAAAAATAAAGACCGGCCACAATAAAATTGCAAAAAAAAAAGAATTTGATTGGCTTTTTTTGTTTGCTTGTGCAAAAACGACTTAAGTGAAGTCAGTTGAAAACTTTATTATCGTGATAGCGATCGTTGAAGGAGCAAAAACAAAAACAACAACAAGAGACAAAAATCTCCTTTTTTAACTAAAAGCCAGGCCATATCAAAACCATGGCTAAATGTAACCTTATCCACACATAAACTTAACCATATAACTCCTTCCTCTCCTTCTTCTTTTTCTTCTTCTTCTTGTTAACTGCATCTTTTAAAAAGGCAACGCAATAAAAACAACAAACAAAAAAGGATGCAGACTGGGAAGTGGACAGTCTGCGAAGCATTTACCTGCAGCATGAATTTTCAATCAGAACTCGAAATAAAATAATGAAATCAAAATACGAGAAAAAAAATAAAAAAAAAGAATGAATAAATATCGCGAGACAATAAACGAATTGAATCCGAAATGAACTGAATTTGTTTCAAGTTAAGGCGGACTTAACCCTTCAAAATCCTTGTGGGACAAGAAATCAAATTCAAATAAAATAAAATCTGAATAATTTCAAAAATTGTTTTCACCTTCTCCAGATATAAATAAAAACTTTTATTTATGTTCTTCTTTTTATTATGTTCTTCTTGTTCCAGGGTAGACATTTTTTATGGAAATGGGGCAAAATACTCTCCTTAACAAACTCATGGCGTTTCTGGAAAACAGGCAACATTTTTCTCAGGTCTTTTCTAAAAAGTGGTAGTTTGAAGGAGCTTTAAGGCAGACATTATTTTTTATTAGAAATGGCGGATTAAATTCTAATAAATTCCTAAATTTCAAATGACAAAATTTTGCCATTTTCTATTAAAAAGTGTAGGAAATGTTGCATTATTTTTAAGAAAAGAAATCAACATTTTAGAATACGCAAGAGGAATCATTGAGCTGGAAAGCCTTTTGTGGCTCCACACTATTCAATTCGAGCCGTCAAGCGGCGAAATGTTTGCCCAGTTTGCGCGGCAGGATTAGCGATTGGCCGTTCACTTAAAATATCCCCACAACTTTTTTACGCTTTTGCTCACAACGAGATCTGTTCGAAAATAGGGTGCATATGGAATTGCTGGACTAATTTCTAATTAATTTATTATTTTCAAATAACAAAATGTTGCATTTTCTATTAAAAAGTGTAAAAAATGTTGCACTTTCTTTTAAAAAGTGCAAAAAATTATGCATTTTATTTTAAAAAGTGTAAAAACGTTGCATTTTCTTCTAAAAAGTGTAAAAAATGTTGCAGTTTCTTTTAAAAAGTGTAAAAAAATGTTGCACCTTTTATTATATAGTGTAAGAAATGTTGAATTTCCTTAAAAAAGCGTAAAAAATTTAGCATTTTCTTTAAAAAAGTGTAAAAAATAATGCATTTCCTTTTAAAAGGTATAAAAATTTTGCATTTTGTTCGAAAAAGTGTAAAAAATGTTGCATTTTTTAAAGAATACTTAGTTGATAATTTCAATACTCTTAAAATATAATTTTTTTTTTAATTTATGGGCATATAATTTTAACGGATAATAATTTATTCTTCATGAATTATTTTTATATAATTTTTTTTGGTTTTGTCTTGGACCAGCACTCAGGGGATATTTTTATTTTAGCTTTTTTTAAATTATGACTTGTCCGTTTAACTTTTTCCTACTGAAACCTACTAAGTAGGACGCTGTATTTTGCTCTGCAGGACTTGACGGTGTTAAATGCTGTCGTTAATATTCAGTGACCAGTGCCTTCTTCATTGAGATAGGCCGACAACAGTTGACACAACCCTTTACTAATCGAGAGCATTTTCATGATTTTCAGGAGCACGGGGTCTGAGGAATTGTAGTCTAGTGTTCCCTACCTCAGCCAACAGCAGCCGCTTTTATTTAATTCCACTAGGTTTTTAACTTTTAGACTACCAACGATTTGGTTTATTTTAGCTAAATAAATAAGCATTTAAAGCATTTGCAGCTAAAGATTTTTTAAATTTATGTATTTATTAGTAGGGACCCTGTTTTGCTATTAACTGGAACCGGTACTTAACAAATGACGCCTACTCAGGCGTTTTAATAGATCCCATTCAAAAGAGAACACACATTTAAACTTGATGCAAATTACGGCGATATTTGAAAATGCACCTAATTTTTTGAACAGACCTCTTAAAGAGAAAACAATCGCTATTCCTCAACAGTCCCTTTAAATACCATCAGCATTGTGTTATTGCTTCCGCTTCTTCAGGGGTTAATGGTGCTACCAAATTGCCATGCAACAACATCTTCCACATCATGTTCTCCTGTCTCCAACTCGCAAATAATAAAATGAAAGATACGCGCTTTAATTGTTAAACACACTCACTACTCATATCCTTTCACTCACTCACTCACGCACATATTCAGTCACTTCAGTTGTTTGCAGTCTCGATCAGTTGTTGTCCACCATTCACGTAAATTTCCAAATTTTACGATCGCCTGCCATTTAAAATTCTTAATAAACTTGCTGGCCATTTGATTGTTTGTTCTGATGTTGTTGTCCCCCGCCTCTAACAAGACGGACATGCGGACGGACTGGCAAACACATGCAGCACAAACAATTATCGAACAAAAACAGCAACAAAAAGCAACGAGTTTATTAAACCAAAATCAACTTGAGGCTCTTTTTTTTCTCTTTGTTTTTGTACGCTTATTTTAATGCCGGGTTTTTGGTGATTTCAGTTTTAAAATATTAAAAAAAAGAATGAATCGTTTTTAAAATGCAGATGGCGGACAATGAATAAATAAAGAATCAAGAACAAAAAAAAAGCTAAACAAAAAATCCAACAACCGATAATGTTGTTGTTGTTTGGTGTTGTTCTTTGTTGTTGTTGTACATATAGAGATGGAGGGAAATGCATGTTAAACATTGATCGTGAATTTGTACGCAACAATCGATTGACCACATCATCAGCGTGATCATCATCTTCATATTCAACAGTTTGTTGATCGCGCTGCTTTACAGCAGCTTCAATCTGGCCACAATTCTTGTACATAATTTATATATTTTATTGTTGTTGGTTTTGTTGCTTTCCAGCCAGAATTGTGAGTGGAAAAAAGAAACATTCAAAATCATTTTTGTTTTTCAAATTGAGTTGGACTATCGGAAAGAAAAGAATAAAAAAATCTGACACACACACTCTCACACGTTTGTCACGGAAAAAAATTCATAAATATTTTATTACCAAGATGTAAAAAAGTTGTTTGTGTTGTTGGTTTTTTGTAACCAATCGAATTGAAAATATTCATATTAATTTCAATTTAATTTCTTTAGCCGATTTGAAGTCTGGACTTAAAAAAGGATTTTACGACGTCGTTAGTATGGGAATGTTTTAATCGCAAGATCTTTGGCAATAAAATATATCTGACAGTTTTCATTGTTATTCAGCTGAAGAATGGGGAAAATCTTTTTAAAAAAATTAAAGAAAAAGAAACGGTTTGAATATGTTTTAATAAAATTAAATTAAATAGAAAAGGCAGGCTTTCACAGGGTTAATGATGGCTTTAATTAACACAAATTATTGGCCGTGTAGGGCAGGTTGTGATCAACAGCTTGATATCAGGCAGAGGGTAACATTTTATGGGGCTCTTTGAAATATTTAGCTCCTCATTATGTAAATCACGTCTCGCCAGTGAAATATGAATATCAAAAGAAAACTTTTTAAACAATTTATTTAGAAAACAATCTTTTGAAAATTTTTAATTTTTGAATGACAGCAAAGAGAGTTCAGGCGTTTCACTTGTTATTTGGTTTTATAAATTTATTTTCGGCCATAATTTTCTGTACAAAAATATTTTTGTTGAACCATTTAAATTAATACTTTTATCAATTTCTTAAATTCGTGTTAATATTTTTGAGTTATAAAATATTAAGTTGACAACACTGTTTTATCAGCTGTCAAGTGTTTCATGTTCAGTTTGGTTGAGCATTTCAACACGAATAGACCGACACTGACGACCCCTTCCAAATTGTAAAAATTTATATCTGTTTGATATACAGCGTGTTTATTTTTTGGATCACCACAACTTTGAGTTGGCTTCACTGCTCTATTTGAGCGCCCATTTAACAGCTGACAGTTGCTTTTTGTTTGATTTGCTTTGAAATTTCATTATGAACAGACTTGCTTCAGAGCCACGCGTGCGAATTGTTGAAATTTTCAATCCAAATAATTCTGCTCTTCGTCAAACTCTTCCATTAAAAATTTTATATTCCGATGAAGCCCTTTTCCGCTTGAATGGGTACGTAAATATGCAGAGCTGTTGCATTTGGAGTGCGAAAAATCCACAAGGTTTTTGTCGCAACACCATTTCCATCCACAGAAAAATATCCGCTTCGTGCGCTTTGTAACATGACGGAGTCACTGGCCCAAATGCTTCTTCAAAAATGAGGATTTTCAGAATGTTACTGAACGGTATGGGAACATGATTCGAAATTGTTTCGCACCTCAATTACGCGGCATGAATCTTGCTGCTCTAAGGATCCACCAGGATGGAGCCGCATGTCGCACAGCGGGCAACTACAATTGATCTACTCCACGAAATTTTTGATGAAAAAATAATTTCACTTAAAGGCCCCTCTCGGATTATTTTCTTTGAGGTTATGTTAAGTCACTAGACTACGTCGATAGACCACAAAGAATTGAATTTCTGGACATCCACATTCGAAGAGTTATCGGCGACATACGGCTGCAAGTGCTGCGAAAAGTTGTTGCAAATCGGTGTTCCAGGTTGTGCTTACTATGCGCCAGCCGTGGCGGCCACATGGCGGAGGTCACATTTTCACAGAAATTCCATTAAATTTTCTTGCAATTAAAACCTGTTCCACTGATGTTGAAAATATATTTCCTGGTTTTATTATGACTTAAACTTGTGTCGCTCTATAAAAAAACACCCGTTACGTATCACGCACTTTTACGGTCAATGTAGCCTTCCACCAGAGCAAGTAGTTTTATTAAACGTGAATTGTCCTTCAAGATCATGCGATTTAACGCCGCTGGACTATTTTCTAAGCGGTCATGTCAAGTCGCTGGTGTTCGGCGATAAGGCCGAAATGATGGATCATTTGGAAGACATCATTCGCCAAAGTATTTGATTTTTTTTTCTTGGACAAGCACTCAAAGAATGATCTCTTAAAGCTGCTGAAAATTTTTAGCCGGTTTGTCATGAAGACAAACCGACACAATCCTGCACAATCCTGCAACAGTGCAAATGAAAAAACTTCGACAGCATGTTCATGGCTCAGAAGGTAAGACTACGTCCGAGCCAATCGTGGCGGTCATCTACCAGAAGTCATATTTAAATTATAATGCCAGAAGATTAACCTTCGCATGAAGTAAATCTCTTGTCAATTTATATAATTCATGTCTTCTGTTATGGCATTTTAAAGTTCTCAACCTCCTTAAAAACACCCTGTACTTAGTAGCTGTTCTTAAATACAATAACAATTGGCTAATTGTACTGACAAAAAGTTACAACATATCGCGTACTTTTCCAACTTCTTGGCAAAAACCAAAATATGTTGCAATTTTGTGGCAAACAAAACTCTCTGCTCGGCAACAAAAACAACAAACAATAACGGCTGTAGCCAAAAAATAATAAGTCTCATTATATGCACAAGTCATCTAATCCCGAAAAGTGCAACAAAAACAAACGCAGCCAACAAAGAAGTTTGAGTAACAAAAACCTAAAGCCGCAACTGCCTGTTGTTGTCACAAATTGCCTCGATTTACAAGTGTGTGTGTGTGTGTGTGTGTGTGTGGTTTCTTCAATTTGGATCCTTTTTCTCTTTTTCTTTTTTTTCTTTTTTTTGAGGCATTTGTGACATTTTTTATATGACAAAGCAACTTCTGTTTCCTTTGTTTTTATTATCCTTTTTGCATCCTGCAGCCCCTTTACAATTATCCTGGCTGTTGGCAAGAGACTTCTGTAAAATGTTTACAATTGTTTTTGCTGCTTTATTTCATGTCCTTTTTTTTTCTTTTTTATTGTGAAACAATTTTGGTTTAATAAAAATTTGTTTTTCAATCATAATTTCGGGACCATAAAATTTTATTGGGAAAAAAGTTTCCTCTACTTTTTTGCTGGAACATTTTCTTTATGATATTTTCGTATTGTCCTGCGGCCGATTGTTTGCTGTTTTGTTGTGCCACAACAATTGCAGTTGCATGCAACAACCGCAGGAGGCATGTGTGCTAAATTCATTTGCACACTTGGCAGCCTGAAGTTTTTGTTTTCGTTTTCGTTTTTATTTTGCAGGACTTTCAGTGTTCTGCTGAGTTTCCTTCTGTGCTGGCCTAAACAGAGTGGATTTTTCTTTTGAGGTTTTATTGTCCAACTGGCCGACTATGTGATGAATAAATTTGTATGACAAGTAGAGGACACCAGCCCGATTGCAGGAAGGCGTTTTTATTCGGCTTTTATTGTGATTCCCTGTTTTTGAAAAGATTAAAAACCAGAAATTCATTGAAAGGAAATGTTTTTGGTTTAATGAGTTGGCAAAAAGAAATTAGTTTGTTTTTTATTTACCAGCAACCTGGAGACAATTTCTTTATTTTCTTTTATAATAAAAGATATTGTACTTAAGATTTAGAGGCTGTACGCACTCCACCATTCACGCTCTCCATTCACTTTCCGCAAAAAGTTCCCTAAATACCCGACAACGAAATTGTGTCAATTCTTCCCGATTTACAAATTATTTACAAGTTTATTTGGAAAAATAGTTCTTAATCAAATTCTCACAAAAAGAATTTCCAACCCTCCATTTTTTCGTTCCCCCCAAAACATCAATATATTTTTTTCATAATTCCTTCTCTGACTGTTAATCCTTGATTGCAATTTCCCTGATCCCTTTCCAACAGTCAGTCACAAAATGTAATATTTTGATTATTAACTGATTATGTTATTCATTTAAACATTTCCCGGCTTAAGAGCTTAACAAAATTTGGGGTGAACTGCAGCACTCACTCGCCCCTTGTCACGGCAGCACACAATTTGTAGAGTTCCCAACAGCAACATCAACTTCTGTCTGTCTGTCTATCCGTCTGTCCGCTGGATGAGATTTAATGTTTTGCCATTTCAATGGGAGTTTATTATTGGCGTGCACAAATCAATTCTCAAAGGATTTGTTAATTTAACAAGGAAAACAAAAAGAACAAAAAAAAAAAAAAAGAAGTTACAAAATAATAAATAAAAATGGAACCGGAGTTAAAGGCCGCAACTCGTGCATGAGTTCTGTGGCAGCCTCCTGTTCAGCGTTTGCAAACTGCAGGCAGGATTGTTTGTTGGCTGGTTTTACAGGGATTTTCATTGTTGTTGGTTGTGTGGTTTGTTCGGTTTCCTTCTTGTGTGTCTGAGTGTTTTTGTTTGTTTGTTTGTTTATTTGGATGGGAAAACGAGCCAAAGCAAATCCTTTTTATCTCTTTTTCATTCTTTTTTTTTGTTCAAAATATTTTGATTTATGATGGCTGCCAGTTAAGCATCATTTAATTTTCCAAATAGTTATTTTAATGTTTGTCTAATGTTTTTGTGTTGTCTGGAGATAAATAAACGTTAAATCAGTCAAAACAGGAGGAAGTTTCTGAAAAGGCAACAACAACATTTTGTTACGACTTGTTTGCTAATTTCTGTTTGTAAAAGAATCAAATCTGGATGATGCTGATAATGACGACGCTGATGATGATTATGATGATGATGCAATTATATTTGGGTTTTCGGTAAAATGTTGGCCAGCTGTTGACTTAAGAATGGCATGAAACGGTATAAAATGGACTGCAAATAAAGAGGGAATTATGAAAAATAAAATGTCCTTTTACACGAAGAAATGTCCTTTTACCGCAGACAGCAAATTAAGGTTTCTATCGTTTCAAAACCAATAAAAATTGTGTACATGAGAAAAAGAATACCAAACCTCATTGCAGTGAGAGTCTGCCCGGAAGGAGGAGTGGCCGTGGCGTTGGTCAAATGATTGAAATGCGGTTTACACTATCCACGCCAATGTTTGTCTAAATTTAAAGAAATGAAAGCGAATTCAAAAACTCAAAACTGCTACTTCTTTTTAAACATCAAAGTATTACAATTATTTTTTAACATCTCATAAGCACTTTTGTGTATTGAACGTTACTTCTTCTTAATATGTTCTGTAATTAATTTTAGTTGATTTGCTAACAAAAGTTACCAAACAAACATAAATATAAATTTCATACTTTCGCTATTATATCCTGAGCATTGTCATGTATTGAACGTTACTCTATTTTGTGTGATATATAAACAAGATGACTCCTCAAATCATGATGCTAATAAAACCTGATGGAAAATACTTAAGAACGACAGCTTTTATATAATTGATTTTTAATGTATTGAACGTTACTCTATTGTATGTGCTGATTTTGATAGCTAAGCCTACATTGCAAATACAGTTTTACATGAAGTACTAAACAATCGATGAACTATTATTTTCGAATCTGCTCTATTCTTTACAATGTATTGAACGTTACCTACTTGTATTTATATAATTGAAAAACTTTGTCTCGGGCTAACTAATTTAAATTATGTTCCTGTAATTTTTAGTAAATGCCTTGAACAAATACACGACATGCATAGCAAATGGTATTGAACGTTACTTTTTAGTAAACGATCATGTATTGATTTTGTTTACTTATATTTCATTGGAAACTTAAATCTGGCTCTAAACACCATGAAAGGAATTTCGATTAATAATAGTTTTCCTTTCAAAAATGTATTGAACGTTACCTTTATTGATATATGAAAAGTTTGTTAATGATTTTGTTTCAATTCGGGGTTGGTACTTTAAAAGAAATTTTTTTTTATAAAAATGATATTCACCTTTATATATACAATGTATTTATGCAATGTATTGAACGTTACTTACATGAATTAAATTAATTTAATAACCTTGTTAAAGCTTGTCAAATGATTACTAATTCTAACATGTAATTCGTAGTTGATGCTTTGAGGAAATACACAACTCGCATGGAAGTCGGTATTGAACGTTACTTCTTAGGTCAGGATTCTATACTTATTTTGTTTACTGAAATTTCATTGCAAACTTAAATCCGGTTCTAAATGCCATGAAAAGGATTTATATTAATACAAGTTTTTCTTTAAAAAATGTATTGAACGTTACCTTTAGTGATATATAAAAAGTTGCTAATGATTTTGTTTCAATTCGGGGTTGGTATTCTTAAATATTTTAATAAAAATGACATTTAACTTTATATGTACAATGTATATATCCAATGTATTGAACGTTACTTACTTGTATTTAATTAAATAACTTTGTTAAAGCTTGTCAAATGATTACTGATTTTAATACATAATTTGTAGTGGATGCTTTGAAGACATACACAAAATGCATAGAAACTGGTATTGAACGTTACTTTTTAGTGACCCCATACTTATTTTGTTTTACTTGAATTTCATTGCATGTATAAATATGAAGTGAATGTCAATTATTAACAGATTTTCTTTCGAAAAAGTAATGAACGTTACTTTTTATATATATTTTGTTTACTGAAATTTTATTGCAAGTAACAATACGAAGTGAATTTATATTAACAAACGTTTTTCTTTTGAGAATGTACTGAACGTTACCTGAAGCTCTGGAATAATAAGTCGAAATGATGTGGTTTCAATGTGGGTTTATAAAAAGAATATTCAACGTCCTTTTTTTTAATTCTCTCTTTGAAAATATTTCAGAATTAGCACTGAAAGACATGGGAAATTCAAAACAAGTCCACTGAAATTGGCAACCAGAATCAGTCATACCGCAAATTAATTTAGTTCACCAGGGGGATCTCAAATATTTTTTTTTACTCAGAAGTAATTCCTTTCGCAAGAAATATATTTTCTGGATTAACTGGCAGACTGGATTCCGTTTCATAAAACGAATTATTATTTTCGACAAGCGTTGAGAACAAAAACCAGCTAACTTTTTGTTGTTTGATGTCTTGTGGTTTGCGGCTGTTTATTAAAAGGAGAAAAAAAATTCTTTATATAAAAAACTATTTGGAATGACTCATTGTTGCCTAAACAACTGGAATATAAAGTCGTGGTTTAATACGAAAAAGTTCCTGGAATACTGTCGTACCCACCATTTAACGAGCCAACAATGAATGAATGTATCCTTCCTTGTGTCCTTCACGTGATGTTGTTATTTTGAAAACAACAAAAATGTCCTACTTAGCCTGGGCAAACATCATGATTACTCATATGTTTTTGTTGTTGTTGTTGTTGTTGTTAAAGTGAAATACGCTTGCATGTCTGAAGTGTTTTTGTCAATTATTTGCTTTTATGATTTGATAAAAATCCAACGTAAAAAAACTGTTGTGGCCTAAATGAAAATTATGTGCGTTAATGAACATGTCGTTTGAATAAGTGAGTGAATGGGGCTGGGACATGTTCGTGCTTGTTTGTGTTTCAATGCTGTCAAGTGTTTAAGACGAACTTTTCGTATTCCGCTGGAGTTTTTGTCAACGTTAAGCTTTTTTCCTAATTAGTTTTCAGGTAATTTTTGTTGCATAATTTTTTATCAGTGATAAACAACACACTCCCATTTATTGGCCAACAATTTGTCCATCTATTTTTATTGTTGTTGTATGTTTCTCTAATCACTGTCAACATCTGACCTCCAGGGAAATGTTGTTTTATGATCGTTTCTCTTGTTATTTAGTTTTCACTTGTTCCATATATTGACATCAATATTTTTGAGATTTATTTTTTTGAAATTTTTGTGTTCGATTTAACTGAAATACTTGGCCATCATAGAAGCAACTTCTCTTGATGGTTTTCCATATTCTTTAGCCATGATTTTGTTGTTTGTCATGTTGTTTAAGCATTTCGTAATCCAGCTAATGACTGCTGCCCAAACGGCCATCATTTTATGATATTTTCTTTTGATTCTAATTTTTATGAAAAGCAGAAGAACCTTTTTTTTCAACGTTGCCCGCCGCATGTTGCTAATGACGACTCGAAAAGTCTCATTTAAGCAAAAAGTTTTCTATTCAAGACTCGCATGTGGTTTCATGTTTGTCAGGATATAGAATTTTTACTGGCGTGTGTCTTCTTTATTAATTTTTATATATATTTTTTATTTGATTTCCTGATTGCACAACTTTTCGTTTATTTATTAATTTTGATGGTGTTTAATTTAATTCCAGGGACAAGCAGCTGTTGCCGCAACTATTTTTCGGTTGTTGATGATGTTGGCTTTTGCAAATGAAATTATTTTATTGTTATTATTTTCTGTGGCATGAAATAAAAATATATTTTTGCTATTCAGCGAATTTAGTAAAATATATAGATTTCCATCTCTGGAAGTATTGAAAGTTCTTCAATCATCAAGAAATTGTAACATTTTTTTAAAATTTCAAATCTGCTTTTATTTAAAAAATTTTTCTTCAATTTACCATATTTTATAGAGAGTAGAATACTTCGAATTTTTTCTTTTAATCAGAGTACCAGCAGAGTGGATCAGCTCAAATGTCGAGGCCGCTACGCCATCTTGTCAGCGCTACTTATTAAGTTTTTACCCCTCTTCTTAGTGGCACTAGTCTGGGAATTATTAATTAATTAGGGAACCTGATTTCTTTACTCCGAATCTCCTAAGAATTATACAAAAATACTTGTTTTCAGAAAACCCAGACGTGGAGTCACACTTGAGAAATATTTACCCAAAGAAGCGCAACCACAAAAGAAAAATATTTCGTTTCAGAAATCGTATTTCATAGATCCAATATTATTGCAAACTTTTTAACTAAATAAACACTGTCGGGCTTAAAACTTCTTGTTTATTAGAATTTAGTGGTTACGCTTCTTCAAGCAAATATTTATCCAAATTTGATCGAACCCCCAAGCAAAATTATATTATTTATTCATATTTTATAAACTAGGCAAGCGCGAAGTACGCGTAAATTATAAAAGTGAAAGTTTTTGAATAACTCACGAAGTTAATAGTCACTATAAAATCACACGTGACTCATGATTGACTCACGCTTAGCAATAGACATCTCATAAAAACACATAATCAACAACAACAATACAAATTTATTTGGAAGAACTTATAATAACTCCTAATAATTCGCATCTAGCTTTAGAGGCACGCTGCACTGTGGGGATTTCACGTAAAAAAGTAAATTTTTTTCTTCATTTATGCAAAGTGCATTAGGGTTTTTTTAATTGTGAGTTCTTGTTAACCCTGGATGGAAGCTCGTTTACTGTTTTATTTTGCTTAAAAATTTATGGAATTTTAAGAAAAAAAAGTTTTTATGTTATATTTTTATATATTTTTTTAGTAAAATATTTAATCAAAAATATATCTGTTTATTTTTAAGTCTTAAAATTGTTCCGCTGGAACGAATTTTAAAAATTTTTCAATAAAGAGTAACTTCAATTTACAAAAATGAAGAGTAACCAACCAGGATTAAATATAATTAAAAGGAATTATTTGGATTTGACTGCTAGTTTTTTTTGTAGGCGTTTTGAACTCGTTACCCGTGCATGTTCTATTGAATAGCCTGAAAATTTTAAGCTGCATAAAATTTTATTGCCTGAGCTGACATTATTTTCAATTTATTTTCTCTTTTTAAAATATTAAAATTCAAAAAAAAATATTTTTTTCCCAAAATGGCTTTTACTAAATTAAGAAAAAGAAATAAAGAAAGAAGCCCGTTTTTTCTTATCTTCACACAAAAGCCCCAGTGTGCGCCGTTGCGTAGCATAATTTTTCCCAATATAATGCTCATTTGCTGAAACTTTAATATTAATAATCTCGGTTTAATTGAGGCTGATTAATAACTTAAAGTCCACTGAAACTGAGGAAATATATCTCTCGTATTATAAATGACGACGTCGACGTCACATCAACACTACAGTGACAATATTTTGTCACTTGTTCAGTCTTTGTGGACAGAATACCAAAACGCTGTTAATAATAATTAATTATTGTCCAGGATTAAATGACAAGCGACCATTTTTCGGTGTCGTGTTGATGTGGCGTTGACGTCGTCATTCATAATATGGGCGTATGTATTTTGAATTTCGCTTAAAAAACATTTAAAAAACGGAATAATTTTTATTACAAAATTTAAACAAAAAATTTTAAAAAATCTTTTATGTTTTTAGTTGGTTACATGACCAGGTTTCGCAATTTTTTTTTTTGGAATTATTAAAAGAAAATAGAAATCGGTTATGCAAAGGTTTTTAGTATTTTTCAATCTATATTTTTTTTTCAGTGTATTTCAATATTATCGAGCTACTTCAAAATCATGGTGGCCTATTTAAAATATTTATTTTCTTTTCCTGTTCGTTTAGAATTTTATGTACTTCAAATGACTTCATTTAGTTTTTACGTTGCTTGACAATTATTTTTTATAAAATCAGTACCTTTGGCCTCAGTGTGAGGCTCTTTGCCTTCCTGAAATATTGACTATCACATAATCCTCTTACTTGTTGGTATTGAATTTATATATAAACTACAGATCTTTTTCTTCCAAAATATATTTTTAATGCTGCCTGAGCAGGAAACTAAAATAGAAATGGATTTTGCAAAAGTTTCGGTATATTTTTTCAGTGTATTTCAATATTATCATGTTATTTCAAAATCTTGGTGGCCTAATTAAAATATTTATATTTTTTCCTGTTCGTTTAGAATTTTATGGACTTCAAATGACTTCATTTAGTTTTTACGTTGCTTGAAAATTAATTTCTAAAATCAGCACTTTTGGCCCCAGTGTGAGGCTCTTTGCCTTCCAGAAATATTGACTCGAATAACCCGGATACTTATTGGAATTGAATTTGTATATATTCTACAGATCGTTTCAATTAAAAGAAAAAAATAATAACTTTTCAATTGTTCCTGAGAAGGAAAATCACATTGAAATTAAATAAAAATTCTCTGCATCGCATTATAAATATCTCGTTATTGTGAATGTTTTGCAGTCGGTGGCCTCCTTTTTATGGAATATTTTTCTTATAAAAATCCCTGTTTTGTGTTCGCGTTATTTGTGTCCTTGGCCAATATAATTCTAATCTAAATGTTGTGAGTTCTATGGCCTGATAACCTTTAGAAATATATTTCAATAAAAAAAAAATTGTCATCCTGGTGGTCCAGTCGGCACTTTTATGTCATAAAACCCCGCTTAAGAATAGAAATTAAAACCAAACAAAAGTTAGGAAGTCAAATGGTTTAATGTGGCCAACAATAACTGCAATTGCAACTAACGTGTTTGCAAGGGAATTCCATTTACAAGACAATTAAGAAAAATGGAATTGAAAACAAACAATTAAAATTCAAGGATAAAAAATGTGTCCTTTCAAAGTACAGCCAAAGCAAAGCGGCTTTAAGACAAAAAGGCGAAACTGTTTTCTTTTTTTTCTTTCCTTTTTTTTTTTTTTGTTGGTTCTCTGTTGCCCAAACAAACGCCCTAAATTCTGAGCTAAAAACGAGCGAGCACACGGCAAATCTTTTTGTTTGCAAAACACTGGCAGGAAATCTTGGGAAATCTTATTAAACTGTTGCCTTAAGAAAATAATTACAAAGTAAATGAGTTTGCAGGACTTGTGTGCAGCAGTTGCAGTAACTTCAAATTTTGGAAAAAAAAATAAAAATAAATAAGATTATGAGGATATTTTTTACCAAATCTTAAGGCTTTTGAAAGGCCAAAGTATTTAAAAAGAAAAAATTAATAAACAAGATTTTTGAGTTAAGCCTGTTGTAATCTGCGGTGCGTGTTCGTGCTTGTGTGTGTTTCTTTCTAAAATATTTTGCTGGAAAAGCAAAAAATATTTCTCAGACACTTTGATGGACATGTGGCCAACGGATTTAGCCCATCGCTGGCAAGCACGAGCATGCGATGCAGCAAAAAAAAGAAATAAGAATTTTTAATTGAAAACTAAAACCAGAAACCAGCAGGAGAGCTGAGCTCCCCTTCATTCATTCGCCATTTGAATGTTCTCTCAAATTTTATTTCTAATTTTTATTGCTGACTCCTTTTTCGGAGCTGTTAACTATCAGATATTAATTGGGCGGTCAAGTCATCTTCAAATTAATCATCAACATTTAATTTCTTTTAAAGAAAAAAGGTGTTGCGGCGTTAAGTTTAGCACGAAAAACAAAAAAAAAATAATAATAAAATTTTTATGATGGAATTTGACAGCGTGTTTTATTTCTTTGAAATAAATTTTGGAAGCTTTTATTTAAAAGTTTGTGTGTGTGTGTTGACTGAAGCTTGTCAAAATATTGTGTCAGCTTGGAAATATTTATTCAAATTGTTTTTCATAAATAAAACATGTGCCTTTTGAGTTTGTTTTGTTAAGAAAAGAAATAAAATAAAACAAGAGAATTGATAATCTCTTTGAAATTTATTTAAATTTGTGTTGAATATTTTCATTTCAGGCCATATGCTGCCCATTGATAACACCATGCCACACGAAGTCAGACAACTCGTATTAACAATCTCCCAATTTAATATCAGAAATAAACAACAATTATAAAAAACAATACAAAAAGAAATTTAAAATAGCTCATGCTTAAAAAAGAAGGTTACACAATTAAATATAATTTTGGAAAATGTTATATTGTAGCCTGGTGTTATTATTAGGGAGGCTCACTTGTATAATTATTTATGTCAAACAAAACTTTCCATCTCCGCTAAGAAACTATCACTTATTCAACTATTTTTAGGAATTATAAAAAATTAATCAATCACGGAATTCATTTTTAAAAAATAAAAAATATTTTAAAAAAATTTTGGCAAAAAATTCAAATTAACCAGAATTATTTATCGAGAAATTGTTTAGTTTTTCCTTATCTCCAGATGTTCGGGGGCATCATGATATAATTAAGAACGTTGAGGAAATATCTAGAAAAAGGGACACGCCCACCGTCCCTAAAGCAAAAAAAGGGCTTAAACTAGAAATAAATTTTTATTTGCAAAATTTCTAGAAAAAAAAAGAAGCAAACGGAAAGTCACCACTTGGGTATCAGCGGCCTCGTATCTAAGCCCCTAGTGGTGGGCCTACCCTCTACGAAGTTGTCTCGGTTATCCCGACTTTTTGCATTTTCTTTTAGGTTACAGACTTCCGCCTGGAATGTCAAACTCTGCAGGCAAATTGTTGGCAACTTTTTCCTCGTTTTTTCAAATCATTTGGAGGAGAATTATTTCCCAGAAAGTGGCTCCATGTAAAATTAACTTTGTTTCAGGCAAATATCTTTTGCGCGAAGTAGTTCAAAAGAAGGATCTTTAAATGGGCCACCTCTTTCATATATGCTGGCGCTCTGAGACCACTTTATGGGGGAACACGCTAAATCTCTATTTTACGCTACAACGCCAGCAACGATCGATAATATGGAAGTCTACGTTTATCAAACTCTTGGCGAAATAAAACCAGGTGGAGTTGAAAAACTGCTGTCGATGTCCGTATGACGGCACGAGGACATCGGACGAGATGGCCTATAAAAGAAATTATTTCCAAGTATTAAACGCCATGAAATTTTGGGAGCTACTGAAGTCAAAGTTGTGGTCAATCCTGTGGATTTATAATAACCAGGTATCCCATTTATTTGATGCAGGCACCAGGGGAAAGTTAACTTTTACTAAAGATCATATTGAAGTAGATCGCCACTGTTATGGATCCCTTAGCGACCTCCTGATATGCCACCGGAATTGAATGCTCGGACCAACCACAAGTAGATGTGCCAGTCATCAAGACACGTGCTAGCAGCGGCTTTTACTCCAGAGATCAGCGTCTAAACGACTTTCATTCTCTTGCTGAAATCCCGCAGTAGTTACTAGCGTGTGGGTTGGGCTGACCTGGTTGGGAGCCTATTGGCCAGTAGCTCCCAGTTTAATACCTGTTAAAGCTAGAAAACCATTTAAGACGTGCACTTCTGTCTCAGCTTTTTTCAGGCACACTGTGCAAATATCCTGCGGTAGAACTTTTATCTTGGATCAAAAAATACGGAGTTCACAAAATCATTATCTCTAAATTATTGAGAGCAGTTGACCGCATTGCAGTATTAAAACAGTAGAGGCGTTTTCTTCTCTGGAAAATATGTAAAATTCTTTTCTAAAAAGTGGCAGTTTGAAGGAGTTTTAAAACAGAAATTACTTTTTGTAAGAAACGTTGGATGAATGTCTAATAAATTCCTTTATTTGATATCTCCAGATGTTGCCATTTTCTGTTAAAAAGTGTAAAAAATGTTGCACTTTTTTCTAGAAAAGAAATCAGTACTCTCCGCCTACACTGAAGTGATCTTTTTTCAATCGCTCTCCAGCACTCAAGCAATTCGCTAAATCACGGCTTGAGACATCTACTGCAGGATATGCCGTCCTATCCCAGTAAAATCGGACATTTGTGTACCCCCCTAATCCTCTCAATGCAACGCCAATAAATTTAACTTTTCTCTACTCAAGATCACCATCACTAATTGGCCTTCATTGTTGTTGTAGTAAAAATGCATACTCAACTCCCTGCTATTGGCTCACCAAAAAAGGAAAAAAAAACGTCTGGCCTTAAATAAAAGGTATTCAATCTAAATGGAAAAGTTAGACCCAAAACACCTGTTATCTTTTCCATATTAAAAGAATATATAAATATATTCCATTCCTCTTCTCCCGGCCGGCATTCATTTAAATTATTTATAAGAAGAAAGAAAAAAAGAACCAGGCCAATCAATAAAGTGCAGGCATGCAACTGAAAATGGTTGACACTGACACTCGATATGGAATCGTTTCCAACAGCAAGCAGCCAACTGTTGTTGCACCAGACAGCATGTAAAGGGTTTGACAAGCATGTACCCACACGCACATACATACAAACATACATACCAACATATTTATTTGTATAAACTACTGCTTGTCAATTTACCTTTTACATAAAGAAAAGCCCATTTATTAGGTTTTTTATTAAACGTCGACAAATAAATACCGGGAGATGCGGAGATCGAACGCCTGATTGTTGGTTGATAATTTCTTGTTTTCTTTCAATATTAAAAACAGTTTTTTTTGTTATTAAAAACTTTCCAGCCATTTTTCCACCATCACTTTTACATAACAATTCGTTTCAAATTACCAGCCAACATTTTTATTCGTACTTCCCGCTTCAACTGTTTGATAGTTTATTTGTTACGAAATCCCCGTATCTTTGGAGTATTTGTTCTGTCTGTCTGTCTGTCTGTCTGTCTCTTTTGTCTATCTATTTGTTATCTGTGTGTAATAGATAGTTATTGGGCCCCTTTTTGGCCAACAACAAGCCGTCAACAATGTGTGTGTGTACAAGAGAAACCTTTGAAGGAATAGCCAACTTTATTTATGGCTTCGAAAATCGATGGGGGGTAAACAATTAAACGCTTTAACAGTCATTTAACAATATTTATAGACCACTAAAATAAAGCGGCAAATAGTAAACGACAGAACAACTAAAATAATAACAGTCAACAAACATGGACCGCAACAACATTAAGAATAGAAAAAATAAATAAATAAAATATAAACTGAAACTTCTAGTAACAAACAAATGCATTCGGCACAAAGATCTCATTTTAAAATAGAGTTGGGGAACGTTTAGGGCGTTCAAACTTCATTGATCGTGAGTAAAGTTTTTTCCCTAATGAAGTGAGCATAAGCATGCGTGAGCAGGCATGAGCATGCAGGCCAAGACATAGTTGCAGAATTGTCTTCTATCGCTTTGGAGTTTAAAATTAATTGTCAGTTTATTTTTCCAACAAAAAAATATAATTTTAGAATAACACTTTTACCTTAATCCTAAACCGACTTTTTCTTATAAATAATGGCACCTCCGCCGAATCTCTGAAATTCATTTGAAACTTAATTTATCCACAAAAAGCTTCACTAGAAATCGACTGTTCATTTGATAGTCATGAGGTAGCGGAAAATTGCCACCACCTTCACTCGGAATCTTTGTCAATCTGAATCGATTAATTAAGTGGATTTCCCGATAAAAAGTGTTTGTTTCACACTTCAGTCGCTTCGGTGTGGTTTCCGAGTGCTTTCTGAATTAATATTTTCTTTTCAAGTTCACAAGGTGCTCCGAACACCGTGGGGTAGGGGAGGAAGTTAAAAATGTGTCATTCATACGGATGACAATTCGAAGTAAAATTTTCTTCTTTCAGTAAATATTTTTGTGCTACAGATTATCGTGGATCAGGCAATTCCTCAGCTCATCGAACTTATGGCGTTTTCTATTCTAGAAAAAATTTAACTTTTTTCTCCTTTTTTTTTGTAAAAAGTGATGGTTTGGAAAAGTTTTAAGACAGAAGTTATTTTTCGTCAGGGATGTTGGATTCATTTCAAATAAATTCGTTTTTTTTAATGGCAAAATGTTGCCATTTTCTGCTAAAAAAAGTGTGAAAAATGTTGCACTATTTTCTAGAAACGGAATTGACATTAAAATCTTTTTTAATTTTCAACCCCAAGGGCAGAGTAGATTGTCATAGAATTTAATTAAAATTCTTGCGTACATTTTCGAAAACTTCCTTTCAAAGTTAGTAGACAACATTGTGGTCCGAATGGCTGAATTCAAGCGAATTTCCGCAGATGAGCTCAATTAGCCAAAGTGGCATATCTGTCATAAATTATTATCTGATAGAATAAATAATCGGTCGTGGGGCTTTTTAAATATTAAAAATTCTCTGGCTTCTCAACAATATGCTTAAAGCTCCTTTCTGGTTTCGGCACAACGCACTGCAATGCGTTCTAATAAAAATTAAAAAAAAATATATATATATATATATTATACGAGGTATGTTCTAAAAATAGCTTGAACTTTGATATTTTTCATACATTTGACTTGCGTTTTATTGTTCTTTAACTTGTCACACTCCTTTCGAAAGTGTTTTTGAGGGAGTCATAAAAGTTTAAAGTGTATCCAACACAAAAGAAGTTGACGATTGATCTCCTCTCTAGTCTAACTTAAGACTGAACGCTCCACAATTTTCTGGAATAGACTGGCAGGTCAACTGTTTGTTATATAATTTCTTATATATACTTTATTTTCAAACGATGAGTTGCAAACTAGTTCTGGATGTTTTCATTTCTGATGCAAAATTAGTTCCTTTAGATCAACTATTTTTAAACGCGGAAAGTTCCGGTTGCCAAGATTTATAGTTCCACAAAGTGGAAATGACCTGTTGATAATCGGTCACTTTGTGTCCCACACGTTTGATGATAAATTTATGAAAAATTATTGCACAATTGAACTGGGTTTTCCCCCTTCCGTTCCAGAAATCAAGGTTTTGTTTGGCTAAAATTAAATTTAAAAAAAGTAATAAACTAAAACGACATGCATGAGCATGCACGAGTGACTTGATGAGACGCCATGATCACAAGTGACAAGTTGCTTATGTTACCATCTCCCTTTACAAACGTGTAAGCGACCGCAGAAACATGAAACAACAAAAAATATCTTGTTGCAGTCGTTCAAGCAATTTTTTTATGCAACACATATAAAAGCCAAATTGAAATACTGTTTTTATTGGATTTCTTATTTTAGTTTTTGTTATTTAACTTCTAAAGAAATAAATTGGCGAAATAGCTAAAATACACTGAATGAATGGCGGCAACTATTTCGTTTCCACTATTTGATTTAAGGCCATTTTCCAAATTTATTTAAAAGCTGAGAAGCAATTAGTTGGTTGCTGTTTTTGATGAATTCGACAAAACGATTTGTCAAACGGCCAAATTTAGTTGTGATTTTAATGTTGCACAAAAAAGAAGAAAAAAACAAGTCGATTAAGCAAACATTTAAATTAAGTGGATAATAAGAAAAGCTGCATGTCTTTATTGTGGTAAATTTCTTACAGCAAAATTCAAACAGTGTGTCGTAATAAATGTTTGCAAAATGCTTAAAATTATATAAACAATTTTCTGAGTTAATATATAAAAATTGGCAACCAAACAGATCAGGCGAGTTATTATGTACTTCGATTCGAAAGGGAAGTTATTCGAAAACATAGAATTCCGAAACTTTTTCATTTCGAATCGAAATACATAATAAACCCCCCGCATAATTCAATCCAAGGCAGTGCTCGTTATTTCAATATTCTAGTTCTATTCAATTAGAGTTCTTGTAATTAAACATAAATGTCTCCTCGTGGTTTCAACTCCAACAACTCCACTAACAGAATGTGCAATTTTAGTAATTCAAATCGTATTTTTGTGTTGTTTCATAAAAAAAGAAATCCAGTTCAGATAACTGCTTCATTAAGCGGGGGGAAAAAACCAAAGTTTTTCTCCGAAACAACCACATTAAAAATGATTAAAAAGCAAAAAACTCCAGATTTAATAATTTCATCATAAAGTGATTTTCCTCAATCCACATCTTTTGCAAACAATAAGTCAAACAATTTAGACCACAATTTACTCATCACTGGACGTCTGCAAAAAGCTGAAACAAAAACAAACACCACACACACACAAATGAAAAAAATTTAAAAAAATTAAATACAAACGCAATAATCGTTGTCGGCCGGTAGACGATGAGGTGCTCCATAATAAAGACGAGCATAAGATGTTCTTAAACTCCTGCTGCTGGTCTCGTTATTATCTGCTTAACAAAAAACAATTTAAAAAAAAATCAAAAGCCACCAATTTTTATTAAAAACAAAATGTCAGTTACGCCGATAACCATAAAAGTAAATTCCATACCATCTTGAAACTACAAGAGGAGCATGAGGAAGACATGAAGTGGAATCAACCAACCAACCAACCAACCAACCAACCGGTCAATATCATTTTGAAACTAAAAATCAAACGCATCAAAAATCCTCTCAAATGAAGGCAGCAGTCGGAAGGTGATACACCATCAAAAGTTTTAACTACAACAAAAGCAACAGCATCATCATCAGCATTATCACGATCATGATCATCATCACGATCATGCAATAACAGATCATAACGAATAACAACCATTTTCAATGCCACAACTCGCCAAGTGATGGTGCGATTTTCAACTGGAACTTTAAAAACTATACTTCAGCTTAACAGTGGCTCTGCGCGGTACATTTCTGACGGTACATTTGGTACAAAAATTTACCCAAAAACAGACAAAAAGCTCATTTACAAAGAAGAAAACTTGTAAAAATATCTGATTTAAAACAGTACTTTTTAACAATGTAAAGACATATACACACACCAGCATATAAAAGGTACTCTTAAAGAAAGTACTTTTTAGAAAGTACTTTTCGAAAAAGTACCCCTTGAGAAGGAACATTTTGGAAGACTATATATTAAGAAATGCCTTGAAGAAGAATCTTAAAAAGTTTATATATTTATTACATATCAAAAAGTACCAAAAAAAATACCCTTTAAAAAACTACCTTAAAAAATGCCCGTTAGGAAATAGGTACTCGTATAATAAGAATCTTTCCAAATGTACCTCTTTTTATACCTTGCAATAAGTACATAAAAAAGTGCCTTTTTGAAATGTACATTTTGAAAAAGTACTCTTGAGAAAAATATCTATTAAGAAATGCCTTTTAAGAGTTACTTTCAAAATGTACCTTTTTTCATACTGTACAAAAAGTACATACAAAAGTACCTTTTTAAAAGGTAAATTTTTTTAAAGTACTCTTGCGAAAACTATCTATTAAGAAATACTGTTTAAAGGTAACATTCAAAAAGTACCTTTTTTATCCCAAAAAAAGTTCATAAAAAGTACCTTTTTTAAATGAAAATTTTTTGAAAAAGTACTCTTGAGAAAAGTACCTATTAAGAAAAGCTTTTAAAAAGTATTATTTAAAATGTACCTTTTGATATCTGTCGAAAAGTAAGTATAAAAGGACCATTTTGAAAAAGTCTTTTTAAAATAATAAATTTTCAAAAGCATAAATTATTAAAAAAGTGTCTTAGTTTTAAAAAAGTACCTTTTAAGTTAGTATCTTGAAAACAACACATTAACATATAATATACTTCAAAATTCGTTTTTGGTAAATTACATTTTAAATTAGCACTCTTTAAAAGGTACCTTTCAAATATGGCTTTTAATACCCTTTGGAAGTTGGCTCAAAAAGTACCTTTTCAAAAGTTGTATTTTAAAAGAGTCTTTTCAAACAATTTGGTTTTTAAAAGTGTTATATTAAGAAGTACCTATTTAAAAAGGTAACTTTCAAAAAAGAAGTTTTTAAAAAAGTACCTCTTAATTTAGTACCTTTAAAACAGCACAAAAAAAAATATATATATATATATATACTTTCGTAACTTTTCAACAAATTAGCACTATTTTAAAGGTAACTTTCTAAAAATGATTTCTGAAAAAGTACCTTTTCGAAAAGTATCTATTGAGAAATATTTTTAAAAAGTGTACCTCCTTAATATCTTTCAAAAAATATTAAAAAAGTAAATTTTACAAAAGTACATTTTGAAAAAGTACTTTTAAAGCAATTAATTCTTAAAGTTATATATTAAAGTAGTACCTATAAAAAAAAGTACCCTGCAATAATTTCGTTCTTAAAAAAGTACCTTTTAATTTTTTACCCTTAAAACAGCAAATAATATATTTTAAAGTACCTTTTCAGCAAAGTACATATTTTGGTAGCACTCTTTAACATGTACCTTTTAAAAAGTACTTTTCAGAAAATAACATAGGAAAACAGTACTTCTAAAAGGTACCTGCCAAAAAAAGTACCTACTAAATATGCCAATAAACTATTTTATTTTCGTTAAGTTGCGTTGTGTGGCACTGCCTTGTGAAGTGGTCGCTGCAACAGTTACGCACATTTGAAAATGCCAAAAGTGAAATGCCAACAGTGAAATGCCAGATGTGTACACAAAATTTATATTTTCTAAATTATTCTCTAACATAATTTTTGTTTTAAATTCATTTCTAAACAACTTTTGTTTTAAAAACATGTTTCTCAAAATAGTGCTCTTCAAAAGCGGCATTTTGAAGAAAATTTTTGGAACAATTAAAATTGAAGAAAATTATTTGCTTAAGAGTAGAGTAGTTTGCAAAGAAAGTCCGGGTCCATCAATGTTCTCTTCATGAAGACTTCTCTAGTTCTCGATATTTCGCTGGCCTGCCCAGAGTTTGTATTTCGCTGTGAATTGTGAGAAATGTTTGTTTCGATGTTTCAGTTATTAAAAAGTATTGATTTGTTACTTCGCCTGGCTTTTAAAGAAAACGTAATTTCTGCTTTTAAAAAAAGAACTTGTAGTTGTTGTTGTTGCGTAGAATCAACTCACATGTCGTGTGCAGCCCAACGTCTGTACCCTTTTCCCTTCGATCTGCTGGACTGTCTAACTGATGTCGAAGTGTCCATCTCTCTAAATGCTTTAACAAAGACCATGATGGCTAATTTGCTGTTGCTGCTGCCGAAGATGACGATGATGATGATGATCATGACGATCATGACTGTTGCTGGGCTTTAGTCTCCACATCAAACATCTGAAAATGCATGCGTGTGCGTGGTAGTCAAAGATGAAGGAACTGATGTGTGGCTGATGAAGGTTTTTCAATATGGAAGAACGATTATTAGTTGGATCTCTTGTTGTATATAATCACACACACACACACACACACACACGCACGCACTGGAGAATGCATGTATATTCTGCAAGTGTGCGTGTGTGTGGTGGGCTGTCAACAGCCTCGGGATGAAATGATCAAACTTTGATCATATAATGAATCACTTATTTTCTCATTTTATTTTTCTTTTTCTTTAATTTTTTTTTATAAAATAACAACCACCATTAACTATAACCGCAGAGTCATATTTCTTAACTTTTGAGCACTTCCTTGTTCTTATCCCATAAAAAAAGAAATAAAAATAAAAATAAAAAGAATTATTCAATTCGTTTCAGTTTGATATTGTTTTGGGTTTTCTGTCAGTCTGCAAGCCACCGTTTTCTGATTCGTTTATTTGCTTCGATCATAAATTCCGAAATAAGTTTTTTTGTTTTGTTCTCAAAAACAGTTCTTTCAGAACAGCTGCCTCATTTTAATGAACTGCTTAAATGAAAAATGTTGAGCCTTTAATTTTTGTTGTCTTTATTCACGATTAAACATTTTTTTAATGTTCAGCTGGAAACGGAAGAAGCCAATTAAAGTATTTCTTGCATCATATTCAATGTAAATAAGAGATTATTTCTAATGCTATTATTTATATACATGCACACACATTCATCTTTGCATATAAACTATGAAATGCAAGTGTGTGTGTAAATGCATGTGGAATATAAATACTATTCCCTATAACAGAAATTATAGCAGGTACTTTTTTTAAAATCATTTGCAGGGTTACAACATTTTCAAATTGACATAATAAAATAATAAGTAATTCTAAAAAAACTAATTTTAGAAAAAGTACTTATAGGAAAAGGTACATTTTGTAAAAAAGTATAGACATTATAGGAGGTACTTTTTCTTAAAATCATTTGCAGGGTTACAATATTTTCAAATTGACATTTTTCCAAAACAGGCTCTTTTAAATGAAATAATAAGTACTTCTAAAACAAATTTATTTTAGAAAAAGTACTTATAGGAAAAGGTACTTTTTGTAAAAAAGTATAGAAATTATAGGAGGTCCTTTTTTTAAAATTCATTTGTAGGGGTACAATAATATAATAATAAGTACTTCTAAAAAAAATTAATTTTAGCAAAAGTACTTATAGGAAAAGGTACTTTTTGTAAAAAGTACTCATACGAAAAAGTAGTTTTATAAAAGCTTATGTTTTAAAATTACTTATAAGCCAAATATACTTATTTTTAGGAAAAGTACTTTTTTGGAATGCATGTTTTGCGCAAAAAAAAACTACAATTAAATAAAAAGTACCAACCTGGAAATATATTAATATTGCAAAATAGTACTTTTTTCAAAATCGTATTATATTATGAAGGTATTTTTAGAATTTATGAATAGAATTTCATGGAAAAAGTAAACTTGAAGACATAAAATTCTAAATAAAAATACTTTTAGCAGAAAGTACTTTTGAAACACTTAATTTAGTATAAAAGTACATTTTTTCAAAAATGTTGTTTCTTAATATTATAAAAGTGTTTTGAATTATTATGGGACCAGTTTTTTTGCAGAATTTTTGAGAAGTAAATTTAGGGAAATGTAATACTTTTTTTGCAGTATTTACAACTACTGTAAAAAAGAGTACTTCTCTCAAAAGAGTACTTCTCTCAAAAGAGTATTTCTCTCAAAAGAGTACTTTTTTAAATAACTACTTTCGAACCGATGTCATTTTTTTTTTGGAAAAACATACCTTTTTGGAATAGAACTTTCACGAAATTTAGTATTTTCGTAAAAGCGTCGTATTTGTAAAAATAGTACTATTTTTAAAGAGTACTTTTTACAGTGCTTATGTTACAAAAGTACTTTCGATATATAATTTTTTTTTGGAAAACGTGCTATTTTGGAATATTAGTTTAATGTAAATATAATTTTTTGTAAAATTTCTCTTATGAAAAAGTACTTTTTAGGCAATTACCTTAATACTTTGTTACTTTTTAATAAAAGTATTTATTTTATAAAAGTTTTTGGAAGACAACTTTTACAGTCTTGAAATATAGATTTTAGAAAAACTTTTACTTTAAAAAGTACTTTTTATACAATTACTTTAATGCCCTGGTACTCTTTAATAAATTTATTTATTTTATGAAAGTACCCAGGGAACTTTTCTGAAAGACTGCTTTTACAGATTTGAAATATTTAAAAAAAAGTATTTTTTGAAATAGTAATTTTGCGAAATTTATTCTATAAGCGAGTACTTGTTACTAAAAGGTACTTATTTTATAAAAGTTCTTGGGAAATAGGGAACTATTTTATTGGAACTTAATTGTTCCGAAGACTTTTTTTTATAAAATTTAATTGTTGTGGCAATAGAACTTTTATTTTTCTGAAGGAGTGTTTTTATGCAAAATGATTTTTTTTTCAGTTTTTTTAATAACAGGTACTTTTCAAAACAATACTTTTGTAAAATGAAGTACTTTTTAGCATAAATTGTTTATTTGGAAATGGTGCTTTTTATTAAAAAAAACTTGGTTTGTTGTAAGAGAATGCTTTTTAAATATTTTTCATAATATATCCGAGTAATTGTTGTAGGAAATTATTTTGGTAATATTTGGTTTTCTAGAGACTCAGACTTCACTGGCTAAGAAAATCAACAAGTCATGGCATGCTCTGCTCTGTGCCTGAGAAACTCTGAAAGTGTTATATTTAGTGATATTTGGATCTATAGGCTTTCAAAAGCCACCACTACATGCGGCAGTACTTCTATTCAATAGATTTTATAACGCAGAATTTTATGTGTCTTTAGACTTATTTTCGAATTAAATTTTAAACTCATTTTTACTATGGCCAGCTTTCCAAAATGCTTCACTGTATGCTGGCGGATTGAGGTTAAATCAGACTCAACAAGTGTTTCAATTATTTAAAAAAAAAAAACTCGATAATTATTGGTGTGAAAAACCCAAACATATTATTTCTAAGTGCAGCAAAATCGGCGTACTTCAAAAGAATAATTCAACAACTAGCAAATTTCCAATGAAAATGTCACGCTGTTAATGTTGTCAATAAATTATAATTGAAAAAAAAAACAAAAATATGAATTTAAGCGTTTAAATGATTTGTAACTCAAAAAGTAAAAAAGAACAGCAAAATATTACAGCTCAACCACTTGTCGCAACAACAACAACAGCCTACAACATCCTAAACTATTAATAATGAGGAACAAGACGAACAAGTGCAAGATAATCTCAAGACGCTGACACCATCAGCAACAACGTACGCCAGGGGAGGGAGAGTACAGCGAGAGAAAAGCAGAGCAAAAAGGACCACCCAAATGCATTCCGTAAAGATCATGTGGCTTAATCACCCACAATCTTAATAAAATGTTGGTCAGTTAGTAAACTGATCCCTTTTTGTTAATGTTACACCCATTACATACACACACACACACACACACAGCCACATTCAGCCCGTCATCATCCGCTGTTCAGGGCTCTTTATCTCATCTACTTAACTCCATGTGATTTTGCTTTTGTTTGTTGTTTGGCTGTCAAAAAGTATTGTCGGTTGGTTGGTTGGTCGGTTTTTTCATTTTGTTTGGATCTTTTCAAAATTGTAGTCTCAATGTTTTGATCACCGCCGACATAATTGTTTTGACAACAACAAACGGCCGGCCACAACGGGCAGGCAACAATAGCAAAACACAAGCAACACACATAATCATACATCACCCTTAATACAACTAAGCAAACAGCAACAACAACAACAACAACAGCAGCAGCAGCAGAGGCAACAATAAGAAAAAGGACTCTGGTTGTTGTGGCAACTTGCAAGTAAGCGAGAGAATAGTGATCAAAACATTGACGCAACAATAACAAACAAAAACAGAAGAAAAAAAACATGAAAATAATAACAAGACTGAAATTAAATAAAACAAAATTAATGGCACACAAGACGCGCACACACACACACACACACACACACACACGATCCATATAAATAGTTTATGTCAAGAGATGTTGTAATAAATGGTTTTTATCTCATTATGACCCCGCACATGTTTTCTTTGACTTCTTTTTGTTTCAATTTCAAATCTGCTGTTCCTGTTTCACAAGCAGCCTAAAGAAGGATGGTCTCTTTTGTTTTTGTTTCTTTTTTTTTTGGCTATTTGAAGGAATAAGTTTCCTTTACACACACACACACCCACACACGCACTACAAATCTTTCTAACAAATGCTCTAATGAAAGTGCAATTGATTTGAACAGGTCTGGGCATTATCGGCCATTAGAAGAGAGCCCAAGTGTTGGAAAAGTCGGCGGACTTGAAGCAAATCAAAGTGACAGCAGGGGGTTGGCAGGATACAAAATATTGTGTCTCATGGTTTCTTTATTTTTATTTACTATCAGCATTTCTTTTCAAGATTCTTATAAATATATAATTGCTGTTGTTGCTAGTGTTTGAGCTACAGCTAAAGGATCTTTATTGTTATTGTCTTTTTATCCAGCCAATCCATCCCAAGGAATTTTTGAAAAATTAACTCAATTTGTTTATTCGAAATTTAATTGTTTTTCTTTGTATGTGTGCTGGTTTTATTGTAATTGGCCAATAGTTTCAACATGGCTTCTCATTAAATAAAGAAGTTTACGATCCGAGAGTGATCTTTTCAAAGGAAAGAAATTTTTTAAAAATTATCTGTGTTTTTTTTAAATATACAACGAACATTAATTAATTGAAAATGTTCCATTTTTATTTCTACGTATTTGTTGTAATTACACAGCCTGTGTGTGTGAACTCAGGGATGTCGCATCTTGGGGCCTTCATCTTTAGTATTATGGGCGCAAGTGATTGCTACCCTTCGTTGAATCCAAGAAGCTCATTTACTCTTTAACATATAACTGATTTATATGTGCTCGAATTCGTATCGAATTTTAAGGGAGAGAAAAAGTTTTTATGTCATATATAATTTTTTTAAATTATTGTTTGAATAAATTATTTAACTAGAAATATTTTTTATTTATTTTTAACTTTCAAAAGTGTTCCGCTAAAATATTTTTTTTAAATTGTTTGTCAATTCAACGAAGGATAACCTCAATGTACAACAAAGAATAGTAACCATCTAGGGTTAAAGAGTATATTAATATAAAAGTCGAAAGACTCGGATATATTCAACTTGTTGGTAAATATATGATCAGTTTAATAAAATACAAAATAAGCAGAAAATACGACAAATTTTAATCAGAAAACGGTACGAAAAATTCTCAAAATCCCAGAGGCCACAACGGCAACACTGAATCAATGAAAACGTTATTGTTGCAATGATTTAAAATAAATTGCAATATTTAATCGCTCAAATATATTAATAGAGCTCATCCTCAAAATTTTCAATGAAGAATAAACTTCATGTTCATCAATGAAGAGTAACCATCCAGGGTTAATGAAGATTTTAGTATAAAAATCGTTACGTTGCTTGAGTTACTTCTCGTCGTTTTATAAAAGAATCTCTAATTAAATTTTAAGACTTAACAAATAATATCGTCGTTCATTGTTTTGTTTCTGAACATGATCTTTTGTACTGACGATCACCTAAAAGTGTTAAGTAGACGAGTGTTCACTAGCGTCTTATCAGGCAACATCACGAAGACTTAAGCTAAGAGAATTCATCATGCATGACCTTACATGATCGTGCATGGTCAACACTTAAATAACTTCTTCTAAAACACTTACACTGATGAAGTGCCATTTAAATTATATTTTTTTAAACTTTTTCACATGAAATAAATCTCTTATGACTGTTAGGAGTGAAAATGGTGAGGATGAGCTCTGTTGATATATTTGAGCGATTATATATTGGAATTTATTTTAAATCATTGCAACAATAATGTTTTCATTGATTCAGTGTAGCCGTTGTGACCTCTGGGATTTTGGGAATTTTTCTTACTGTTATCGGGCTCATCATTATTAAATATATTTGTGCGTTTAAATATTGAAATTTATTTTAACTGATGGCAACAATAATGTTTTCATTGATTCAGTGTTGCAGTTGTGGCTTCTGGGATTTTTGGAATTTTTCTTACCGCTATCGGGCTCATCATTATTAAATATATTTGAGTGTTTTTATTTTAACTGACTGCTACAATAATGTTTTCATTGATTCAGTGTTGCAGTTGTGGCTTCTGGGATTTTGGGAACTTTTCTTACCGTTTTCGGGCTAATGATTATTAAATATATTTGAGCAATTGAATATTAAAATTTATTTCAAGTCATTACAACAAGAACGTTGTAATTGATTCAGTGTTGCCGTTGTGGCCTCTGGGATTTTGGAAATTTTTCCTACCGTTTCGGACTGATTAAAATTTGGCGTATTTTCTGCTTATTTTGTATTTTATTAAACTGATCATATTTTTCCCAACAATTTCAATATATCCGAGTCTTTCGATTTTTATATTAATATATTCATTAACCCTAGATGGTTACTATTCATTGTTGTACATTAAGGTTATCCTTCGTTTTAGTTTAAAATTTTTAATTCTTTTTCTGTTATTTTGTCCGAAACTTCAGGTCTTCTATTTCTCCGATAGGCTGGTTTTAAATAACATTAAAATTGTCCAGAATTTCATTTAAAACTAATAAAATCTTTATAACAATTTTCGCACTTCATTTTAGAGCTCCAATTGGAGTCATTTGTGGTTTCATTTTTACACAATTTTATGACATGTTGCATCAGTGTGAAACACCAGGGTCTCCGTGCAGATCATGTTACTCAAATTGCTCTTTCAATTACGTTAATGGCCGACACATATTAACGTGTTGATAGATTTTGTTTTTGTTTTTTGCTGTTTATGGAAATTTCATATATTTTTTATAGGCGATCTGTTGTAAAAAACAAGCTACCGAATGTATAAGAGAAAATAATTTTTATATAAATTTAAAGTTTTTGCACGACCATTTAAAAAATTCTGAAGCAAAATTATCCCCGATGTTGCCGTTTAATATTAGATTTTGCTATGAAATTGTTTTCTTGTTCCTTTTTATTGCACCACGAAGATCATAAATAAAATTTATACTTTCTTTATGTTGTGGCTTTTCAAAGTGGTACAGTGCATCAAAATAATAGATGAACACTTAATAATAAATACTAATAATAATAATAATAATGCAGGAAGCTGCCAAGTGTTTGGCAGTTTGTCGCAGTCGCCGATAATGTAGTTTTTTCGCTGGCCGCTTAGAGGAGCCATAACACATTCATAATTAAGATAAAATTATTAATAATTAATTATAAAAAAACCTGTTTTGCAGAAATTTAAATCTGTGAAAACCTATTGGAGACCTAAATTTTTACGTTACAATTTCATTTGTTTACTTTTCGAATACTTTTGTCGCCCACTGTAATTGCAGACACGTAGCCGCGATGTTAAATTATTCAAGAAAGAATCCATGTGCTTATTAAATAATTTATTAAAGTACATCATTTAAATTAATGAAAATGTACTTATGAAAACACCTCGATGGCACCATAATAAACTAACGATTCCCCCCCTCCCAGAACGGCCAACAAAGTGCGCAAACGATGGTTATTTAGTTGGTTAAATGATTTGAACGGTTTTCTTATCTTGAAAGAAATTTCAGACAAAATGAGTGTAATTTTGTAATAAAAATGTATTTAAAGTTGTTATTAAATTTATTAGCAATTTCGACTAAAAACATTATGTTCATGTTGTAGCAGCAGAGTAAGTGAGTGAGTGAAAGAGTGAGTGAGTGAGTGTGTGTGTGTGTGTGTGTGTTAGTGAATAGCATGTCCGTTCACGCACAAAATTACAATCCTTAATGGTCTGTATAACGACTCCCGAAAACAAGTCAACTTCAACTAATTTTTATATCATTCAACCAAAAATTACCACAAATTATTTATTAACATTTTTTCTTATATTTTTATTATTAAATAAAACAAACTGTGTGTTTGTATGTGGGTTAAATATTATTTAATGTTAATAAAGAACACATTTTGGTTGGCCGTTTGGCAGGCAGAGCCTGCGACTTGCGTTCAGTTTGTTAACTTTTTCAACAACTGGGTGGAGTTGTTGTTTTTGTGTTGGTCTTAAATTTCTTTTTGGTAAAACAACAGCCATAATAATTTTGGTTTTTTTCGTATAATTTTGCCATTAATCACACCACAGCGAAATTCGTTGTAAAAAAGAAGAAGAAGGAAACAAAATGGAACGCAGACCTGCCAGTTGGACACTCTCATTAACATTTTAATGTTGTTCTGTTTCATCTCCCTCCAAGAAATTATATTTTAATATTTTAATTTACTTTAATGTTGATTAATTTCTCAGGCCACTTCTGGCCTTACACTTTGCGTATGTGTGTGTGTGTGTGTGTGTGTAGGGGAAAAAGTTTCGTTTGGATGCTTGTAAAATGTTAAAGATTTTATTTTCTAGTGAAACCAAATTAATCGTTAACGAAATAATATGATAAAAAAAATACTCGGTTCATATAACTAAAGGTTACATTTCTAAATGACATGTGAAATGCATGTAAACAGTTGGCTTTAACAAATTCGTTCAAAGTACTTTCAAATACCTCAACACTGAGCACTCGAATTGCAGGGCAGATTCATGATTTTGCAAGTTATAGCACAGACTTGAGTTGCGTGTTTTTAATCAAATCTAATGCAGGAGTTTTCTGCTACTCTCTTCTGATTTACCGTTTTTTTTTTAATTTCAGAAATAAATTGATTCAACATGACTCCCTGCCACAGAGCTCAGTTGCTTGCCTCATACACGTTATATATAGTCTGTTTTTTAAAAGGTAAATTTTTAACTTAAAATTCTTTGCTCGCCACTGTAGCCTTGCGAGCTTAAAAATGCCCAAGTTTTTAGTAAATAAATGTCTAAGAATGCCAGCAAAATTCCCGTCATACCGGGTGTTTTTTATAAAACGATACAAGTTTAAATCATAATAAAACATAGTAGTATATTTTTGATATCAATGAAACGGTCTTTATTAGATAGAAAATTTGATGACATTAATGTTTAAATATGATTTCGGCCATGTGGCCGCCACGGCTGGCGCGTACAAGGCGCAATCTGGAACACCAATTTTCCCAAACAGTAACATTCTGACCATCATCGTTTTTGAAAACGCTTTCGGGCCAATGACTCCGCCAGCCCATAAAGCGCACCAAACAGTAATTTTCTGTGGATGGAAATGGTGTTGCGATAAAATCTTATGGACTCTGCTCACTCCAAATGCGACAATTCTGTTTATTTACGTACCCATTCAACCAAAAATGGGCTCCATCGGAAAATAAAACTTTGAATGGATAGTCAAAGTCAATATCAATTTGTGCTTCAGCCCATTCGCCGAATTGGCGGCGTATACGATGGTCGTTTGCCTTTAATTCCTGCACAAGTTGAATTTTGAAAGCTTTTAAGCCAAGATCTTTGCGTAAATTCTTCCCTAAAGTGGAAGGACACAAACTCCAGTTGCTGAGAACGGCGAATAATTGATTGATTAGGATCATCGTCAATGCTTTCCTGTACAGCGGCTATAGATTCTTCAGTGCGCACTGTTCGCAGTCTCACGGAATGCACGTTATCAGTAACAGTAAATGTGGTCCGATAACGCTCTATTGTTCTCCGAATTAGCAGCTCTGAAGGACGATTATGTACGTCATAAAATGGACAAAGTGCACGATAAGTTTGACGAACAGAACAATTATTTTGGTTAAAAATTTCCACAATTCGCACGCGTTGCTCTGCTATAAGTTAATTCATAATAAAATGTCCAAGCAAACTAAACAAAAAGTAACTGTCAGCTGTTAAATGGGTGGTCAAATAAAGCAGTGATGCCAACTCAAAGTTGTATCACTCTATAAAAAACACCCAATATTATCATTTGACAGCCAATTTACTTCCTAACCTCAAATTTGCCGACTCTTTATTTGCAGCATAATTACCTCCATTGAGGAACATGTCCCAACAAATTTTAGATTTTAATTAATAACATTTAAAGGCCACCTCCAATTGTTTGTATATTAAAAACTATCCACTGAAAAATAAAATTAATGCTGTAAATCAAGTCTGTAGTGTTGCGAGTTATTTTATCGTTCTATTTAAAGCATTTGACAGTTTCTGCTGGCACTAAAGCGATTATCAAACAGTCAAATGGCCATATAAGGCTGTCAGCTAATTAACAAAATACTTTAAAGTTCCCTGCATTTAATTAATATAAACACGTTCGAAACACAATCGATACGACATCTAAACAAAATAACAACAACAACAAAAAATATATAAGAAATTGTTGCACAGAAAAATGGTAACTAATTGGCTTTCAAATGCAAACAAACAAGCAAAAAGAGATGAAATAAAAAAAAATGGAGGAAAATATTTCAGCCAAATAAAATGGGTGCTGGAAATGGAAACCGAAACCGAAATCGGAATCGAACAAACGGCAAACTGAACACCTAAAGAAAACATCAAGCAACAACAACAAATATTGGCATTAAATAACGATTTAGATCACCTTTTATATAGATTTTATTTTGTTGTTGTTGTTGTTGTTTGCTTTTTGTTTGCTTGCAACTTTTCCTCCGTTCGTTGCTGGCTGTTTGGCTATTGTTTTCCCAAAAAGAAATTGTTTAACTTTTGCATTTTATTTACTTATTTTTCTTTTTTTATATCGTTTGCCACAATGCCAGTGAACAAGTCGTGAGTAAGAGTTTTGTATGACACCAGAGATACACATCCAACATGTCTTCCAAAAGCATCCATCTAAACAAACACATTTTCCCCCCTCCCGTTTTATTTTAGTTTTCCACATTCAAATTGGAATTGTAGCTGATTCGCTCGAAACCTTTTTGTTTGCCACTAAAATCAAAATCAGAATCAAAAAGAAAAAGGTGTTTTTGATCCTTCAGCCACCAGCAGCAAATAAGACGAAGAAGAATGTTGGCTGGTTGTCGAGAAGAGAATGAGGCGAACGCCTGCCTTGAAGTGCATCTTGAAGAATGAAAAGGAATGCAGTTTCAGATATTTAAAATTTACGCCCCAAAGTTAAGGGCATTAAGATAATACTCTCTTCTTCTTCTTCTTCTTCTTTTGCCCTGTGTTGCCTTATATTCCCAGTTTCTTGGCAACAATAATAATATTTTGAAATGTTGCCCAGTTTTGCGCAGCAGGACGCAAAGAAATTTCTGCAAACACGCCTTTTCAGTTTTAAGATTTTAATTGCTGTTCTCGCATAATATTTATAACAATTTGCTGTGCCTCTAATTAGTTTTGGTCAAAATACTATGGCAACATTGAACTGCCGGCTGTTGCTTGATTCACAATAGATTTAAACAAATCGGGTGGCAGTTAATAAAATAAAAAGAAAAGGGCCAAAAGGTTCTTAAGAGAAAAATGGCTGAAATATTGTGCCTTAAAAAATTGCGGAAATATAAGATGAAGAAAATAATCCAACGGCAATAACGCGACTTAAGGAAAGTGTAGTACAATTCTCGTATCCTGTTTCATAATAAAATTGGTAAAAAAACTGTTAACATACTTCAACTACAGCTGGCTTGGATTAAATGGCAATAAGCGTAAATACACATGAGTACTAGTGATGAAAGTGTAGCGGCTTTTGAAAACAGCTGTTCTGCTCTACCGAGTAAAATTAATACTTCAAACTGATGCTGTATGCTCTTCTAGACTTGGAATACTCATCGTGTCATTGTGGTTTCAAAACACTTTTCAAAATTAATGGCGTTTTCTTTTCTAGAAAACATGTAACATTTTTTCACTTTTTTTTCTAAAAAGTGGCGGTTTGGAAAATTCTTAAAAAGGAAATTATTTTTTCGTGAGGGATGCCGGATTTATTTCCAATAAGTGCCTTAATTTGAAATGGCAAAATGTTGCCTTTTCCTGTTGAAAAGTGGGAATATTGTTGCATTATTTTCTAGAAAAGAAAGTTTAATTTAAGAAAGAAAAAAAATATTTTTTTCTAACAAATAAAAAACTATTAAAAATAGTTCCCAGCGACTTTTAGCAATTGCTGGCTTTCATATAATAAAACTCAATTAAATGTTGTAGATCAAAAGTTGTTCGTCAACCTCCTGCAAGTTTGAAGGCAATTTAAAGCAGAAATAAATAAAATTAGTAACGAGATAAGATTGAAAAAAGAACTACTTTTCCTTTACACTCCCTGTAATTTTTGCCGCCTATTTAAAACAACTAAACCGACGATTGTCTTCAAACAGTTCCCAGGCTCTCTAGGATTAATAAACAAATTAAAATCATTTGTTCGCTCGATACCAATCAATTCAGCTATTGTTTTTTAAAAGCGCAGGTACTTAAACCCGCAAATGAAATTGCCAGCCAAAGAGAAACCAAATCGTTTAATATTCTTAATAAAAATCTTAACATTTTACAAAAGCAATCATATTTATAAAAGAAAAAAAATAAAGAAATAAAAGAGCAAGAAGAAAAAAATAAACGAAGCCTGTGGTGTTAAATAAACTGCAGCACCACTCAATTGCTGTCCGCCGCAAACTAAGCGAGAGAGCGCATGCGTTCCTTGTTCATTCTTAAAGGATCGTTATGTTTAATAACACAATGCGCCGCCTCAAGAAAATGAAGTCAAATAAATGATGATGCTGCAAGAGGCAGCATGATTACAACGTAATAAATGCTGCAAAACGGGGAAAATGAAGGCGAAGAAAAAAATTTTATAAAATAAAAGACACTAACAACATACACAAACAACCAACACCACGTAGTGTAAGAGAATGGAGTGTTCGCTTAGTGCCGCAGGCTTTAAAAGTGTTGGTTGCACTTTAATGGCCATAATGGTGGGCACGATTTATGTTTCAATTTTGTTCAACCACAAGAACACAAAACAAACCAATTTTGGACAACAAAAAAGCCACAAGAACAACAACAACAACAACAAACAAAGAAGGAAAAATAAAAACACTTCATATTCGCAATAAACCTCAAGCACATCATCACCAATTCATGAAATAAAAGCAAGAGAAAAAGAAGAAGAAAACACCAAAAAAAAAACAAAAAATAAAAAAAATTATATTACAAAACTCCTTCAGTTCATACGTTTAACCAGCCCGTTTTGGCCAGCATAATCACCCTCGTCCTCGTCCTCGTCCTCATCGTCTTCATAATTCCTACCAGCGTAGTAGTCAAACGATTTCGTTTTGCTCTACGCCAGCATGCGCTGATCATAATGAAATGTTTCTTTTAATTTTTTTAAGGCGGATGTGCGCGTGTGCGTGTGTGTGTGCTTTTGCAACGCGTTTTGACGTTACGACGAGCATGAATATTATTGTTCGTTACAATAACTAAATATTACAATTTTCTTGCAATATTTCGTTCTGGTTCTTCCAGTGCAACATAATTCATACAACTGCACTATATCCAGAGGTATAAAAGAGTTCTTTCTTAAAAAGATTTTAATATATAATTAGAGTTAAAGCCTTGACCCTACAAATATTAAATATAAGGACAATATTTTGTTCTGGTTCTTCCAATGCAACATAATTCATAAGACTGCACTATTTTCAGAGGTATAAAAGAGTTCTCTCTTTAAAAGTTTTTAATATTTAATTTGAGTCAAATCTTCGAGCTCTGGAATATGAAATCTAAGACCAATATTTTGTTCTGGTTCCTCCAACGGAACATAATTCATCTGCATTAGGATTTCCAGGGGTATAAAAGAGTGGTATCTTCAAAAGACTTCAATATATGGCTTGAGTCGAATCCTTAACCTGTCGAATACTAAATCTAAGGACAATATTTGGTTCTGACTCTTCCAATGTAACATAATTCATACAACTCCACTATTACCAGGGATATAAAAGAATTATTTCTTAAAAAGATTTTAATATTTGGCTTGAGTCAAATCCTTGACCCCAAAAATATTAAATCGAAGCACAATATTTTGGTCTGGTCCTTCCAATGGAACATAACTCATCTGCATCAGCATTTCCAGAGGTAAAAAAGAGTTGTCTCTTCAGAAGATTTTACTATATAATATGAGTGAAATCCTTGACCCCACGAATATCAAACCTAAGGACAACATTTGGTTCTGATTCTTCCAATAGAACATAATTCATCTGCACCAGCATTTCCAGGGGTATAAAAGAGTTCTCTCTTTAAAAGTTTTTAATAATTGCTTTGAGTCGAATCCTTAACCTCTCGAATATTAAATCTAAGAACAGTATTTTAATCTGGACCTTCCAATTGAACTTAATTCATACGACACCACTATTTCCAGAGGCATAAAAGAGTTCTGTCTTGAAAAGATCTGAACATTTGGTTTGAGTCAAACTCTCAAACCCTAGAATATTAAATATAAGGTTAATATTGTGTTCTGGTTCTTCCTGTGGAACATAATTCATCTGCACCAGCACTTCCAGGGGTATAAAAGAGTTCTCTCTTCAAACGATTTTAACAAGTAGTTTGATTTAAATCCTTAATAGCATAAATATTAAATCTCAGGATTTCAACTGCTTTGACGGCCACCATTCCAGTTGTGTTAATAGTCCAGGGTTCGATTCCACCCTGTGAATACTAAATCTTTAACGCAAACAAGCCAATTTATTTATACGCCAGCTATTGTGCAAAAATAAATAAAGCAAACATTTTGTTATCTGGCTCTCATCTCGAACAGGTACTATTTTTTTCTTTCTTATTAAATTTAACTGCATAAAAATGCATCGAAGGATGTGATTTAAACTTTTTCCTTATGAATAATAAAACTGGCTGTGTGCCATGTTCAAAAGGTTAATACGTGTCGAACAAAAAGAAGAAAAAAAGACGAAAAAAAAGTTACACACTCACCAACATGAAACAATTTAAACACTTACCAGTACGACTGCGACTACGACTACGTACCCTCGTACCCTCGTACTTGTTTGTTATATGAGTTTTACACCATAATTATGACGGACAGAAAATGTTACACTCGTCGCTTTCAAGCAGAGGGGGAAATGCAAAAGCATGAAACTTATTTTCCCCCAACTATTATTAAAATAATAAAAATGCATGTTTATATTCGGCAAAAGCGTACAATTGAAAATCCACCGTCTGCCGAACGTTTAGTTCAGTTGAAAGATGGAAAATTATATGAGAAAAATGCCTCATAAATTTTTATAATTTAATCTACTTAAATAATTTTAAGTTGTTGTTGTTTTAATGTCTTCACTACATTTGGAATGGCAGGTGTGTTGAAATTTCTACACGTTTTGTAACTGTTGCCAAATCGATTTTTGTTTAATAAATAGTTTTCTTTATAATTTAATAATTATTGTAACTGGTTTTAGTTCTTAAGCTGAAAATATTCTTTTGAAATTATATTTAAAAATTTACTAGAGAGTGAAAATGTTGTGTTTTCAAAGGACGCATCACGGCTGATCACAAGCTTGTAGATGTTCTTTCCGCTTTGAGTTGATTTGCCTTTTCATATTCATTTCAAAATTATTAACATGAATTAATGAAACAAACCTGTTCCCTCTTATTCTGTGACTTTTTATCGACGTCAGGCAAGACAATATAGAATGTAGAGCACTTCTATACTGCGCCGTGAGTTCAAAGTTTTTACGCTGCCAATAATTTTACATCCTTTGCGCAGGCCAACAAAGTTATCAGTCTTGGAAAGGGTTAAAGCTGCCGTACTCAGAAGCAACACGGCTGAACACTGTTTCGTTCTGAAATCAATAGACGTGTTTAAAGGAATTGAAGAAGTTCCAGACTATTTTTCATCACAAATCAATCAGATTATAACCAGCAGAAAAGATTGACTAACGTCTTTAACACAGAATTTGAAGTTTGAGGCTACAGTAAAAGCTTTTGAAAAGGTAACAGATCAGCGATCTTAAACCTTAAAATTTCAGAAATAGTCGCAGCGACATGTACACTTTCTCCCGACTATCCTCTAGAATCCCTGAAATACAACTGAAAATGTTGGCAAAGCATGGGGAGAGTGACGTAGGACACATATTAAATCAATGTGGTTCTCTCAATCACAAAAATTCTCTCACAGTCTGTTCCAGAGAGCACATTACGGCACTCGATATCGATCAAAATTTGTATTTAAATTGTATTGAAATTTCGATGATGCCCCAGGATGTTGCCTGCAATACCAAATTTTAGAATATATCACATTGCACAGTGGGGAACAAAGGAAAATATGTTTGCAAAATATTATAATACATTAATAAATCATATAAAGAATGATAATGTTATTGTGGTACACTTTTGAGCCTTCCGTCGTTTATGTACTTGTAATCATCCAGAGACTTTTTTTAAGCTCAGCAGTACAAAATAGCAACGAAGCAGGCAGAATTTATTAGTGCAGGTACTCAATGCTTTTTAAAAAATTTCAAGTCAAGAATTTAGAAAAAATTCCTAAACTCTGAATTTTTACACAAAATGACCTTTGAAATGATAAACAATTCGTGAATATTAATAAACGACGGAAGGCTCAAAAGTGTACCACAATAACACTATCCCCTCGTCAAACTCTTCAAACTAACCTAAATTTCTACACAACTACTTGTGCCTGCTTGGGAAGATACATAATCAATTTTTCGTATGAAAAACATTAACGAATTATTTCATAAAACAACAACCACAAGCCTGGCAAAAAGCATAAATAATCCTGATTTAAAATGAAATGTTTAACGGACACGCAAATCTGACTGTTTTACTAGTCAGGCCTCCCCCCAACCTCCTCCCCATTTGAAACGTGCTGTGCCAGTCTGCTATTATTCGTTTTCCTTCCATCGTTCAACACAAGCAAAATGAATTCGTGTAAATCATTATATTTTCCTATTGTTAAAATATTTATTATTTTTATGAATTGTTTATGGTTTTTGATAAAAAGCAACAACTATTTCCACTTTATCTGGAGGAACAACAAACAAACAAAAAAAAAACAAACAAAAAAAGAAATACAATTTTCACTTAAACAAAAAAAAGAGAACTCATCTCCTGCGCTAATGCTGGTCAATGACGGCCATTCGGTTATGAAATCTACGAGGGCGTTTGTACGTTAGACAAACAGGCGTTCAGCTGAAAATCTTTTGCAGCCTGGCCTTATGATTTTGGCCGAAGAAACAACAACAACCAGCCCCATCCAAAATTTTCAGTTGCCTGCAGGCAACAAATCTGCAAAATATTTAACTTTAAATTGAGCAGTTGCAAAATTGTTTATGAAAAGAAGACAGACAGTCAGCGCGGATCAGCGTTATGGCTAAAACAGTTATTGTTGTTGTTGTTGTTGGCCGCTTAATTCGTTTGTTCAGATGGGCCAACTTGAGTGAGTGAATATGAATGAATGGCTGGATGGATTATATTTCTTTCAATTTCCATTTTAATCGCGTAATCGTAATCGCTGAATTACATGGCAGCACGTAAAATAACTTAAACCGTATTTAACCTCTTTGCCCGGCCGGATCGTTTGCTCGCCGATCGATTGAATTTACGTTTGCATGGCTCTACGATGATCATCTCTTGTTGAACAGTTTATATTGGCCAGGATGAGCCAACGAACGAACCATCGATTTAGTCGATTATTTGTGTTTTAAAGATTTCCAAAGTGCCTGAAATCTTTTTTCTTTGCACGCAGATTTCCGCTGGAATATTTTCATAATAATTTGAAAACAATAAATTTTGGTTGAATGTGTGTTTTGTTTTGGCCGTAATATTTAATGCTATTAAATTCTTTTGTTTTAAAAGATAATTTGCAATTGTTATTACCGGCCATTATTTCAGATTGATGGCAGTTTTTATGGCTTTTTAAAAAGATCGTCTTACCAACGGCAAGACCTTTTGAATCTTCACAAGCTTTAGAGCGAATATATTAAGAGAATTGGCAAATATTTTACAATTTAATTATTGTACGTTCCTCTTTATTAGTTACAGTAGGACTAGAACTTAGAGGGTGGCCCCCACATATGCCGGGAATTGTGAAGGAACTAGAAAGGCAGGGACAGTGTTGAGAAGACTTATAAGAAAAGAGAGAGAGTTTGTTGTGGCCATTTTACTTTTTTTTTTGGCACATCAGTGCACTTATGCAAAATTGTGGTCACGCTCACGAAACTAAAATATTTTTCACCCACGCTCATGCACGGCTAGTTTGAAAATTCACACGTTTATAGAAAAATAAAAACATTTACCAGATATTACATCTAATAATTTTTAATCACTACTCGCGTGAGTCACGCGTGACACCATAATCTCACCCCTCTACACAGTTACTTATGTTTTAAATTACTGGCAAAGTGGAGGGCACTAAGCAATTAAAAAAAATTTTCGATATATTATTTTTATATTTGAAACTAAATCACGCGTGACATGGAAACATCACGCGTGACATTTCTACAAAACAAGTTTTTACATCGTTGATGAATTTTTGCGACAGAAACGAAGAAGGAAGGTGCGCTTTTTAAAATTATAAAAAACTGGCCATAGTTTTAGCTGTTCTTTTAATGTATCATATTTTAAACTTCTCAATCACTTGAAAACAATCATTTTAATATTTTGAAGTGAATCGAAAGGTTTTGAAATGCCTTTAGGAAGTAACCCAAAGCTTTAGAAGCTTTGAACACTTTGAACTTTCCTAAATGTTATCGTGGGAACTGCAACAGAATCATATTAAAATTAAGTACTACAAAAGATTTTTAAATTTTGGCCAAAATTTACAATCTGTCACACCGATTTCTCTTTGTTATCATTTTAGTAAAAAACAATATTATTTTAATGACGCAATAAAATTATTGAACGTAAACAAATTTCGGACGCTGTTAAAAAATATAGGGTGTTTTTTATAGAGTGATACAAGTTTATATCATAATAAAACATAGTAATATGTATTGATATCAACGAAAGGATCTTTATTGGATAGAAAATTTTATGACATTAATGTTTGAATATGATTTCGGCCATGTGGCCGCCACGGCTGGCGCGTACAAGACGCAATCTGGAACACCAATTTTCACAAACAGTAACATTCTGACCATCATCGTTTTTGAAGACGCATTCGGGCCAATGACTCCGCCAGCCCATAAAGCGCACCAAGCAGTAATTTACTGTGGATGGAAATGGTGTTGCGACAAAAGCTTGTGGATTCTCCCCACTCCAAATACGACAATTCTGTTTATTTACGTACCAAAAATTAGATTCATCGGAAAATTAAATTTTGAATGGACGAAGTGCACGAAAAGTTTGACGAACAGAACCATTATTTTGATTAAAAATTTCCACAATTCGCACGCGTTAGAAGCAAACTAAACAAAAAGCAGCTATCAGCTGTTAAATGGGTGGTGAAATAAAGCAATGATTCCAACTCAAAGTTGTATCACTCCATAAAAAACACCCGATATTATCATTTGGCAGTCAATTTACTTCCTAACCTCAAAATACTACAAAATATAACGGCCAAATTTATTTCGGCACAAATTCAATTCTAAATTCATATTAAAGTCACATTTGCCAAACAATTATTTTATGAATTCTTAAAATTATATTTTTTATTGAAACAAAATTAATTTTAAATTGGAGTTGGGTCGAACTTAACAAAATTTACGAGGTTTGAGTTCGGGTTCAGTGTGAAAAATAGTGTTCGGTAAGACACGTTGTAGTTTTATTTCCTTGAAAGCGATAAGAGACCTTCAGTCGTGGTAGTTAAACAGACCAGGGCTTAAGGAGGGAATCAAGACTTCAGCATCCAGCCTGATAAAGTAACACCCTACTCACAAACCATTTTTTACACAAAATGCAAAAGAAATACGTATACGAGAGTAACTGTTTGCAACACAAACAAAGTCCTGCATGACGCAATTGACAATTCTAATGTTCTATTATTCTTCTCATTAACAGAAAATATCCTTCTATTTTTTTCTGACAATTTCATTTAATTAAAACTCTTAACATTCACTTAGACCGCGAAAGGAAAAGAGATAAAGACTTAATAGCCAGCGGACTGGACTATCTTGATTAGGTCTTCAAGGCGAAAAAACAACATCACACGACACGACAATGCCCAAAGGCCAATTAAATTGGCAGAAAGTACAAGAACAACAATAAAAAAAGTTAACAAAATTAAGAAACCTGCTTTAAGCCTTCAACAGCAAATACAAGCAGAGACAAACAAACATTGAGCGCTAACAAGATTGAAACAGTTGTTGTTGCTGTTGTTGTTTTTGTGGTGGTGGCCGGGCACTTATCCTTTGGGGCTCATAGTTTTAAGACTTCCAGGTAAATACGAATTATTTTTTTTAAACGAGTCTAAGTGAAATTTTACTTGAATATAAATTAATTTGGAAATAAGAAACAAACATTAATTTAGGCAAACGATCGCCTTAAAGGGCGATAACATCAGGGCGATCAAAGTTCGCAAATAACTAACTAGCCAAGAAGGAGAGCAAGAAGAAGAGGAAGAAAAAAAGGCTAAAACTAAAAGCGATTATTACGTTGTAACGTAAGCAAATCGTAACGAAAATAAAACGTCTGTTAAACGTGTCTTTTCATGCATTTTAAAGAAGATATTCGTCCGTCCCTGGGCCCCGCCGTCTAATCGACGTCTGTGTTCGTATTCTTTTTCCTTTTTTATATTTTTTATTTTTAATTTATATGTTTTATTGTATATTATTTACGTATATGGATAAATTAATGGATGGTCGGTCGTTTGAGTTGTTGTGTGTGTCTGCATTTTTTTACTTCAAGATGGGTTTTAGGGCGGAGTCAATAAGCACCGCACCATTGATGCCAGGTGCGCATAACGAACTAAATAATCAAACCGATCCTATAGATGCACCACTTACACATAAACGCACTTGGCCGTACATAATGAACTCATATACGCTTTTAAACACACATTCAATACAATTCGTTATCCCTTAGTCAGCTGCTTAAAGGAATGACTTCGTGCCACAGTTTCTAGTTGCAGTTTGCAGAAATTATGGCGTTTTCTTTTCTGGAAAATGTGTAAATTTTTTTTACTTCTTCTGTAGAAAGCAACAGTTTAGAGGAGTTTTTACTTAAAAATAGTTATTCCTAAGACATGTTGGATTGATTTCTAATAAATACGCTGTTTTCAAATCACATAGTGCTGCCTTTTTCCACTAAAAAGTGCAAGAAATGTTGCATTCTTTTTTAGAAAAGAAATTAGCATTAGTTTCAATTATATCTGTTCATGTTGAAAATATTTTTTACATAATTTTGTTATCTCTGCTTTAATTATGATGACTGATTTGAAAACAAATTAAAAAAATATTTTAATAAAAGTTGTTTTTGCTTTTAAATGATGGTGCCTTTTTAAGAAAAATTAAAGCAACGGGTCTGTCCTTGATTAACTTCGTTGCCGCTTCTTATGTGAAGGTAAAAGTCCTGTACAGTCAGTCGCAGGAGTGGAAAAATAAGGGAATAAGACATGGGCCAAATAGAGTCCAAATCACGCCTTTGGCAGTTGGCCACCGATAATTTTCCTATTTAGTATTTCTACTACGAATAATAATATATTAAAGAGAGAGTCATAAAATGTTTGCTGAGCATAAATAGAGACATTTTTTCGCCCCCTAAACCACACCCATTTATGCTTCAATATGACGACGTTAAAAAAATTAGTCTCAGAATTGAGGAATTCATTGTCTCAAAGACTGACCGTAACGAATGGATAAATTAACGATGCAGTCCTCAAATATACATACAAGTAAATGTATGTACATACAAACACACACACACCTATACAAAATGTTTTCTTAAATATGGGTCTTCATTTATATAAAAACAAAAAACAGAAACAAAACAAAAGTTACAAACACAACTTCATTGGAAATGGGTGTTAAGGAAATGCAAAAGTGTGTGTTGGTACATATTCCTGGTTATTGATCTGTTAAGTCTGGATGCGCATGTATGTGTGTGTGTGTGAGTGTGTATGTTTGTGCGAGCATTAAATTATAATATCCAGGTAGTTGGGTAACAATAATAAGCCCAAAGAAAGAAAGAAAGACACACGGGACAGCCAGCCAACCAACCGGCCAACTAAAGGAATGGGATCGTGTGTAAATGGATAGAAATGTTTCAGTTGCTGCAGCAGTTTTTAAGTTTTTATATAAAATAAAAATAAAAAAAGAAGTTAACAAAAAGATGCTGCTGCCGCTTCAGGTTCTTTCATTCCAACTCCAACATGATGATCACATTTTAAATATTCACATACTCGCCTTAATTTATGGCTTATTTCGAATTGGTTTAGTTTTGGTCTGCTTTGCTCAAACAGGCAACAGAATGAGGCAAAAACAGAAACAACAACAACAACAACAACAACAACAGCAACAAACACTCACTCAAGTGAAATATTTCATTTCGTAACAGCAGCAAAACAAGGATGCGTTTTTATAGATGCTTTTTCCCTGTTGTTGTTTCTCCCTTTTGCCAAGTTAATTATGTGGAGAAACTTTTAGAAAAAACAATAACAAAAACAACAAAAAACATTAAATAAATATAAAATAAGACTTTTAAGTTTGTTGCAGTTGTAATTTTTTGCTGAAAAAAGCAGGAAAAAATTTTAACAAAATTTGTGCTCACAGTCGGTCGCATGTTTAAGGTTTTAATGTTGTATCACTGTGTGTGTGTGTGAGTGCATGAGTGTGTAAGTGTGTGCGTGTGCGTGTGCACATGCACTCGTCCATAATATAAATATAAATTTATTGCATAAATAAGAAACCGAAATGAGCAGAGGAACTAATCATCTTTGACATTTTCAAGTTAATTTTCGTTTATTATTTTGAAGCAATTTTGTGGCTGAATTCAATAAGTTTTTTGTCAGTTGGGCTCCTATTTTTTGTTGTCGCTTTACCGAACGAACAAACAAACACCCATTTATGGCAAAAAGCTGTTTCTTGGATTGAGCATTTTTTCCATTTCCTTTAGGTTTCGTGGCATATTTGGGTGATTGCTTTCGAAAACAGTTGTTACCTTTTGTGGCAGCAATAAAAATGTATTTGCGATCAATAAAAATGCGTTCTGCAAAAAAGCTACAACAATAATTAAATTGTTATACAGAAATGCAATAAAATGTATGAGAAAATAATTGTAAAGCCACTTTCAGTCTGTTAAGGCAGAAGTTAAGTTTGAGTGTTTCCATTTTTTCTCTTTTTTTTTTGTTATTTTGTAAAAATTAAGACAATTTGCAATTTTGGTATTTTCACAAACGGGGTCCTTCGCAACAGCTGCCAGCAAATTAAAAACGTATTAAGAGTTTGTCAGGGAAAATTCTTTCATTTTAATGATATAAAAATATTGGCAGTCATTTCAACTTTTGAATTCTTAACAAAAGAAGCCAAAGTTTGCAATGTTACAAAGTTCTAGGCTAGACTGCACAATGGGCAGGCCAGAGAAAGGCACTCAATGGAGAAAAAATTAAATAAAAACCCAGCCAAACGGTTCAGTGTATCAGCGAGAGCCAAAGCCCTTGTTTCTTAAAACGCAAGAAAGGTAAAATTTTTTTATATTTTTAACTTAACCCTGGTTGGCTACTCTTCATTTTTGTCCATTAACTTGTACTCTTCGTTGTATCGACTAACAATTTTTAAAAATACTACTGCTGGCACAATTTTTTGCTGCCGTATTTTATTTAAAATATAAAGGGTATTTTTTATAGAATGATACAAGTTTAAATCATAATAAAACGTAGTAGTATATTTTTGATATCAATGAAACGGTCTTTATTGGATAGAAAATTTTATGACATTAATGTTTGAATATGATTTCGGCCATGTGGCCGCCATGGCTGGCGCGTACAAGGCGCAATCTGGAACACCAATTTTCACAAACAGTAACATTCTGACCATCATCGTTTTTGAAGACGCATTCGGGCCAGTGACTCCGCCAGCCCATAAAGCGCCCCGAACAATAATATTCTTTGGATGGAAATGGTGTTGCGACAAAAACTTGTGGATTCTCCTGTCTCCAAATGCGACAATTCTGTTTATTTACGTACAGATTCAACAAAAAATGGGCTTCATCTTAAAATAAAATTTTGAATGGACAAAGTGCACGATAAGTTTGACGAACAGAACCATTATTTTGATTAAAAATTTCCACAATTTGCACGCGTTGTTCTGGTGTAAGTCGATCCATAATGAAATGTCGAAGCAAACTAAACAAAAATCAACTCTCAGCTGTTAAATGGGTGGTCAAATAAAACAGTAATGCCAACTCAAAGTTGTATCACTCTATAAAAAACATCCTACAATAGAAATAATTATTTTTCAAATAAATACTGTTTTTTCTCTCTTAAAATTTGATGCGAATTGGAGCACACAAAAAAGAGTTATATGGTGGAGAGTAAAGGAGCTTCATCGGTTCGACGAACAGTAGCCTTTCAGGGTTAACGTTTAAACCGGTTGATTTCGGTCCATTAACTTGTTCACTGTCTAAGAAATATGTGAGTTTTTCTTAAAATTTTTATTTTATTATTTGTTTCATCTCACTTACAAATCGTATGTGATGTGAAACCCAGACAGCATTTCATGTGCATATAAAAGAACTCAATAATACTGTGAGCAGATTTAAATTTTTAATTGAGTCAATTTAATTTTGATTGTGCATTGATTGTTCAATGTCAAAATATATTACTCTGTTTTCTTATGATTTAAACTTGTAGCACTCTATAAAAAACACTTGATAAATTGTTTTATGTTGCTAATCGAAACACAAGTCTCTCAAAAATGTAGGCTGTTCATATAGAATTTAAAAAGATTTTTCTTTTAAGTGGAATTATATAATAAATTTTTTCATTTCAATAGTTTAAATATTAAATAATGAATAATACAATTTAAAAAAAAATTATAAATTATTTCGTGCAGAGTTTTCTGCCCCTAAAAATATGGGGGCACCCTCATCAGGAACGTTGGCATTTTTAATAGACGATTTTTTGGTTTGTGAAAAATCTGTTCCAACGCAGATTGGCGGGCGGGTTTTTATATAAAAGATAATTGTATTTTACACACATGCACACACTCACACACACATACTAATCAGCAATTAAATGCAATTAACAATTATTTCTTTCAACTTAATTGACAGCATTTCCCTTCAAACAAAAAGTGTTCTTGAACGGTGTGCGTTTATGAAGATATTTAAAGTTGCATGTTGTTGAGTTTTTTTTTTAAGAAAATCCATTTCAATATGGCCTGAATTTTTCTGACCCTCATTAGCCAAATATTTTCCTTTAATTCATTATACAATATTTCCCATTCTCATTTCAATTCTCCTAAAGATCTACAATAATAAATGAATTTATACACAATTCTTTCACCTTAAAAACATTTTAAACAGCGTTCACAAATGACTGCATAATTAATCAAGAAGAGAGCTTTTGTGGCACAGCGAATATACAAAGAAAAGCACTGCAACGAACGAGCCACTACCAAAAATGACGATAATGGCCATGTAACTAGGCAATCGTATTGTAGTCCGGCAAGACCATAAACCCGCTTCTTAATAGATCTGAAACAAACACGACAGCAGAGAGAAGGAGCTGAGGCAGCAGCAATAAGAAATGTATTTCTTGCCACAAGGATTACAAGCAACCAGAACGACAAGCAAACGAACAAACAAACAAACGAACGGTGCAACATACGAAATGATGATTAATTTTAATGAATGTTTTACAACAATTGTTAAGCTTGAAGTTGAGCTTTAACTCGGCTCTAGTGCAGTCCAGTGCAGTCCAGTGCAGCCGCATGCTACACTTCCTCCTTTTGCCACAAATATTTTGCCATCTTTTCATTTTAAATGCAGTTTTCCTTTTCATTTGATTTCAATTTTTTTTTCATTGTTGTTGCAGAAGATGCGAAATTTTATCTGCTTTTATTTCAAGTTGGATTATATAAAACCTCAGATTGTTGCCGAAAAGCAATGCCAAGACATGCAGAGACATGCAAAGACATGCTTAACAAATGCATCAAAGATTTGGGGAAAAAATGAAAATGATTTAAACTTCAATTGCTCCTTAAGTGAGCATCTCATGGTCATTATTTAGCAGACAAAGTGACGCACGTTAAGCGAAATAAAAAAGTCGGCATGTAGGGTTTTTTGCCATAAAATTAAAAAAATAAAACTACAGGCTAAAATTAAACTGTTTAAGAAATATTAAACGAATTCAGAATAAACTCCTTATAAACTCAAGTTTATTTCATTAAATTCTGAAGCAGTTTTGATCCATCTGTTGTCTTTATTATCTGGTAGATCTGGTAGAACGTCTGGTCACACTTGCCAAATATTTGCCCCAATAAGCGTAACCACTAAACAGTAAGATATAGGCGTATTCATAAACGATTATCGAAGTCAAAGTATGTTTTAATACATTTTACAGAGTCTTTTTCCCTGAACAGTGGCTTCATGAAAACGGCCAAGAGATTTCTAGCAACCGAATTGTATGTCTTGAGTATGAAATTCTCATGCTGGTGACACGTTGCATATCTCCTATTTTGAGCCCGAGTGGACAAAAGGTAAATCCAGCCAACTCCTCGTAAGTAATTCATTCTGAAACTCCCTGGTCTCTGCAGTTCCTTTACAGTGAATGGAATTCCACTAGACCAAAACTCCAGCATGATTAGCTTTTGGAAAAGTAAAACGATAAAACATTAACTTCAAATATTGACTAAATTTGAACTAAAATAAATGTCCGAGAACTAAAACTCCAAATAATTTCTACGCCACAATAATTAAAACTTTAATTCTTTCTGTAATTCTTCAAACAACTGCCTTCATTTACTAACTGCTGTCCATATCAGATTCGCTGCAGCCCATAAAAACTTTGAAGTTATTGAAAATTTTATTTTTCTTTTCCCCACTTCATTAAAAATAAAGAGTTCCTTTGCAAAAGCTTTGACTACTTGCGCTTCATTTGATTGTTTTACGTTGTTGTGGCAACTTGTCGAAAATGCGATTTCATTGTCCATGAAATTAGTCATTGTTCCGGGTTCTCAAAAAACATGTAAAAACAACAACAACGAACACACTGATACAACACAATAAACCACGCGTCTGTACAAAGATGATGATCTCGGCTGATGCAATTTTCCGCAGTTAATGGAGCACCACTCAATTGCAAAGTTTATTAGAAAACAAACGCTTCTGGGCTCAACTCAACTCTAGACTTGGCACAACAACAACAACAACAACAAAAAATAAATTAATGTTGCACACTGTCAGTCACAACACATAGACAAACAATTGGACAGATATCTCAAAGATTCCTGGCCAACAGATACAGGGAAATAAATATCGATGTTATAACAAGATGCGGCTGTAGTTGTTGCTGTTGCTTTTTCTTGTTGCAAATGTTTTTAGCAGCTTTATTAGATTTAAATTTTGCATAAAATTGAGTCTGCCTTTCCAGTATTGAAAACATACACAAAAAAAAAAGAGAAAACAAAAACAAAACGAAACGGCCTAAAAAGTTGACTTCATTGAGTCAAAGCAGACTATTTTCCAAAGGCTCCGAAGGCCGGAATCAAAGCAGCGCAACCGCACATCAAAGCCTATTAGTTTTAGGTTACAACGTTGCAACGATGTCGTTCCTCACCCATGAAAATACCAAGAATCTATCCATTCAAGCAACCATCGATCTTTCCATCTCCCCACAATATCAGGGAAGAGTACAACTGGTGGCTAAATGGCTGGCTGACTGTCGCACTAACGACTGACGGGCTGTTTAACTGTTTGACTGTTTGACTGGTTCGTTTTGTTTATAAGAATTGAAATTTATTATATTTTTAACTTCAGAAATGAGAGAAGAAGAAAAATGGAAATACATTTCATAAACAACACACAACACGACTAACCGAATTGGTTAAGCTGCTTCGTCTCGTCTCGCAGAACTTTGAAGAGAAACATCTTTCAGAACACAAAAGGGAAAACGAACACTTAAGACGCAATTCATTTGCAAATTCCAGCGAAACACTGAGTTCTCAATGTTCTCGTCTTCCCAAGAATTTCAACCATCATTTCATTTCGCATTTAATGTTCGCTCAAGTTTCCCACTGCTTTGGCCCGAAAAATATCTGCTGGCACACTCGCACACTCGCACACAACAGAAACTCACACTGAAGGGAACTGATCGCGAACTAAAGGGAAACTCAGTTTGCGTCTGCTAAAATAACCAAAACATTTATTGAGTTTCTTCCCTCCTCCTCCTCCTCTTCTTCAACTCATTTCCAAACTAACAACAACAACAATAAGAACAACAACAGTCAAAAATAAATGCAAACGAAAAAAATGTTGCAACTTTAAGAACAGAACTCTTCTTCAAACACTTATTGAGCTTTTGGTTTGTGTTTGTTGGATGCCTGGCCGGCTGGCTGGCTGGCTGGCTGGCAGTTAGTTGTTGTGTTGTTGTGCTTGTTGTGTTGTTCGGGGTGCTCAAGCATCGTTTGCAAGTTTGAACTACTTTGAAGACATGCCGCTTAAATGGTTCGAGACCACCCAAGACGTTGACGATTTTGTTCAAAAGATTTTGCTGTTCGCGATCATCATCATCAGCAACGAAAACGCAAAAAAATAAAAAAAAATAATATATAAAAAAAACAACAAAATTTAGCCAAGCAATAAAAAACATCAGCAAAACCAACATCATGCTAAAGATTCTTTACAATGCCACAGTTGTTGTTGTTGCTGTTGCACGTTAAGGACCAAAAATCGGCTCTGGACTTTTTTATTTTATACTTAAGAAATATAAAATAAAATTGGGAAAATTTAAGAAATTTTTTAAAATTCGATTTTTTTTATCAAAGAGGTACCCCTTATGAAATTTTCAATTTTTGCTTCCGTTGCATAAAATTTAAAATACGCTTCCAAACCCTTGCAAATGAATTGTTTTCGAAAACATTGGCCAAAAGAAGAGTTGCAACAAAGAATTAGCCATTTTTAAAAAAAATTTTTTAAATTCGATTTTTTTAGCAAAGAGGTACCCCTTATGAAATTTTCAATTTTTGCGTCTGTTGCATAAAATTTAAAATGCGCTTCCAAACCCTTGCAAATGAATTGTTTTCGAAAACATTGGCCAAAAGAAGAGTTGCAACAAAGAATTAGCCATTTTAAAAAAAATTTTTTTAAATTTGATTTTTTTAGCAAAGAGGTACCCCTTATGAAATTTTCAATTTTTGCTTCTGTTGCATAAAATTTAAAATACGCTTCCAAACCCTTGCAAATGAATTGATTTCGAAAATATTGGCCAAAAGAAGAGTTGCAACAAAGAATTAGCCATTTTTTAAAAAATTTTTTAAAATTTGATTTTTTTAGCAAAGAGGTACCCCTTATGAAATTTTCAATTTTTGCTTCTGTTGCATAAAATTTAAAATACGCTTGCAAACCCTTGCAAATGAATTGTTTTCGAAAATATTGGCCAAAAGAAGAGTTGCAGCAAAGAATTAGCCATTTTTAGAAAAAATTTTTAAAATTCGGTTTTTTTAGCAAAGAGGTACCCCTTATGAAATTTTCAATTTTTGCTTCTGTTGCATAAAATTTAAAATACGCTTCTAAACCCTTGCAAATGAATTGATTTCGAAAATATTGGCCAAAAGAAGAGTTGCAACAAAGAATTAGCCATTTTTAAAAAAATTTTTTAAAATTTGATTTTTTTAGCAAAGAGGTACCCCTTATGAAATTTTCAATTTTTGCCTACTTTTTTGTTGACGTCGTATGCTTTTTGTATTTTTATTTTGCTGGTTTTGTTATGCCCATCGCGTATAAAATTTTATTTTGAGATTTATTTTATTATTGTTGTTTAAATATTTTTTTTCTCTCAGATTTGGCTGTTCAAACTTAATTAATTCCGTAGAACATCGAGTTTCGTTGGATTGAAAAGCTTGAAATTAATCAACAAAATGTTTTGAAAATGTTCGAATACTGATGATTTACAAGCAGCCACAAACAGATCAATCAAAGTTATAAAATTCAATTATCAAGAAACCGAGACCTCCCACGTATGGAAATTAATAAAAAGTAACGATTTAAAGAGTGTTAAAATAAAAATTGAAGGCGGCTAATATCACTGAAGAAATACTCTAAAGAAGGAATTTGGATTTTTTTCTTTTTCAAAATTTTAACCCACGAGATTAAACAAAATTTCAGAATTAAGATGCTGGTATTTTTTAATTCATAAGTTAATAAGCCGCGTGTTAGCCAAATATGTAGAGCCAACTCATCGCATTGTACTGAGTGTAGGGTGGAGCGGAGATAATAAAATCACAAACATAAAGTTTGAGGTAACTTTTTGTTGCTGTTGTTGTTGCGTTTCTTGTTGTTCAACACGAAGCTGCGGAATTATGACACAAAGCTGTCAAATAAGGCTACTGGAGTTTTGCGTGTTTATTTTCAAAACTTAATAATAAAAGTATCTCGAAATCAATATCATAACAAAAGTGACAGGGATTATAATTTGGGTTTCATGCAAATAGAAACGCGCAGATACATTCTTAGGAAATCAATAGTTGAGCATTCATTCTAGCGAATTTCACAAAAAACTGTTTAGGTTTCAATTAATTAAAAAAAAATATTAAGATGTCATTTTGACTGACAAAATTTCTATCGAACTGTCATGCACGTCAAGAATTATTAAAAACATAAAACACATTCACTTTTTTAATTTATTTATATTTATTTTAAAACGACACGATATTCTAACTAATTTTGTATTTTTTCTGTAACACTTTCAGGAAATAATCATGGACACACTAGAGCTGCTGGTGAGTTATTTCCTCAAAGCTAAAGTATATCAAACAGAACGGAAACTGGGTAAAAACACTATATGTTTGTTAATAAGAAATAATTTTTAATATTGTCAAAAAAAGGTACATAATCTTTTTTATTAAAACAATAAAAAAACAATAAAAAATATCAATTGAAAATAAAATCTGTTTTATTTCTTTGAGTATGTGAAACTAAAACAATAGGTTTGTATACGTATTCTAAAGAATACGACTTAATTCTCTATACACTTCAGAAATTAATTATACTTAAAATAAAAACGAGATTCCAATCTTTCACTCAAATTAAAATTCATTAAAATATACTCAGCGGTTCTCGAGATATTCAAAGTTGAAGTTTGCCCGCAACATAGAATTTTTGGTTATTTTGCATTAAAACACCCTAGACCATTTAGTAAATAACTCAATGGGTTTCAATGCCAGAGAAATGAAATTTGGCACGTTTGTAGAGCTCAAAATCGTGGTTTAAGCGAATGTAAAAATATATTTTCATCGTTATTAGTTACGAAGATACAGCATTTCAAAGCATTAACAGCAATTTTTCACATACAAGGCGGGCCGCCAGGCGGGCCAAAGTTTCACTGCTCAGTAGTCCTCGCCCAAATCTATCACGAGGCGAAACAATCACCCAAATATCTCAATTGGCTACCGAGTTATAGCAGTTTGAATAAAATGTATTTCCAAAATCCACTTTCTACTCGATTCTGTTGGCCGGGTGTTTCACAAAAAATCAATTTTTGCAATTGAAAATTTTTCAGGTGAAAAAAACAGTCGTTCAGTTTTCGATCAATAACTTTTTTATTTCTTAAGATAATGAGGTGAAATTTGGTGTACTGCTAAAACAAATAAACGGCTATAAGTCCTTCATAAGACTTTTTGCCCCGCCCACATATGAAGAACAAAAGTGGGCGTTTATTATAAATTATGATTTTCGTACAATTAAATGATGTTTTCAGATGAAATAAATTTATTTAAATTAAAGCTGATATCCAGACCTTTCAGCCATATTAAATTTCATTAAAATATACCCAGCGGTTCTGGAGATATTCAAAGTTAAAGTTTGACCGAAACATAGAATTCACCCCAGACTATTTAGTGAATAACTCAATGGGTTTTAAAGCCAGAGAAATGAAATTTGGCACGTTCGTAGAGCTCAAAATCGTGGTTCAGACGAATGCAAAAATATGTTTTCATCGTTATTAGTTACGAAGATACAGCATTTCAAAGCATTAACAGCAATTTTTCACATACAAGGCGGGCCGCCAGGCGGGCCAAAGTTTCACTGCTCAGTAGCCCTTATTCCAATCTACCACCAGGTGAAACAACCACGCAAATATCTCAATTGGTTACCGAGTTATAACAGTTTGAATAAAATGTATTTCCAAAATCCACTTTCTACTCGATTCTGTTGGCCGGGTGTTTCACAAAAAATCAATTTTTGCAATTGAAAATTTTTCAGGTGAAAAAAACAGTCGTTCAGTTTTCGATCAATAACTTTTTTATTTCTTAAGATAATGAGGTGAAATTTGGTGTACTGCTAAAACAAATAAACGGCTATAAGTCCTTCATAAGACTTTTTGCCCCGCCCACATATGAAGAACAAAAGTGGGCGTTTATTAAAAATTATGATTTTCGTACAATTAAATGATGTTTTCAGATGAAATAAATTTATTTAAATTAAAGCTGATATCCAGACCTTTCAGCCATATTAAATTTCATTAAAATATACCCAGCGGTTCTGGAGATATTCAAAGTTAAAGTTTGACCGAAACATAGAATTCACCCCAGACTATTTAGTGAATAACTCAATGGGTTTTAAAGCCAGAGAAATGAAATTTGGCACGTTGGTAGAGCTCGAATTCCAGATTCAGACGGATGCAAAAATAAGTCTCCACTCCTATTACTTGCGGAGATATAGTACTCCAAAGCATTAACAGCAATTTTTCACATACAAGGCGGGCCGCTAGGCGGGCCAAAATTTTACTGCTCAGTAGTCCTCGACCAAATCTATCACGAGGCGAAACAATCACCCAACTATCTCAATTGGTTAACGAGTTATAACAGTTTGAATAAAATGTATTTCCAAAATCCACTTTCTACTCGATTCTGTTGGCCGGGTGTTTCACAAAAAATCAATTTTTGCAATTGAAAATTTTTCAGGTGAAAAAAACAGTCGTTCAGTTTTCGATCAATAACTTTTTTATTTCTTAAGATAATGAGGTGAAATTTGGTGTACTGCTAAAACAAATAAACGGCTATAAGTCCTTCATAAGACTTTTTGCCCCGCCCACATATGAAGAACAAAAGTGGGCGTTTATTAAAAATTATGATTTTCGTACAATTAAATGATGTTTTCAGATGAAATAAATTTATTTAAATTAAAGCTGATATCCAGACCTTTCAGCCATATTAAATTTCATTAAAATATACCCAGCGGTTCTGGAGATATTCAAAGTTAAAGTTTGACCGAAACATAGAATTCACCCCAGACTATTTAGTGAATAACTCAATGGGTTTTAAAGCCAGAGAAATGAAATTTGGCACGTTGGTAGAGCTCGAATTCCAGATTCAGACGGATGCAAAAATAAGTCTCCACTCCTATTACTTGCGGAGATATAGTACTCCAAAGCATTAACAGCAATTTTTCACATACAAGGCGGGCCGCTAGGCGGGCCAAAATTTTACTGCTCAGTAGTCCTCGACCAAATCTATCACGAGGCGAAACAATCACCCAACTATCTCAATTGGTTAACGAGTTATAACAGTTTGAATAAAATGTATTTCCAAAATCCACTTTCTACTCGATTCTGTTGGCCGGGTGTTTCACAAAAAATAAATTTTTGCAATTGAAAATTTTTCAGGTGAAAAAAACAGTCGTTCAGTTTTCGATCAATAACTTTTTTATTTCTTAAGATAATGAGGTGAAATTTGGTGTACTGCTAAAACAAATAAACGGCTATAAGTCCTTCATAAGACTTTTTGCCCCGCCCACATATGAAGAACAAAAGTGGGCGTTTATTAAAAATTATGATTTTCGTACAATTAAATGATGTTTTCAGATGAAATAAATTTATTTAAATTAAAGCTGATATCCAGACCTTTCAGCCATATTAAATTTCATTAAAATATACCCAGCGGTTCTGGAGATATTCAAAGTTAAAGTTTGACCGAAACATAGAATTCACCCCAGACTATTTAGTGAATAACTCAATGGGTTTTAAAGCCAGAGAAATGAAATTTGGCACGTTGGTAGAGCTCGAATTCCAGATTCAGACGGATGCAAAAATAAGTCTCCACTCCTATTACTTGCGGAGATATAGTACTCCAAAGCATTAACAGCAATTTTTCACATACAAGGCGGGCCGCTAGGCGGGCCAAAATTTTACTGCTCAGTAGTCCTCGACCAAATCTATCACGAGGCGAAACAATCACCCAACTATCTCAATTGGTTAACGAGTTATAACAGTTTGAATAAAATGTATTTCCAAAATCCACTTTCTACTCGATTCTGTTGGCCGGGTGTTTCACAAAAAATCAATTTTTGCAATTGAAAATTTTTCAGGTGAAAAAAACAGTCGTTCAGTTTTCGATCAATAACTTTTTTATTTCTTAAGATAATGAGGTGAAATTTGGTGTACTGCTAAAACAAATAAACGGCTATAAGTCCTTCATAAGACTTTTTGCCCCGCCCACATATGAAGAACAAAAGTGGGCGTTTATTATAAATTATGATTTTCGTACAATTAAATGATGTTTTCAGATGAAATAAATTTATTTAAATTAAAGCTGATATCCAGACCTTTCAGCCATATTAAATTTCATTAAAATATACCCAGCGGTTCTGGAGATATTCAAAGTTAAAGTTTGACCGAAACATAGAATTCACCCCAGACTATTTAGTGAATAACTCAATGGGTTTTAAAGCCAGAGAAATGAAATTTGGCACGTTGGTAGAGCTCGAATTCCAGATTCAGACGGATGCAAAAATAAGTCTCCACTCCTATTACTTGCGGAGATATAGTACTCCAAAGCATTAACAGCAATTTTTCACATACAAGGCGGGCCGCCAGGCGGGCCAAAGTTTCACTGCTCAGTAGCCCTTATTCCAATCTACCACCAGGTGAAACAACCACGCAAATATCTCAATTGGTTACCGAGTTATAACAGTTTGAATAAAATGTATTTCCAAAATCCACTTTCTACTCGATTCTGTTGGCCGGGTGTTTCACAAAAAATCAATTTTTGCAATTGAAAATTTTTCAGGTGAAAAAAACAGTCGTTCAGTTTTCGATCAATAACTTTTTTATTTCTTAAGATAATGAGGTGAAATTTGGTGTACTGCTAAAACAAATAAACGGCTATAAGTCCTTCATAAGACTTTTTGCCCCGCCCACATATGAAGAACAAAAGTGGGCGTTTATTATAAATTATGATTTTCGTACAATTAAATGATGTTTTCAGATGAAATAAATTTATTTAAATTAAAGCTGATATCCAGACCTTTCAGCCATATTAAATTTCATTAAAATATACCCAGAGGTTCTCGAAATATTCAAAGTTAAAGTTTGCCCGAAATATGGAATTCACACCAGACTATTTAGTGAATAACTCAATGGGTTTTAATGCCAGAGAAATGAAATTTGGGACGTTGGTAGAGCTCAAAATCGTGGTTCAGACGAATGCAAAAATATGTTTTCATCGTTATTAGTTACGAAGATACAGCATTTCAAAGCATTAACAGCAATTTTTCACATACAAGGCGGGCCGCCAGGCGGGCCAAAGTTTCACTGCTCAGTAGCCCTTATTCCAATCTACCACCAGGTGAAACAACCACCCAAATATCTCAATTGGTTACCGAGTTATAGCAGTTTGAATAAAATGTATTTCCAAAATCCACTTTCTACTCGATTCTGTTGGCCGGGTGTTTCACAAAAAATCAATTTTTGCAATTGAAAATTTTTCAGGTGAAAAAAACAGTCGTTCAGTTTTCGATCAATAACTTTTTTATTTCTTAAGATAATGAGGTGAAATTTGGTGTACTGCTAAAACAAATAAACGGCTATAAGTCCTTCATAAGACTTTTTGCCCCGCCCACATATAAAGAACAAAAGTGGGCGTTTATTATAAATTATGATTTTCGTACACCTAGATGATGTTTTCAGATGAAATAAATTTATTTAAATTAAAGCTGATGTCCAGACCTTTCAGCCATATTAAATTTCATTAAAATATACCCAGCGGTTCTCGAGATATTCAAAGTTAAAGTTTGCCCGAAACATAGAATTCACCCCATACTATTTAGTGAATAACTCAATGGGTTTTAAAGCCAGAGAAATGAAATTTGGCACGTTCGTAGAGCTCAAAATCGTGGTTCAGACGAATGCAAAAATATGTTTTCATCGTTATTAGTTACGAAGATACAGCATTTCAAAGCATTAACAGCAATTTTTCACATACAAGGCGGGCCGCCAGGCGGGCCAAAGTTTCACTGCTCAGTAGCCCTTATTCCAATCTACCACCAGGTGAAACAATCACGCAAATATCTCAATTGGTTACCGAGTTATAACAGTTTGAATAAAATGTATTTCCAAAATCCACTTTCTACTCGATTCTGTTGGCCGGGTGTTTCACAAAAAATCAATTTTTGCAATTGAAAATTTTTCAGGTGAAAAAAACAGTCGTTCAGTTTTCGATCAATAACTTTTTTATTTCTTAAGATAATGAGGTGAAATTTGGTGTACTGCTAAAACAAATAAACGGCTATAAGTCCTTCATAAGACTTTTTGCCCCGCCCACATATGAAGAACAAAAGTGGGCGTTTATTATAAATTATGATTTTCGTACAATTAAATGATGTTTTCAGATGAAATAAATTTATTTAAATTAAAGCTGATATCCAGACCTTTCAGCCATATTAAATTTCATTAAAATATACCCAGCGGTTCTGGAGATATTCAAAGTTAAAGTTTGACCGAAACATAGAATTCACCCCAGACTATTTAGTGAATAACTCAATGGGTTTTAAAGCCAGAGAAATGAAATTTGGCACGTTGGTAGAGCTCGAATTCCAGATTCAGACGGATGCAAAAATAAGTCTCCACTTCTATTACTTGCGGAGATATAGTACTCCAAAGCATTAACAGCAATTTTTCACATACAAGGCGGGCCGCCAGGCGGGCCAAAGTTTCACTGCTCAGTAGCCCTTATTCCAATCTACCACCAGGTGAAACAACCACCCAAATATCTCAATTGGTTACCGAGTTATAGCAGTTTGAATAAAATGTATTTCCAAAATCCACTTTCTACTCGATTCTGTTGGCCGGGTGTTTCACAAAAAATCAATTTTTGCAATTGAAAATTTTTCAGGTGAAAAAAACAGTCGTTCAGTTTTCGTTCAATAACTTTTTTGTCTCTTAAGATAATAAGATGAAATTTGACGTACTGCTGCAGCACATAAGTAGCTGTTGCACTGAAGTGAAATTTTTTTGCCACGCCTATTTTTGAGTTATAAAAGTGGGCGGTTTTTAAAAATGATGGTTTTTTGAAATTTTTTTGCCATTTTTATATAAAATTTATTTATTGGCTGTAAAGCTGAGGTCCACATCTTTCATCTGTAATAGAATTCATTGAAATATACCGCGTGGTTCTCGAGATTTTTAAACTTGAATTTGGCTCGAAAATAGAAATCTATTGTCCTTTAGGCCTGAGCTTTTTTTTAACAGGATAACTGAATGGTTTGTAAGCAAAGAAAAGTAAAATTTGGAACTTTTGCGTTACGGGAATACTTTTTAACTGTTGACAGGACTATGGAAACACAAGTCAACTTAATTTGCATACTTACGCTGAGTCCATCTTTTTAAAAAAGTTGGGCCAAATTACCGCATTTGATGTCGAATTTCAATACTGATTTTGCTGATTTCGAATGCCATAATTTGCCCCCGGATATTGAGAATAAGTCAAATTTTTTTCAATGAAATTTAATTGTGGTAAATTCGAAGATGCTGCTGCTAACAGATAGTGATTCATTAACTAAACGGAATTTCAAAAACATTATAATTCAAAGACTTGACAACGAAATTAAAGTATAACATTTTAAATAAAATTATTTGATGGATTTCGGTGGTCCGCAGTACAACGCAATTTCAGGACGATTTCTTTTGCAGGGAATTTCCGAGATATAGACGATGGTACTGCTGCTCATAGAGGATGCCCTCGAATTCTGTAGCCATATGCAGGGTTTTATAGAAAAATAAGACTTAATCCAACCAGATATATCCCAGCATTCCAAATTAAATTCGGGGCTTTGATTCCCAGCAGACTTGTTGCCTTATTTTTAATGCTGCACTCATCTGAAATGAAACACAAGTAAAATTTTTAGTGATAATTAATTTAAGATATAAAAAATGAAATTTAATCTGGAACTTGAATTCGTAAGATATTGGATTTCGATCTGATTGTTCAAAATAGGAGTGGGTCATAATGAAGTTATGATTTTTTTGTAATTGATCAATTTATAAGAGTTGTTGTGTCGTTTAAAGTTGTAAGTGAGAAGACGATTTCAAGCAGAACTTCTTAAATAAAATATATTTTACAAACATCGTTTTGGGAGAGTCTGCTTGAAATTATCTTGTAATATCGTCAGCTAAAATGCAAGACGTCCAATTTAACAAATAACTTTAAAACGACTCTCTTAGAAATTGAGTGATATTTTATCAAAATAATCAGCACAAGTGAAAATAAAACTAATTCGGAGAAAATAGAGATTTAATTTAAATTATTTGATAATTAATATCTTGCATTTTAATACATTTTAACATCTTCCATGGAATTATTGAAATCTTGGTTAGGGCACTTTGCGTTTCCGGTAACGATATACACGGCCTGTAAATTGAACAAATGAAATGTTGCCTAAAAACATAATTATTACGCCTGAGCTGAGAACGAAATGACATAATTTCAATGTCACGTAATTTTTCTGTTGGTCAAGAAGGAAATTTTGAAACGTTCCCACTCATACAAATTCTCCTCGACAGATAATTAAAAGAACAAAACAAACATTAAGTTGTTCATTAAGTCTTCAGGGAGGACAAGGCAAGTTGCCACAGTTGGTGGATAAGTCACGTATTTGATCTTTTCTTAGATCTATATTTCAAGATCGCATTTGATTTGTTTTCTTGTTCGTTTTTGTTTTAAATCCAGCAGCGATTTGTTCAAATCGGTTTGAACGAAAGTCATTTAATATGTTGCCTGTCACTTGTCAAGGTAATAAACAAAATGAACATGTAAACGGACAACGGATGACAAAAGGGAAGAGGACGTGTCTCAAAGGACACTTCAAGACGCTGATGATGATGATGATGACGATTCACGATTGACGATCATCATCATAATCATGGTGATCTTTATAATTGTTTAACTGCCAAAATGCCAGGCAGCCGTTTAAATACAAAAACTCAATGTCATTTAAGAAAATATGATTATTATGACTGTTCCAGCGAACAGTCAGTCCAGCGATGACTGCTAATAATTTTGTTTAATGACAGTCGAGAGAACGATGATGACAATTATAAATAAGTGACATTTAAAATGAAATAAAAACAAACGATAACAGCGATAAGAGCAACGCAGCAGCTCAACCATTAAAATATATGAATAGAGGAGAGGCAAGAAGACCTTGAAGTTGCGCGTGCCATTTGACTGATGGTCGTGTGTCGTCGGATTAAGCTGCAGCGAAAACAATAGTTAAGGTTGTACAAGAAACGATGGTTGTTGCAGGCATCCAACCATCCATCCATCCACTCATCCATCCATCCACTCATCCATCCATCCATTTATCCATGCTTAAGCCATTATGTCTACATCCTTTATGGTGTTGTTGTTGCTTCGAGTATGTTTTTGTATTTGTGTGTGTGTGCAAGCGTGGCATGTGGCGGTTCCGCATTTTAGCTAATCTTAAATGCATCTCATCTTGTACGCACATTTTGTGCGATTTAGTTTTGTTAGCAACAAGTTGCACGTAGTAAAAGATTTGTTTTGTTGTATTTCATCTTTTTTTTAATTGTATTTTAATTTTTAGTCTGTTTTGTTGTTGGAATGTGTGTTGTGTTTGTCAAGGCAGTTGCAGCGCTGGCTTACAAGGCTCTCAAAGCCCTTGAGATTTGAAGACTACGTCAAAGCAGAGCCATTAGAAACGCTACTTTACGGCATAAAATTGCAAATATACGATTTTAGAAATTGATTGCATTCTGTAAATGGAGAATAAATAACCTTCAATCAAACAAAAGTGCAGAGGCGGTTAGAGGATGCTCCTTTAAAATGGCACAAATGAAATAGTCAGTGGGAGGGAAAACATGTGATTTTTCCATTTTCCTATAGTTAAATTGATTTTAATATTTTTATTTTTTTTGAGAAGAAAATTTAAATTTGATGCATTTGTATTGCAGCAGTTCCCGTATGTAATTCGTAAAAATTTTTATAAATATAAACTGTTGACACTGCTTCATCTAAGTTAAAAAAAAAAATATATATATACACATGACAAGTGCGGCGGCCTTCGAAAACAGCGCTGTTTTACTCTGCTGTATGAACTGAAACCTAAATTGATGTCGGTTCGTCCACTAATTCTTGGATTATTTAGCCTTTTAGTTATTATTCAATTCACTTTATACTCTTGCAGACCTCGTATATGATGAAATATTCTTAAATATTCGAATTGGGCCAATTTAGAGATACCAAATAATAATATCCGTGAATTTAAAGTTTTTCTGAACTAGCCTATAGGGTGTTTTTTACAGAGTGCTACAACTTGGATTTGACATCACGGCTTTATTTGACCACCCATTTAACATTGCCTTTTTGTTTAGCTTGCTTTGACATTTCATTGTGGATCGTCTAACACCAGAGCAACGCGTGCAAATTGTGGAAATTTTTAATCAAAATAATGGTTCTGTTCGTCAAACTTATCGCGCACTTTGTCCATTCAAAATATTATTTTCCGATGAAGCCCATTTTTTGTTGAATGGGTACGTAAATAAACAGGATTGTTGCATTTGGAGTGAAGATAATCCACAAGCTTTTGTCGCAACACCATTTCCATCCACAGAAAATTACTGTTTGGTGCGCTTTATGGGCTGGCGGAGTCATTGGCCCGAATGCGTCTTCAAAAACGATGATGGTCAGAATGTTACTGTTTGTGAAAATTGGTGTTCCAGATTGCGTCTTGCACGCGCCACCTGTGGCGGCCTTATGGCCAAAATCATATTTAAACATTAATGTCATAAAATTTTCTATCCAATAAAGACCGTTTCATTGAAATCAAGAATATATTACTATGTTTTATTATGGTTTAAACTTGTATCACTCTATAAAAAACACCCATTTAATCAGCCATCAGCTATCAGCCAGCCGAGGCAGCAGAGCGTAGAATTTATTTAAATAAAACTAAAGCCTGTGAGCTTCTGTCTTTATAAGTGCTTTTGCCAAAAGTCATGGTCATGTAGCAGATTCAAATGTATTGATATTTACAGCGATGCAACCAATTTAACATATTTTTATTTATTTTCCTTTCTTCTTTTTGTTAAAAAGAAGACCAAATCATGTACTCTGCACTCGTCTAAATAACCATGCACGAGCTGTTAAGGCAATTGTTTTAAGTATTTGTTTTTGTTTTATTTTTCTTTTGTTTATATTATTTTATTGGGCACGTCTGTTGTTAAGATCAGTTAAGTTGCTTCCAAATAATGTTGTTTGCTATCAACATGTTGCTGCTGCCTGTAACGCTAATACTTTGGTTTCTTTTTCAAAATTGTATTTGAATTGAGCTGCATTCAGTTCAATCGCTACTCATCCATCTTGGAACTGGCCAAATGCTGCACTCTAAATAACTTGGCTTGAATTCACTATTGCAACAACATTTTCCAAATATTGCAAGTGTATACGCACATTGTCAAGCACACAAATTAAACAAGTTGCTACCAATTGTTGTAAACTGATGGCCATTTATGCGCGAGTGTTTCCATTCTCTTTTGTAAGATTCGCTTGTTTACATTCGTTAGATTATCAGCTGCACTGCCGTGCTCGTTCGTCAGCATCATCATCATCATGATCATGATGGATCATGATGATCATGGTTGTCCTCATCATGGTCATCGCCATCATCAATGTCATCATTTCCAAGCCATTTCTGCTCCCAAATACTCGTTCTTGTACTTGTCAAGTGCTTGTTGGTTTTCTGTTGCTCTGGATGGCTGACTGGCGCAGAATGCTGGTCGGTTGTTCTGTTCGCTTCTTGTTGCCATGTTTGAGTGTGTGTTTGTTTGAGACTTGTAAACTTTCATGTCCATCAACAACTAAACTTTTGTTGCCAATTTTGTCATTCTTATGGAGCGCAGTAGTTTTAGTTCTTTTGCTCGATATTAAACAGAAAACAGAAAAACATTTCAAACATATTAATAGCATAATTTTCTATAGAAGTTTTGCAAATCAAGCACACACACACTCACACACACACACACTGTCACACTCATACATTGTGTGAACTGGTGTTTTGTAACAGCATTTTTGAAAATACTGTTCGTGACAATTATGATTTCAGCCTCCCGGCAAAAATGGTCAAATTAAACAAAACAAATTGTTGGATATTAATTTATCCAATTCATCCAGCCCATGTTCGTCTTTGGGATGCTTCAACGCCGATTGTAGAAATGCTGAACGTGGTATTCTCAGAAATTTCATTACTTTTCTGCACTCTCAGTTTGGAAAAGCTGTTAGAATTTTAATAATTTTCCTTGAAAATATGGTTTTATTGTCGTGTTACATGAATGCTCCAGTACAGCAAATTGATGTGATCAGAATGCAGGTAATTGAAATCTCGACCATAAAATTATTATTAAAGAAAGCAGAGTATGAGATGAAGAATGTGAGTCATTGCAAGACGCTTGTTTCGGACTGTATTTGGATATCTGTGGTAGTGGAAAGCTCGAGTATTTTTGTACTAGAATCTTTTTGGTTAAGGATGTGAATACAATTATGAATTTATGAATTTATTTGTACAGAAGCAAACTTGGCCCGAAAACGTGACACATCATCCAACAGATTTTGTTGAGTTCCCCGCTTTAGTCAAGTTATTCTCAGTAGATTTACCGAACCGGTAACGGTCCTTCGACAAATAAGTTTGGGAATAGTAAATTCAAAACAGTGCCTTTATATAAGTATGTTTAAAAAAAAAAAAGTACTTTTAAAAAAGTACTTTTCAAAAAGTATTTTTTAAAAAGTACTTTAAAAAGTACTTTTCAAAAAGTATTTTTTAAAAAGTGCTTTAAAAAATGTACTTTTAAAAAAGTACTTTTAAAAATGTACTTTTAAAAAGGTACTTTTAAAAAAGTACCCTTTAAGGCGAGTTTTACTTTGAAGAAAGTACTTTTTCTTCAAAGTACCTTGTGGAGAATATTACCTTTTCATAAGATTAGCTTCTGAGAAAAGTACCATTAAAAAGGTACCTTTCACCAGAGGGACCCTAATAAATAACTTTTTAAATAAAAGAATACTATAAAGGGAGTACTTTTGAAAGCATTTAAGTTTTCTTTAAAAAAAAAAGTACCATATAAAAATATAACCCCTTTTAATAATTATATTTCTAGAAGTTTGTTTTTAAAAATTTAGGTACGTTTAAAAAGGAACGTTTGGCAAGAGTACCGTTAAAAAAGGCCGTTTGCAAAAAGTAACTTTGAATAAGAATGAAAAACACTATCTTAAAAGAGTACTTTTACACAAGTACGCTTAAAAATATGTACTCTTAAAAAAGTATGTTTTGAAAAAGTACTTTTTGATGAGAGCACACGTTCAAAACAGCGACCTTTAAGGCGAGCACATTTTCATACAAGTAACTTTAGAAAAAAGTACTTTTCCATCAAAGGTACCTTTGGGAAAAATTACGTTAAAAAGGCACCTTTTAATTTTTTTTTTTTAAATAAAAGTACTTTTCCATTGAAGTACCTTTTGGAGAAAATTACCTTTTCATAAAGTTGGCTTCAAAGTAAAAGTAGTAAAAGTTCCATTAAGAAGGTACCTTCTACCAGAGGGACCCTAATAAACAGCTTTTTAAATAGAAGAATATTATAAAGGGAGTACTTTTAAAAGCAATTGAATTATCTTCAAAAAGGTACCATCGTAAAAATTAAATTTTTAAAGAGAGTTTTTTTTTCAGAATGCCGGTATTAAAAATGAAATTTTTGAAAGAAATATGTTGTACTTCTTTAACAAGTGCTTTATTATAAAAGTACGTTGAAAAAGGAGCGTTTCGAAAAAGTACCTATAAAAGGAACGTTCCAAAAGAGTACCTTCGAAAAATAACGTTAGGGAAAAGTAACTTAAAAGAGTACCTTTATATAAGTACGTTTAAAAAAAGTACTTTTAAAAAAGTATGTTGGGTAAAAAGTACTTTTTGATGAAAGTACATGTTCAAGAAGGCACCCTTTAAGGCGAGCCTTACTTCGAAGAAAGTACTTCTTCATCAAAGTACTTTTGGGGAAAAAGTACCTAAAAAAGAACGTTCCAAAAGAGTACCTTCGAAAAATAACGTTAGGGAAAAGTAACTTAAAAGAGTACCTTTATATAAGTACGCTTAAAAAAAAGTACTTTTAAAATAGTACGTTTGGAAAAAGTACTTATTAATGAAAGTACAGGTTCAAGAAGGCACCCTTTAAGGCGAGCCTTACTTTGAAGAAAGTACATCTTTATCGAAGTACCTTTGGGGAACGTTATCCTGCAACATGCTGGCCTGTTCGTGTGGGCAGTGGAATGTTTGCAGGAGTGGATTTGTGATTTCTAATATTTCCTATTAGTCGTTAAATGTCGTCATCATTTATTATATAAATTAGAAGAGGATTTTTTTCAATGACTTTTTAATTTTCACAGATCAGCTGCTGGTTTTTCCAAACATGAATAGTTTCACATTTAAATTACTTCCACTTTTATGTATCAGGAGTCCTAAACAGAATAGTCCATGAAAATCCTTCTACTCTAAATGATTGAATTTAAGCCGCAACATTAACTTTGAATTTAAGACACATTAAAGTTCAAAATCTTTTCCTTGCAACAACAATTTGCAAACGCAGCAGACAAAGAAAATTAAAACATTCAAGACCCAGCCTTTTAACTTGAAGTATCTGCGTGGTATTATTTAACCGTATTAATAAATAATATAAATATTAATGATAATGATAATAATAATAATGCAGGGTACACTTTGAAAGGAGATTGTGCAACATTAAGCGTGTTTCTTGCTTTTTTTTTCTTGCCACATTGAATCCTTGACAACGATGTGACCAACACACGTGAAAGACAAACCAGAAGCTCTGCTTCGTAACATAATAATACACTCGACGCAAGTGATCAGTGGAAACGTGCAATTGCATGGGAACAGCATCCACAATACGAAGAATTTGGCCAACACCAAAAACAAACATAACAAAGAAGAAGAAGAAAGGGAAGAAGAAGAGGAAAAGGAATCTTCATCGTCAACATTAAACATGATCACCAACAATCACTGGACATTATTCGTGGAATTATTGATATCCTTACTTAACGTGATAAACTATAGAGTTGCATGCCACCAGACTGAGCCCCAGCGCAGCAGCACCAGCACAAAAAAAGGGAGTTGTGCTAAGTAGTTTATACGTTGCCAGGGATTTCAAATGCCCGGAATTTATGTAGATGAAAATTTGTAGTTCTTTTTTTTTTAATTTTATTTTTATGAAATAAAACAAAAACAAAAACAAAAACACTAATAACGCAGCCTGCCACGTCGCCTCCCTGCCTGCCTGCCTGGCTGGCTGGCTGAATGCTTTTAATGTTCAACACTCTGACGGTCAAGCATGCAACATTATTTTGAAATGTTTTCAAAAGCGCAGCCAACATGTTGGAGGCTTCACTGGTGCTGTCCACGCCACCGGCATCGCTGCTTCGTTTGGTATGCGCTGAGAGACATCAACGGCTACAGCAGCTTTGAAAAGAAGATTTTGGACCACACACGTTGAACTTTATAATTTAAAACTGCTACGAGGTAGTTAAGGCTGCCTTTGAATGGAAATTGATGATAGTGGCCAACTAAAGACTTTTGAAAAAAGACAACAACAACAAAAATTAAAAAAAAATCAGCACTATGGCCTTCATATAAATACCTCTGGCGCATATTTATTATGCCTTCAATATAAAACACTCACATTTCCAGGCTCCCACTTTAACCTGCTTAAGCCCATAGTGCAGAGCTTTTGATATCATGAGAATTCTTTCAAAAAAACTAATCAACGAAACCTGCGAAATCTGTGAAGAACATGTTTCAATATTAAATGCACTCGTATGCAAACGTTACAAGGACCCTTTTTTTTTGGATGTTTCGGTTTTATTTTAATTTTATTTTTTAATTTTTTTTTCAGGAATTTTTACTGTTTTTAATTTAATGCCCTTAAAAGTTGAGTTGTGTTTCAGTTGGTGGGATCTTTTTCAAAATATTTTAAAAACATGTTTCCATGTTAGGCTTTTAACACCTTGAGAGCAGATATTTGAAATGCCAAATGCACACACACGCACACACACATGCACATACACATGCACATGCACATAAAAGATAAATTGCAAATATATTTTAAAGTCAAATGCAAATTTCTACATCATGAAATGAAGTGTGTGATCACAAAGTTTAATTAAAACATTCTTTGTCTTGAAAGCATCAGCACAGAATACTGCAGTAATACTTTTTAAAAAGCAACTGCACACAAGGCCTGGTATTCACCAGAATTAAACAGTAAATTGAAAAAATAGTTTCGGAAAAGTACATTCAAATCAATAGACTTATTGAAAAAAATACCTCTTGAAGGATATAATTTTCGAAAGAGTTCCTTTTCAAAGATGCACTCTTTAAATAACCAAATTTCCATTTATGTACTCTTTCAAAAGTAAGTAAATTCTTAAAAAGTACCACTGCAAAAAAGTACTTCTTGAAAAGAGTACCATCGCAAAAATTTAATTTTTGTAAATAACCACGTTTTTATATCTGCACTTTTGCAAAAGTAAGTAAATTCTTAGAAAGTACCTCTGGAAAAAAGTACTTCTTGAAAAAAGTACCATCGGAAAAATTTAATTTTGTAATAACCACATTTTCATACCTGTACTTTTGCAAAAGTAAGTAAATTTTTAAAAAGTACCACTGCAAAAAAGTACTTCTTGTACCATTGCAAAACATTTTTTTTAAGAGTGTTTCTCTTCAGAAGCCTGTAACAAAACTAAATTTTTGAAAGAAATAACTTCTACTTCTTTAACAAGAAACCCCTTTTTCTGAAAAAAGAACAGTCTTCGAAAGTACTTTATTATAAAAGAACGTTGGAAAAGGAACCTTGGGAAAAAGTACCTATAAAAATTAACGTTTCAAAAGAGTACCTTCGAAAAATAACCTTTGGGACTAGTAACTTAAAATAGTACCTTTACACAAGTACGCTTAAAAAAAGTACCTTTAAAAAGTACGTTTGGAAATAGTACTTTTTTTATGAAAGTACATGTTCAAGAAGGCACCCTTTAAGGCGAGCCTTGCTTTGAAGAAAGTACTTCTTTATCAAAGCAACTTTGAGAAACGCTACTCTTTCACAAAATTAGCTTCTGAGAAAAGTACCTGCAAGAAGGTACCTTTTACCAAAAAGACCCTAATAAATAGATTTTTAAATAAAAGAATATTATAAAAGGAGTAAATACTTTTAAAAACAATTAAATTTTCCTTTAAAATAAGGTACCATATAAATATATAATTTCTTTTAATAATTATTTTCCTAGAAATTTTTTTTATAAAATTTAATTTTTGAAGAGAGTTCTTTTTTTTAGAATCTCGTATTAAAATTTAAATTTTTGCAAAAATTAGCATGAAACCCTTTTTTCGAAAAAAGGAACACTCCTTGAGAGTACTTTATTAGGGAGGTACGTTTAAAAGGGAACGTTTGGAAAAACTACCAATGAAAAAGGTCTTTTGCAAATAGTAACTTTGAATAAAAACGTTTGGAAAAATATTGAAAATTTAAAAAATGTACGCTTAAAAAAGTATGTTTGGAAAAAGTACTTTTTGATGAGAGTACACATTGAAAACAGCGACCTTTAAGGCGAGCACATTTTCATACAAGTAACTTTAGAAAAAAGTACTTTTCCATGGAAGGTACCTTTGGCAAAATTACGTTAAGAAGGTACCTTTTACCAAAAATATGATAATAAATAGATTTTTAAATGAAAGTACTTTTTCGTCAAAGTACCTTTTGCAGAAAATTACCTTTTCATAAAATTTGCTTGTGCGAAAAGTACCATTAAGAAGGTACCTTTTACCAAAGAGACCCTAAAAAACTACTTTTTAAATAGAAGAATATTATAAAGGGAGTGCTTTTAGAAGCAATTAAATTTTCTTTAAAAAAAAGTACCACATAAAAGTATAATTCCTTTTAATAATTATTTTTCGAGAAATTAGTTTTATAAAATTAGTTGTATTAAAAAGTGCTTTTTAAACTTTATCTGAAGACAAGTTGGCTGATGTATTTCCCTCCTGGACTACGAAGTCTGAGGTACCGGGTTCGACTACTCACTCAGTCAGGAGTGCATTATTACCTGCTTGTATTAATTGAGGACGGCCTGTTTTAACAACGAAGTCATTACCGACCGCGATTGACACTATAATGTATCAATCAATAATCAATAATAATAGTTCCGAGTAAATTTCTCTGGCTAAAACTTTTCATGGGCAGTTTATTTTAATTTTAAATATCGATTATTAAGTTTGTAAAAATGTTTAAAAATAAATCCACTTAAAAAGTCCCACTTTTGAAATTTCAAAACAACTGCAAAATTATCACTTCTGAATGTTAAAAAAATAGACACAAAAACCGAAACTTGAAACAATTAATCTTTTGTCTCAAAATTAAAATGCTCCTGCAGTTTGTTTTTAAGCAACTTGACACGATCCGTTTCATACTTAAACAGATAAAAATATGACGCTGTCAAATTTAAATTTCAACTTGGGTGTTCTGCCGAACTCAGTCCATCAGCCACTTGCTCACACCAACTTACACACCTTAAATTAGTGACAAACTAGACACGAACTTGTTAAAAAAAAAAATAATTATTATTTATTTTCCAAGCAACGTTATCCATTCGAAATTAACCTCAGCAGCCTCCATTACAAAACGATAGTGTTGTAATTGTCATCTCTGGTTTTTTTCCTCTTGTCCGAGTTCTATCATGTTGAAGAATCCACTTAAAAACTTCTTAACAATAAAATCGTATATGAAACAAATAAAAAAAAAATCCTGATAAAGAAGACCAGAGTTAATGCTTTTGTGGCCGTGGTCAGCTTAACGACCAGCCAGCCAACCAGCCAACCAACAACGACACAAGGCAATAAACCCCAAAAAGAGTTTTAAGAAAAAAAACAAAACAAAACAAAAGAAAGAAAAATTATTTACAAGTGACAAATGCATGAAAAATGACACCGCACCAACAGGTTGGTTGCTCCTTAATGCTGCCTTCGGTTGCCCACATCGATCGATTTATACATTTTTGAAATGCATGTATTTTCATTATGATGACACTTTACACATGAAAGCCACTAAATATTTACAAATTTAACAGAACGAAAGAGCCAAATAAATGGATCTACTTGGGCTAACAGAGACAGACCCTGCTGAAGTGGCACAATCGCATTGAAAACACATAAAGCAAGTGTGAGTGCCTCTGCAGCAGCAGCAGCAGTGCAGCTACTCAAGTCAGTTTTTCCCTGCTCCCACAAACAAACAAAAAAGAAAAGAAAACAGAAACCAGAGACAAGAGACAAGAGCAGAGGCACACACACAACAATAACAACAACAACAACAACCAGCAGCGTCATTAGATTGTGTATTTTGTGGTTTGAATGCATCTGATTTGACGCTAATGTCCTGTTGTAAACCGGCATCTAAAACAGTTCTAATCTGCCGCCTAAATACCTTCTCTTACCCTTTTTTCCCAACTTTATTTATTTTCTGTTCTGTTGCCGATGTTAATGTCCCATAAAATTTACTACTTTTTACCTTCTCTTCTGGCCACAAGTCCAAGAGTCTTTCAAGTCTGTCCACTTGTTTGTGGTTTTCCCAAAATGATGGACGGTTTTTTGGAGTTCTTTCGGCCGTTGCAGGCACAGAAAGACGATTTTCTATTGATGATTTTCACGGGTCCCATTTGAGTTCATAATTTACGATTCATTTCTTTTCTTTTTTACTTATTTCCTCTGCTCTTTTCGGCCATTTGAAATGCTAAACAATTTGAAAACATTTCAGTTGTTGCTAAAGTGCGTTCACATGTTACCGCCTGTTTAACAACACGCAGATGCATCTCTAACAATTTATTTTATTGTTATTTTCTTGCATTTGTAAGCGAGTGTGTCACGTCAGTGCTGCTGGCCAACAAGTTGTGTGACATTTGTGAGAAAGTTAAGTGGTCCTTTTTTTTCTTCTTCTTCTTATAAACCCACAGATTATTATCGTTATCGTTCAGGCATTTACTCATTATTTGACACTTTATTTGTCATCTTAGATTGTGGGGACGCGTTAGCGTTTCCTTTTCTAATTTATTACAAGCGGTTTGTAAACTAAAAGTGGACTGCAGATTGACAACAAGATTTTGGAGTTAGAATTTATATTATTTCTCTACCATGAAGTCCACAACATAAAAGGTAAAAATAATCCCAGCAAGACTTGGGTAATACCGTGGTGTTCAGACAGACCGCTTAATTGCGCAATTAGGGAATTTTTGAAGTACTTCTTGACAATATTATTCCTGATTCTATTTTTCATCCTCTTTATTTATAACAATTAAAAGTTTAATCGACATTTTGCTAACCATCACTGGGCTTCTTCAGGCCCTTATATGTAATTGTTAAATTTTTCTTATTTATATTTTACCACAATATTCTGTATGTGTGTGTGTGTGTGTGTGTGCGCTTTATCACCCAACAATTGAGTTGTAATTGCAACAAGACTTGAAGAAAATATTATCGTTAACATTTAAATTAAAGCAAATTTTTTTCTCAATAAGAAATAGTTTCATTAAACAGTAAATTGATCTAAGCCAACACACACCAACACAATTTACTTCCACAGACAGACAACCAAGTAAAGGGAACGTAAAAATCGAGTGCAAGTCAATATTAAATCAGAATTAGTTTAACAGCAAAAGAACATAATAATTTACAAGCCAGAAAGAGAAATAAATATATAAAAGAACAATAAATTTGTGGTTGTTAAATAAGAAAAGGTCGGGAGGCCTTTCGTGTGCTCTCGATAATTCAATTGAAACAACTTTTGCTATTTGAAAAGTAAAAATAAATAAAATAAAGTGAAAAAATAAGCCAAAACAAAATGGATTTAGAACTTAAAATAACTTGAAATTTCAAAGAATGTTGAAAGTTCATATCGAAAATGTTTAACGTGGTGCACACTGGGCCTGTTTGTAAAATAAATGGTTTAAAAATATTAAATCAACTGTTTAGCAAGACTTTTTTCCAACTTTTTTCTTAACAGTGGGACCTCGGGCATGACTCCAGCTCATGATGTACACTGTGCCCGATATATGGAAAGCGGGTGATACTCTTGACGAAACTCAGGATGAAAATGTTCATATTTAACTAAATAGCAACTGTTCTCACATTTAACTAATACTGATTTCTTTTCTATAAAAGAATGCAACATTTTTTACACTTTTTAACAGAAAATGGCCGAATGCTGTCATTTGAAAATAAAAAATTTATTGGAAATTAATCCAACATCCCTCATGGAAAAGAATTTCTATATTAAAACTCTTCCGAACTGCCACTTTTTGGTAAATAAGTGAAAAAATGTTGCATGTTTTTTAGAAAAGAAAGCGCCATAAGATAATTAACCGGAGGTAATACATGAGCACAAATATGAAAGTGTAGCGGCTTTCGAAAACAGCTCAGTTCTATTCTGCTGAGTGAATTGTATATTAAATTGATGTTGTTTAATTCCTTCAGTGGTCCCTTGATTATTCGTCCTGTCTTGTAAATTCAATTTAATAAAAAAGACATGTTGGTTTCAGTGAAATATATTTTATAACAAACATTCAGAAGCAGGACAGAAAAGGTAGCCTTTTTATCTACCCACAGTATCGCTGATATAATTCTCGAATTATCGTACCCACAATTCGTATCAAATTCATTTTAAATTGATAAGATATTTTTATAGTTTTCGTAAAGTGTTTTCCATTCAAAAAGATAATAAAGTTTAATTATTTAAATAGTACAGGCAGAACAGCTGCTTTCAAAAGCCGCTACACTTTTATCATCAGTACTCATGAGGATTGTCGATAATTTAATCCCGATAAAAATTATTAATCGCCACAATCCAAGAGCTGTAACGAACCGAAGGTAACACAGTTCAAGCCCCAGTGTTGCCGTTTGATTATTTTCGTCGTATCATCTGAAATCCTGAGTCACACTCGAAATTAATATTTTTCAACATGAAACAGATTTATATTTTGCAGGTTGTTATTTTTATTAAAATTCAAAAACACAATAAACTTTAATTATTCAAACAGTACAGGCAAAACAGCTGTTTTCAAAGGCCGGTACACCTTCAATGAGGATTCTCGCTAAATTGATCGCGATAAAAATTCTTATTAACACAGATTTTACGGATTACATCCTTTTACAGACTTACTAAACGAATCATGAGGCCTACCGAAAGCATAACCCCTGCCGTACATCAAAATTAATTTTATCACATCTGCCTTAATTATTTTTAGCTCTACGAGCGAGATTAAAGTTTCGACTGATTAAAATTGATAACATATTTTTCGTAACGTGTTTTCCATTCAAAAAGACATAAAAATAAACGTTAATTACTCAAATAGTGCAGGCAAAACAGCTGTTTTCAAAGGCCGCTACACCTTCAATATCAGTACTCATGAGTATTCTCGCTAAATTAATCGCGATAACAATTCTTATTAACACAGATTTTATTACGAACCACAATCCCAGAGGTGTAACGAACCAATGGTAACATAGTTCAAGTGCCAGTGTTGCCGTTTGATTATTTTCTTTGTATTGCCTGAAAGCCTGAGGTCAAGAGTTTTCACTCGAAATTAATATTTTTAGCATGAAACAGATTTTTATTTTGCAGGTTTTTATTTTTATTAAAATTTATTTGCTAAACGGTCCCATAGTGAACTTGCAGTTTAGAAGCGGAGTGTACAAGCAGCAGCTAAATTTTGCTCAAGTTCATTTAAGTTTCCCTTTTATAATTTTTTATTTATTTTATTTTATTTTTTTTGTTGTTGCTGTTTATTTCTGTTGTGGCCCACAAGTATTGTATTAAATTCCTGGAATTCAGTGTAACTTTAGCGGTAATAAATATTTCAATTTCTTATCGTTAAGCGACGACATTTTCAAAATACATACAAAAAATCAAAAAAAAAAAAAAAGAACTTTAAAATTGTATTTCATTCCAACAGTTTCGAGCAACGTTAAACAAACAACGACGCTTAACAATAAACTTTGTAACACGGTGTTTAAATGCTCATTTCATATTGTTTATTAAATGGATGAAGACGAGCGGTGTGTTAAGAATCAGGTAGGACTTTAATATATATAAAATAACATGGCATTTTATGATATTAACTCTTATGCTGGTTGTGAAAGGACTGTATGGGAGTGTGTGTGTGTGTGTGTGTGTGGGCCTGGAGTTGCATTTACGGTAGTAATTGTATTTTCAACAGCCATTCAAAATGTAATCAAGTAGATTTCGATTTGTGGCTGCTTTTAAGTATTTATTTTTGCTTGTATTTTTTTTCCTTTCTTGAAGAATGGAGGAAATTTATGCCCGTTAAAATATTTCGTTACATCAAACTAGTGGATGCCCTACAAGAGGCATAAGATCGACTATCTTGAGGAAAGAGTACAAAAGTGTGCAGGAACCCGTTATTGCACGGGGCAGTCTCTCTTCATTTAAGAGTCTGTAGCTCTGCAGGAGAGAGATGTAGTCACACCTAAGCCCTGCTCCTGGGTTTTAAGAAATTGAGGTCCTATAATAATGACTTAAAGTGCTTTTGAAAACACTATTTTAGTTCCAAATTTCATTAGAAATTGTCCTCAAGTCGTCTTTATTTCTCTGTTAATTAAAAATCATATGAAATTCATACATATTTTGGGGAATTGTCGTTTTAAACTCTTAAATTTTTATTTTCGTGCTGATTCTTTTTCCCCAAAAGTTATATTAAAGGTCATAAATTTTATATAAAATTAAAGGTGTTTTTTCTGGAAAATATGTAAAATTTTTTCACTAATTTTCTAAAATTGGCAGTTGGGAAGAGTTCTAAAACAGAAATTATTTTTCGTGAGGGATGTTGAATTATTTTCTAATAAATGCGTTATTTTCAGCTGATAAAATATTGCATTTTTCTGTTAAAAAGTGTGAAAAATTTTGCACTTTTTTCTAAAAAAGAAATTAGCATAAATTTACAAATCAAATAGGCTACTCTGTGAAAGTTATAAAATAAAAACATATTTTAAGTGACTGCAAATTTCTGCATTTTTCTGTTAAAAAGTGTGAAAAATGTTGCACTTTTTTCTAGAAAAGAAACTAACATAAATTAACAAATCAAATAGGCTATTCTGTAAAAGTTAAAAAACAAACAGATATTTTAAGTGACTGCAAATTTCTGCATTTTTGTGTTAAAAAGTGTGAAAAATGTTGCAGTTTTTTCTAGAAAAGATATTAGCATAAATTTACAAATCAAGTAGGCTACTCTGTGAACGTTACAAAAGAAACAGATATTTTAAGTTACTGAAAATTTCTGCATTTTTCTGTTAAAAAGTGTGAAAAATGTTGCACTTTTTTCTAGAAAAGAAATTAGCATAAGTTGACCAATCAAATAGGCTACTCTGTGAACGTTACAAAAGAAACAGATATTTTAAGTGACTGCAAATTTCTACATTTTTCTGTTGAAAAGTGTGAAAATGTTGCACTTTTTTCTAGAAAAGAAATTAGCATAAGTTGACCAATCAAATAGGCTACTTTGTGAACGTTACAAAAGAAACAGATATTTTAAGTGACTGCAAATTTCTGCATTTTTCTGTTAAAAAGTGTGAAAAATGTTGCACTTTTTTCTAGAAAAGATATTAGCATAAGTTGACCAATCAAATAGGCTACTTTGTGAACGTTACAAAAGAAACAGATATTTTAAGTGACTGCAAATTTCTGCATTTTTCTGTTAAAAAGTGTGAAAAATGTTGCACTTTTTTCTAGAAAATCAAATAGGCTACTCTGTGAACGTTACAAAAGAAACAGATATTTTAAGTTACTGCAAATTCCAACAGACTTCAGCAACTGAATTTGTCCACTGTACTCATGTGTACGTACACACACACACACTTAAGTTTTCATATTTAAGTTATTTGTAGGAAATTTAATATTTCAGCATAATTTGTTGGTCTGCCTTTCGAAGTATTTTGAAATTTACAACTAAATATTTAAACAGTTTCCAAGTAAAAGTATTTCCGCCATTAACCAACAACACGCTGGTGATAATTGGCCTTAAATTATTTTCATCAATTATTTTGTTGTTCATATTTCTTCAGACGATTGTTTGGTGTATTGCGGCCAAAACCAGCTGTTAACTGGTAACTATTTAACAATTTATTTTGTTATTGAGTTTTTTTTTTTTTTTTTGAGTTTTTCACATATTTTGTATAACCAACAAATTATCGAAACGCTATTTATATATAGATCGTACAATATAGTGAAACTATTCAATATAGATTAGACAACGTTTGGTTAGCAACCAGCTACACTGGAGAGGTACGTTAAACATCATGCCCAGAAGAGAAGAAAACAGAGATATTAAGAAGAAGCAAAAACTTGTAAAATTATTATTAAAAGTTGTGGAAAGAGGAGGGGGGAAAACAGCTCATCATATGAAATCATAACGAGCCTTGACAACGATTTCTGTTAATGTTTTCAGGCAAAATGAGCCAAAGCCAAAGTACACAACAACACATGACTTGTTTGAACAACAGCAACAGCAGCAACAACAACAACATTTTCTAAACAAGATCGAAAATATGATCATAAAAATAATTTACACAGATTTATGAGTCCATGTAAAACCAGGAACCTGAGTGGGTTACAAATGAACCGACTCAATATTGAGACGAAAAAAAAAATTGTTACATTTTTATTTTCCTGCAGTCAAATTCGAAGACAGACAGACAGACAAGCAAACCAACAGCCAGAAATTGAATGTACGAAGCGGATAATTTTTATTTATTTTGCTTTTTTCTGTTTCTTTCTGAAATTGAAGTGTTAACACTTTTATTACTTATTGACTTGACTTAAAATATCAATTAACACATACGTGATTATGGCCACTTAACACAACGGTTTTGAACAACAATTTGTATACGGGTTTTTTCGCATTTTTTTTTTGGTTTTTGTTTTTGTTTCTTCAAAACATACAATTAAATGTGAAGTCAAGAGGGCGGCCCCAAAATGTCAAGAAATAATAATTTTGCTTTTATTATTAATATACGGACGTTGGAATTAATTATGGAAAACTTTCTTTCGATCTGTGGAAATATCAGCACGTGTAGTTAAACCTTGGCCTCGTTTATTGAGGGTTAATTGTTGCCCCGACTGTGTATGTCGCTAGACTTAAAACCAGGAAATATACGAAGTTTCTCAATTTAAGCATGAAAATTCGAAAATCTATTCACAATTATATTTAAAGGAAACAACGCAGTAGACTTTGAAAATCAAAATACATAAATTCTGTTTGACATTTTTTTAAAATTTCAAACAATTATGTTGATTTCTTTTCTAAACAAAAGTGCAACATTTTTACACTTTTTGAACGCAACTTTATATCATTTAAAAATAATGAATTTATCCAAATTGGACCAACTGTCGTTACGAAAAACTATTTTCATGTTAAAACTCCTCTAAACTGCCGCCATTAAGAGAAGAAGTGAAGAATTGTTGCACGATTTCCAGAAAAGAAAACGCCATTAGTTTCCCTTTAGTATCGGGTGTTTTTTATAGAGTGATACAACTTCGAGTTGGCATCACTGCTTTATTTGAACACCCAGTTAACAGCTGATTGTTGCTTTTTGTTTAGTTTGCTTTGACATTTCATTATAAATCGACTTGCAGCAGAGCAACGCGTGCAAATTGTGGAAATTTTTAATCAAAATAATGGTTCTGTTCGTCAAATTTATCGTGCACTTCGTCCATTCAAAATTTTATTTTCCAATGAAGCCCATTTTTGGTTGAATGGGCACTTAAATAAGCGAAATTGTCGCATAGAAGTGAGCAGAATCCACAAGCTTTTGTCGCAACACCATTTCCATCCACAGAAAATTACTGTTTGGTGCGCTTTATGGTCTGGCGGAGTCAGTGGCCCGAATGCGTCTTCGGTGTCTTCGATGATGGCCAGAATGTTACTGTTTCTGAAAATTGGTGCTCCAGATTGCGCCTTGTACGCGCCAGCCGTGGCGGCCACATGGCCAAAATCATATTTTAACATTAATGTCATAAAATTTTCTATCCAATAAAGACCGTTTCATTGATATCAAAAATATATTATTATGTTTTATTATGTTTGAAACTTGTATCACTCTACAAAAAACAGCCGATATTTCAATTTAACGCTGAGCACATCTTCCCAAAAATAACTTTCAAATCGTACAAGTTTTGTCATAATTAATGGATGATGAAATATTTAAAATTGTACCACAGAATCAGGTCTGTTACAAAAAAAAAGCAAAATTTCGTTATATTTCCCAATTACTTTTATTAAATCTCTTCAAAAGGCCTTAAAATCATCTAACATAAATACCAGTTACCAGTTAAGGATAATTTTGCTACCCTCCTCGTATACCAGCTTGCTACATACGCAGCTAATTGTGGTGCGAAGAGAGTTTCAATCACAACATCTTTTGGTTGCTAGTTTTTCTATGCATTCGAATAACTATTTATTTTTTAATTATTTAATAAAATCAAGTTTTTTTGTTTGTTAACATGTTGTTCAAAACGAAAATGCAGTTAATAAACGTTAAACTGTTGTGGCTTTTTTTTTTATTGCATGTTAATTGTGGCTGCTTTTAACTAATTGTTTTATTAACTAGACTTTAATTAGACGTTTGAATTATATGTTTATTTGCAATTTATGAATATTTATGTGCTCAAGTCTTATTAATTTGGTAACAAAGCCGGCTGGTGATCACCAGATTTTGATAGAAACAAAAATCAGGAAATATCTGGAGCATTTTGGCCAAGTGTTGTACAACTTCGTTGGATTATATTTATGGGAAAATGCTGGTTTGAAACCACAAAATAATTCCATAAATAATATTTAAATTGATTATAATTTAATTACTTTTAATACTTTTCACTTTGTAGAATCCAGGTTATATAAAATCTTTGATATCGCCCCCTAAAATGTAAAAGGAGAAGACGAAAACGTTGTATTGAAAAATGTTTTTGATTCAGAGAGACATGATATATATTCCACAGCACAAGCGAAAGCCAACATCCTTTTTAACACTTAAATTTACACAGCTAAGCAGATCAGCTGTTTTCGAAAGCCGCTACAATATCATCAGCTGTACTCATGTCCATTTCAATTTATTACAATTTGTTAAGTGGCTTAAATGAATGTGATATCAGTTTCTATTTGCACAAAAATTAATCTTTTTTTCTTGGCAACAACGCACAATATTTCCCAAATCTGCAACAATTCTAATGAAATAATCTTCACACATTTTCTGGGAATTTCACAAATTAAAAAAAAAAAAAAATACATAATTTTTACATACAAATAAAGTGATCAAAAACTGAGATACACTCAACACCCAAATGAAGAAATATCTTAAGGATATTTCAACCCCCCACACACAACACGAGGAGTTTTGAAACAGTGAAGCGAATTTTGAAGACAATTGAGACAATCAAAGTTTACAAAACACAAGCAAAATACGCTGTTAAGCGTGAATAATCTTGGATTTAAAACAAACTAAAACAACAACAAAAAATATGTGAAAGAAAATTGTGTAAAATGTTGTTATAAATTTGTTTGAGTGTTTGTTGTTGTTGGGCCAACAAAGTCTTGAAAAAATCTGTAAATTCGATTAAACCGCAAAGCATGAAGATATTGTAAATCAGTGTGGCTGAGAAACACACAAATAAACACACACAAACACACGTACGAAAGATTAGATAAGAAGCAAAAACAATAAACACTCTTTTTTCAAATGCTGTTGTAGCAGACAAGTCAGTCAGTCAAAACAGTTACGGGCAGGATGTGTTTAAATTGCTGTTGGGCAAACAAACAGTTTCAAAAGTTTCCTATCCGCAGGACATCTTGCCAGCAGTTGTTATTTGTAAGCCGGGCTCAAACAAATATTTTGGAAAACTATCGTCGTAAATGATGTTGTGGTTTCAACGCAAATTGTGTAAAACTAGGCCTTAAATGTTTGTTGTAGTTTTCTTTTAAAAAAGGCAACTGGCAGTTTGCAGGACCCTGCCTTTTCATTTCGTTATCTTTGTCGGTAGTGGGCAACAGTAGTTGTGAATTACTGTTGAGTTTATTTACTGGCCGTGTGTTGTTTTTGTATCCTTGATTTAGCTGTCTTAAAGTCCTGGTGTTTTGCATTGCTTTTGGCCTTGACTCGTTCTTCTTGTATTAGCAAAAAAGGATAATTGCCCCAAAGCAACAAAGAAATCTTAATGAAATTATTGAAAATGGCCCAGCCAGTGTGTGGCCTTCCAAATGGATTTTATTTTGCTTTCAATTAAGAGAATGATGTGTAACATTTTCTAATGTCTTGTATATGTTTTGTATTCAATTAAAATTAATTATTTCTTTAGGAATATTTATTTTATAACCTTGACTGCTGCCAGGCAAGAGGCGTGTGTCAGTATTTAGTAGTGCTTTCAAGGCCTTTTTGGGAAAGAAAAGCTGGTGATTTTTTGCCAACTTCTTGGGTGGGCTATTGAATTTTAATGTATTCGTAAATTGCAGTAGCAATTTTCAAACTGACCTTGGCCGCATTCTTTTGGTAGACAGTAAATGTTTTTATTGCAACATTTATTAGAGACTGTTATGGCATTTTCATGCCATGTCGTTGCCATTTGACGTCTTCCTCTTCGGCTTGAATAATTCCCTTTATCACACTCTTTTTTATTGTTTTGAAAATTGTTATTTTTAATAATAAAATAAATTGATCGTGTCTAATTCCTGCTGAAAATTATTTTGCAAACTCTTTTTAATAACTTTTTTCATAATTAATATTCGAAATATTCCAGGACTTTATTTATCATAAAAACTCTTAATAAAAAGTGCAGTTTAATTCGTTTTTGCGAAGAGAAAAACTGCATTAATTTTAAATTTCTTTAATTTTAATTATATGCTGATTCTGTTTTTTCTAAAATCTTTTTAAAAAATTCAAAGTGATCAATTGAGGCGTTTTGGCGCATTTCACATTCTATTTCTTAGAATAATTAAAGATATTTATTACAAACTTCCTTTTTAATAAATGAGAAGCCTAAAAATAAATATCAAAGTCATGACAAGAACTCACTGATCACTTTTTTATTTTCTTATGTTTTTAATTTGTGTTGTTTATAGAGTGATACAAGTTTAAATCACAATAAAACATGGCAATATATTTTTGATATCAATGAAACGGTCTTTATTGGATAGAAAATTTTATGACATTAATGTTTAAATATAATTTCGGCTGTAAGGCCGCCATGGCTGGCGCGTACAAGGCGCAATCTGGAACACCAAGTTTCACAAACAGTAACATTCTGACCATCATCGAAGACACCGAAGACGCATTCGGGCCAATGAATGCGCCAGCCCAAAAAGCGCACCAAACAGTAATTTTCTGTGGATGGAAATGGTGTTGCGACAAAAGCTTGTGGATTCTCCCCACTCCAAATGCGACAATTCTGTTTATTTACGTACCCATTCAAGAAAAAAAGGGCTTCATCGGAAAATAAAATTTTGAACGGACGGAGTGCACGATAAGTTTGACGAACAGAACCATTATTTTGATTGAAAATTTCCACAATTTGCACGCGTTGCTCTGGTGTAAGTCGATCCGTAATAAAATGTCGAAGCAAACTAAACAAAAAACAACTATCAGCTGTTAAATGGGTGGCCAAATAAAGCAGTGATGCGAACTAAAAGTTGCATAACTCTATAAAAAACACCCGATATATTGCACTCAATTTTACCCCTCTCCTTCATTAATTATTTTCAGCTCTGCGATCGAAAAGGTTAAAGTTCTCTAAATTGTAAATTCACTATTTCCACTGATTTAAGTTTTTCTAACTACAACTGAATTAATAAAATATGCAGATTTATGAAGCCGCTAATAAACTTCTCTTATCTCTTGAATTTCTTTCCATCGCTCGTATCGTTATTAATTCTTGGCCCTGACAATAGAAGTAATTTAATAATCACCCGACTATGATGAGGCATTATAAAAAATCGGGCTGCTTAAAATTTTAATAAAAGGTGTGACCAGCACAATGTTTTTGTCTGGCTGATTGCTTGAATTAAATTCCACACCAAAAATATAGAAAAAAAAACAAAATGGAAAATTTCTCTTTTATTACAACTGCCTGTCTGTCCGTCTGACTGTCCGTCTGCCTGTCTGTCCGTGTGGTGTGGTGTTACAAAAGCTAATGCGATTTTAATCGAAGCTGGAAATTACAGACTCTCATGTAACAGAATCATAAAAACTACAAGATGGGGCCCCACGATGAAGATTTTCTTTTATGTATTCAACTAATTTATGGTAAAATTTAATTTAATTTTATTCTTTTTTTTTGTGTTTATCCAATTTCGTGTCTCATTCTCTATGCGAGTGTTTGAGTGTTGTTGTTTCGCCGCTGCTAATGGACTGAATTTTAATATTTGATTAAGAGGAATGAACGATCATTTTAGGCAAAACGGCATAACAAGAAAGAACTCTGCTGGGCTGTTATTGGTTTCTTGAAAACGAATTTGGGCCTGGATGGGTTTTATACCTTTTTGAAAGAGTATAAAAAAACATTCATTTCGTAGGCCATAAATTGAGATTTTTCTAGTTCTTTTTTCGTTATTGTTTTTGTTTTTGTTTTTGTTTTCCATTTAAAAAGAGGTCTTATTGTCTTTCATTTTGGGTTGGGTGCTAAAGTGATAAATCGCTTTAATTTGTTTTAGATGTTGTTGGTTGGTGCTGTTGTTGCGAGTCGTAGTTCTTAATATTTTCTAAAATTATCTACATTTTAGTGTGTTTTTTGGTTGCTGTTAATAACCCTCTCCATTTTTCTTTTTATGGCCGTAAATAACTTCTTCTTTTTTCTTCATAATATCGATGCTGTCTGCCAGCCATGTTAATATATTTTCTTCCATATTATCAGCGTTTCTTTTATGTTGCTGTTTATTTGTCTTGATGTGATTTTATATGAGTAGTTAACTTTTATATGCTTGAAATTTGTACTTGTTGGAAGTAGTTGGAGCAGATGATCGTTTGATCTTTTTTTAATTTCACTTCTCCAGTTTCATGTTCTGTGAAAAAATGCATATAAAAAGTCGCCTTAAAAGCTAAACGGAAATTATAAACTGTAATAAGAAACGAAATTAAGCTCGAAAGCAATCAGTTCAGGTTAATTGGTTGGTTATTGCTCTGGATAGTGGTTTTAATGGCTTTTCAACACTTTTGGCTTCAAGCTAATTATCATAAATTCAAGAGACGCTCAAGAATTCATAAGAAATGTCACCGCTTTTGGTGTGTTTTTCTGTTTAAGGGAAGCGTTTTATACGAATAAGTAAAATAAAAAGTTTCTATTTAATCAAAACAGATGGTAGATAAAACAAGAGGAATTTTTAATTAAAAGTTAATTTTTTTTTTTTTTGGAAAGAAGAGTTTTGGTTAAAGCAACTACATGATCTCTAATATATCGGCCCATTGTTACAAACAAAAGAAAACAGTTACGGCTGACAACGTTTTTATATGAAAAGTTTTCATATTAATATTTTTAATCGAAAAATTGTTATGCAAATAAATTTTATTCGATTGACTTTTATTCGAATAATATATATCATACAACTAGCCTTTATCTATATAAGCTTTATTTGCTTGAATTTTATATGAATAATTTTATATTTTGCATTGAAATCGTTTTCATTCGGATAAATTTTTTCGTATAATTTTTATTCGGACAGCCCTAATTCGATTAATTGTTTGTCTAATAATATATTATATTTAAATAATCTTCATATATGCAAAAAGTTTTTGATTTTTCTTTCAAATCATTTTTTTCGAATAATTTTTAGTCGAATAATTTTTATTCGAATCTCTTTATTCGAATAATTTGCTTTTCTTTAATTTTTATTTCAATAATTTTTTATTTTGCATCTAATCATTTTTATTCGAATAATTTATGCTCCAACAATTTTTATTCGAGCAGCTTTAATTCGAATAATTTTTATTCGACTCTTTATCCGAATAATAAAATAAGTTTTATTTTAATAATATTTTATTTTTCATTGAAATCATTTTTTCTTTTCGAATAGTTTCGAGCGAGAATTCGAATAATTTTAAGTCTATTCGAATAATTTTCTATTCGAATAATTTTAAGTCTAATAATGTTTTATTGAAATAATCTTCTTCGGCATTATTTTTAATTGATTAAGTTTTATATCAATAATTTTGCATTCAAACCAAACAATTGTTTTCTCACACTTTCTAAATTGAAGCAGAGATGAATGCGTGTGGGCAAAAGAAAGTGTTTTCTTTCTCTACTTTGGCTTTCGTAAAATAACGTCTACGATCCCAATTGGGATTATGCTACATCGGACCAGAGATAATTATATCACAGGAGACTTTCAGCAGCTTGTTTCTTCAATAAAAGTGAAGTTGTTTTTCTGGGAACTTTTAATTTAATTTTCCTGCGTCTTTCTCTAGTGTACCCATATGGGCAGGCTGGACAGGCCTACCCTGCCAATACCAAACTGCGTGACGTCACTACTGCCACGATCTTCCCGTAGTTTCTACTGTTTTATTGTATAGAGCCTTAGAGGTCTTATAGGCGGCTTTACTACGCCATTTGCCTTGAACGTTATGAAGACGGTGCTTAAGGTTAAACAAACAAGTTCTTAGCTTAAGTCTTTTGTTTTCTTCTTTGCTTTTCATATCGTTTTTATTTCATAAAATTCTATATTAATAATTTTGTATATGACATGAAGTAAAATAATTATCTTCATATTTGGTTTCACTTAATATACAAAATTAACTACAATTTCAAGCCAAATTCCGCTTAAATTGAACTTGAAAACTTTCATCTGAATTTATTACATTCCCGCACTCGCTTGATTTGTTAAAATGTTCGTCATAAGACGAGTGTACCCGTATAAAATGAAATGAAAGAATTTGTATTTGATTAAAATTGAATACAAAAATAAACGTTTCTTTCAATAGAGTTGTAAAATATTTCAGCTGCTTTAACGAATTAAGTTTCGTTTTTCAGCTTAAATGCATAAAAATTGTTTTTGTTACAGATGTCTTATAATTAAATTTAAGAAAATAAAACACACTTCAGATTATTTAATTGTTATTTAATGCATTAAAATCTATAAAAAAAAAAAGTTAATAGGAGTCATCCGAAAAGGTAAACAGAAACTTTAAAGTTTTCAACCAAATTAACGAACTCGAGTAAAACGTGTAATTAAATTAAACCGAAATGGCCAAAACTGAAGTTGATTAATTTAACAAGATGCGGCGCACTCGCTACGATTCGCTTTGAATTTTTATTTTTGTTGTTGTTGTTGTTGTTGAGTGTTTTGAAGATAATTGAAATGAATGAGCTTTTGTGAGACTGAATTCAGATTAAAATATTTGACAGCCTGAACAAATTTATTTACCAACCAGAAAATAAACAAAATTAATTAACGAAAAAAAGAAGAGAACAACAACAGCAGAAACAAATCAACAGAAATAAGCCATAATGTCGTTAATTAAACTTGTATGGGAACTTAACACCCAACCCGATATTGGCTTTGTGTGTGTACCCGTATTATAATCATACAAACGTCAACAAGTTCATTAACTTCTTAACCTGCGTTAACACTCAAGGGGCCAAAACTTTTAAAATCCAAATCCATATTAACGCTGGCCCAAAGAAAGCGGGCAAGTATTTATCCCCAAAAAAGCTCAAAAAAAAAACAATGAAACGCACACTGTTAAAGAGCAAAAAAAAAAGAAATAAAATATCAACAACAACAAAAAGAAAAACAACACTCGTTGTAACAAATAAATCCTCAGAGCATCGAATACGAGAACTCCGCATGATAAATGATGTATAAAGTTTTATGAATAAAACAGCTTTTAAAAAAAAAGAAGTCTGCACATTTTTCACCGATTATACGTTTTATTTTGTAAGTTTTTTTTCAATATTTTTTGGCTTAAAAGCCATATTATTTTGTTGTATCAGCAATTTGCAGCCAAAGAGATTTTTGTTGTTTATGAGCTGTGGTGTGCTGCTGCCATGTTGTTGTTGTTGTTATATTCTGTAGCTCTTCCACCTCGTGTTTTCCATGGATTTTCTACCATTTAAGCTTTTTGAATAGCCTTTGGCTTCGACTCTGCTCAGTTATTTATTTATGACTTTTTCTTCACAGATATTCTGCATGTATTTCCAATAATTTTTATTGAGTGTAGAAAAAAGCACGGCATGGCTTGTTTTTAATAGAGTACTCTCATGTTTGTTGATTTATCTTGTATAAGTAAAAATATAAAAATTTTTTTTTATTTTTTATTTTGTTCAACTCAAGTTCAACCGCTACAAAATGTATGATGTTCATAAAATGCAAGAAAAAAAGATTGAAAAAAGAAGAGTGTTTTGCAAAGACTCTGAGGACGGCGGAAATTTTTCGCTAAACAAAAAGAAATCTAAGAATTATTCTTGAAAAAATATCTAGGGCATCAAGGCTTCTGAGAGACGTCAGGTGACTCCAGAGAACAGAATATTTTGCTGTCCAGTCCTTCTCTTTATAAAATTGTTCAATCAATATTTTAATTAATAAATAAAAATCAAATTGAATTTGATCAATAAAAATATAGTTACTCGAATATATATAAAAATCCAAGTAATCGGATCTCTGTTACTCACTAATTTTAAAAGAATAAATATTATTCGAATAATAAAAGATTTGGATAAAAAACATTTTCAATTATCGAACTAAAAATATTTGAATAAAAATTTATTCGAGTCGTTAAAGGAAAATATTTAGAACAATCGAATAAAATTTATTCGAATAAAAAGGAAAAATGTCATTCAAATAATATTTGAAATTCAAAACTTATCGACTAAACGAAAAAAAACTATACGAATAATTGAAGAAAAAATTTAATCGATTAACTGAAAAATGTTATTCTAAAAAGCGATTAAAAATGTATTTGAAAAAATATTATTATCAGATAAATTATATTGAATGATTAAATATTGCTTAGATTCGAAAAATCAAATATAAATTAGTCGTTAGAGATGTTGAAATATTGCAGGAACGTTTTCGCTAAAGTAATCGATTAAAATTTGAAGACTTAATCGCTTAACGAAATAATGATTTAATAAAATAATTTTTAATCGGTCGGTTGTTCAAGAATCTTATTCTATTCAAATAAAATTAAAAGTGCGATTAAAACCTGTTCGAGTAACCGATTAAAATTTGAACACTTAATCGATTATTCTCATAATAAAATAATTTTTAATCGGTCGGTTGTTCAAGAATCTTTTTTTTTTATTCGATTAAGGTGGATCATGCAAATAATTTCTGTTTAAGTAACCGAATAAAATTTTAACTCTTAATCGATTATTCTGATAATAAAATAATTTATTAATCGGTCGATTGTTCAAGAATCGTCTTCTATTCAAATAAAGTGACAGTACGATTAAATTATGTTCGAGTAACCGATTAAAATTTTAAGGCTTATCGATTATTTTAATAATTAAATAATTTATTAGCCGATTGATTATTCAAGAATCTTTTTTTATTCGATTAAGGTGGAATATGCGAATAATTTCAATTCAAGTAACCAATTAAAGTTTTTACGCTTAATCGATTACTCTAATAATAAAATCATTTATTAATCGGTCGACTGGATAATACGGATAATTTCTGTTCGAGTAATCGATTAAAATTTTATCACTTAATCGATTATTCTAATAATAAAATTATTATACAGACGACGGATTATTCAATAATATTTTTTATTCGATTAAAGTGGATTACGCGAATAGTTTCTGTTTAAGTAACCGATTAAAATTTTAGCACTTAATCGATTATTCAATAATATTTTTTGTTCTGTTCGAATAATCGGTTAAAATTTCAACGCTTTAAACAAAATAATTTATTAATCGGTCGATTGTTCATGAATGAAATAAAGTGGACAATACGATTATATTATGTTAGAGTAACCGATTAAAATTTTAAGGCTTAATAGATTATTCTAATAATAAAACAATTTATTAATCGGTTGACTGATGAAGAATATTTTTTTATTCGATTAAGCTGGATAACACGGATAATTTCTGTTCGAGTAATCGATTAAAATGTTGACACTTAATCGCTTATTCTCGCAATAAAATGCTTTAAATAAAAGCTTAAAATCGAATTAAGATTATTGTAGGGATCGATTAAAAATAATCCGAATATTTCAATAGCATTTTTTCAACTGTCATTCGAATCTACAAAATTTTGACAGTTGGAATAAATTATAACTCAAAAACTGAACTTTTAATTAAATTAGTGATGTAACACAAGCAAATATTATTCGATTATTTGGATGGTATTAAACGTATGATCCCATAAAAGATATTGAAATAATAACAATTAAGGATTTAAATAGTTTTTTAAGCATTTAAACTAAAAAATTTTCGAATAATTGAACAGAAATGGTTCGAATAATCGAATAAAAATTAATCGAATATGTGTGGGTTAAACCTTTTAATATATTAACACTTTGGAAAAGTTTATTCATCGACTGTTTTTGAAACATAATTTTCTGAATGAATAATCATATACACAATCGAATAAAAATTAATCGAATATCTTAGCGAAACCTTCATTGTTAGGAAAAGCACATTCTTCCTCACAAGATGTCTGTTTATTGACTCTCTGATTTCTTATACTCTTCTTCAGCACTTTCAGCTTCTTTCTCTAGGCCGTTAGCGGAGTGTCAAGTGTCTTCTAGTCTCACCTGACACGTTATTTTCATCTTCACATATTTCTTACAACTTTTTGCAAAAGACAAAAACGTTAAGAGTTAATTATTTGCCAAGAATATTCATAATCTATTTATGCCCGTTTCACGTTCTTCGTACTCGCGAGACGAGCGAGTACATCGATCCTGCAAATTGTCTTGTGTTTCAGCCAGTCGGCAAAATACTAATGAAAAAGCAAAAAAAAAAACAAAAAAAGTAAAATAAAATAAAAAAGAAACGTGTGTCTATGTAACGTGTCTAACAAAACGATGTACGATGTACAACGTTTTGAATGTCCAGCGTCGATTTCAACGCTTTTCAATGCGATTAATTAAGTTGTTTCACTTCTGCGGCCAATGAGATGCAAAAAAGGTGTCTGTTTTCTGTTTTCTGTTTTTCGTGTAACGAAAACAACAACATTTTTATATGATTTTATGTTCGAAATGAATATCGTTGCTGTTTTCTTAATTAATTGTTTAATTTTGAAGTATTCTTGCTCATGCTAATTATTAATGAAACAAGCATTTTGATTAATCAATTAAGAAATTCAATAATTAATTTATATAGAAAAATATTGATCGGCAGCTTTTAAATTTAATTGAAAATGGTTAAATAAGTTTCTTTTTTTCCATTCAAGTTTTAGCTGTTCTATTTAATTTTAATAAAAACAAATCAAAATAAAATATTAAATTGTTGTTTTTATAAAAAACTTATAAAAAATTTATAAATTGTTTTTTTTTTGTGTTATAAAACATTTATAAAATGTTTATAAAATATTTATGAAAACATTTTGCAGATATATAAATATTTTTGTACGACGTTTTTATTATTTAATAAGACATAATTTAATAAAATATTTTTTAAAAATTTTTAGAAACTCTTTTTAGAAATTTTTTTTATAAAAACAATTTTTTTATTTAACGTCTATCTGAATCGGCTTCATTATTCTAGTGATTAATTGATTTTTATGAGATCTGCGACAAACATGTTGTTTTCAATTTCTCTATCTGTTGAATAGAACTTAATTTAAGCAAATTTCTTTTAAATTAAAAAAAACAAAAAACAAAATAATTTATAACAAAAATATGACTTCATTAACAAGTTTTTGTTAAAAAAAATTCTTCACAATATCTTCTTATTCGAATGGACTTGAAAAAGTTTCTCTTTTTCTTGGCCACTTTTCTATAAACGGACGGACACACGCTGCTTAGCTTTCTTAATAAAGTTCGTTTCTTAAGTCTTTTGTTTCCAGTGATCATATTGAAAATGTATAAATTAACTGATTCTTAACGCTACGCCAGGCTATTTTAATTTTTTACTTAAAAAACAAAGAAGCAGCTAAAACAACACTGATGATGATGACACAACAACAGGGCGGGGAGGACGTTTGCGAATAACCAGCAACGACAATAACAACAAGCAATTAACGAAACGCTAAACACAAGTGCAAACGAAAAAATTCACGCATTCACGCTGAATAATGAACGAGAAAAAAAAACAAAACTTTGATGGATTAAAATTATTTTTCAAAAAAATACAAGCGAAATAAATGCAAAAGCCAATTAATGCGAAAGTGGCAAATTTCGAGTTGCATGTGAGGAGAGTGGCAGAGTGAGAAACCGAGTGTTAACTCCATTAACTGATAAAAAGAACAACAAACAAGAGGATACACAAACGACTAGCAGGCCGCCGTAACGCAAGAATGGGGTAAGACTATGAAAAAGTCAACACACTTTTTAGATTTTTATCGCAAGACTATTTCATATGAATTATTAATGCGGAGGTATGAAAAGCAGAGGGTTGTTGGCTTCAAGTGCAACCAGTTTAAGCGAAATTAGAGCGAATTGCCGGCGCTGAAAGAGGAAATGGTATTGAAAGTCTTAAAGTTGGCAGCAGCATTTTTATTCTTAAAACAGTTTCAATTATTTTGCCAACTAAAACCGGAGAAAATATTAACTTTAAATATTAAATCCCAGGCTGTTCTAGGATATGGGGAATTAATTTTAATAAATTATTAAAAAAAAGGAGGTTTCAAATATTTTTTCTCTAGGATTCTATTGTACCAGTGCTTGTTACTGACATATTCCTAGACAACTACACCGATTGGATTAATATTTTCTTAAGGTTTTGTGGGCTCACTGGGTGGTTTTAATTCGTAAATCATATCGCCAGTTGGCGCAGAAGTTGGTTGGGTGGGTTATATTCCACAACTAATCGGTTGGATCGATTTAAGTGAATTTATGTGAAAGTTATTCAAATTTGGTGCCCGATAGTTTACACTTATAAAACAGCCCGGTAGGTTCCATTGGTTTTGAGCGGCTTGATTTTGGAATTATTTATCTTTCCATTGACTAAGTTCTCAAGGATGAATTAAGAAAAATATGTTGTTGTTTATAACGCTTCATTTTTAGAACACTTAAAGCCAATTCAATCCACGATTCTCCAAATTTATTGATTTGAGATATTGAAATAAAAGAGTATTAAAATCATTTTATTATTTGGCTTTCATGTCCTGCTATTTTGAATCACCTCACCCATTGAAATATCATGCTGGACAACGTCTGTCGGGTCCGTTGGCAAATATCTTGTAACTTGTTAAGTAATTTTGTAATGGCGTCCGCGAGACTCATGAGGAGCTGAAAGCTGAACTTGAAGAACAATCGAACTTGAATGCAAAATCGTTTTATCCTTTTTGATCAATAAATAAATGTCTGCACACGTTACTTCCGATTTCGTAATCAAGACGTTATTCTTTCATATTGCAAATAATCGTTCAGCATAATTTGAGCGCAACTCAAAGAAAGCACATCCTTCAATTTTAAATTTGTACCTCCTTCATTGAAATTCACCATATTGTTGCAGATATTCTTGAATTAAATATTTCATTTCATCGTCTGTAAAAAAAAAAAGGATGCAGCTGAGAAGCTTCTTTACTTCTCTATTAATTCCAATCAAAATGTCTTAAATACTATGGTTGTCTCATATTCAAAATGAATAAATTTTCTTGTCATATTGTGGGCTAGACAGTAAATTTTATTGTCAATAACAGTGACATTTGCTGGCAATTTATGCCAACTTAAGGATTTCCTAAGTTCAGCCTACGCTACCGTACTTTGTGACATCGCATTTGTTAAGTTATTTACATAAGAACACAATATATGGTTTTCTAAGCGCTTTAATTTTAATTATATGCTGATTCTTTGAGTCGGAAAAAACCCCAACCAATTGCAGACTAAAAACGTAATAAAATAAAAAAGGAAAGTGATCAGTGATCAGTGAGTTCTTGTTATGACTTTGATATTTGTTTTTAGGCTTCTTACTTGTTAAAAAGGAAGTTTGTAATAAATATCTTTAATTATTCTAAGAAATGTTAGTTGAAGGCTCCCTGATGATCTGCTTTAGCGCCAGTGAAATGCGCTAAAACGCCTGAATTGATCACTAGAGTACATGAAATGGTTTCATTATCATGCCAAAATAAGTCGTAGTATATTCTCGGCTTTAGACTCTTAGCTCATATATAAATATCTTCACATTCCATAATTATGTCTCCATTAATATTTAAATTTTCTTATTAAAATTTCCTTTAAAAAGATATTCATCAACTTTGATACACTTTTCCATTCTCAATTCAATTTTAAATCTACTATTCCCACAATTTCAATGAGAGCTTTTCAGTTCCAAAGATTTCCATTTTTATTAGCAAATAGAAGTTCTAATAAAAATAAAAGGAGTAAAACGCTATATTTTGGAAAACTTTTCAAACCTTTTTTTTTTGTATGAGAAGGCAAGTATTTATGTGTGTATATGCTGCTCTATGAATGCATTAAATATGTTCCAGCAAAATATGGCAGCATTTTAATGGGCAAATAAAAATGGAAGAGCTAAAAATGATATTCCAACAATTTTTAATGCTGTTCATAAGGGCTGTTTTTTTTCAAATAGCCCAGCAACATCGAATATCAAACAACAAACAGACAACTATTTCATTAAGAAACCGTAAAAAATACCCCCATTATTGGAAAGCAACAGCTGTTTAAACTAATAAGCAGATAAATAAATATATAGACGTAAGTGCATCCATATATAAAGAACACTAACAGAATCCACCGACGGTGGTGGTTGAGGTTAATACAAACAACACAGCCTTTAAAATTGTCTACCCAAACGTAATACACACGCACACACACCCTAATAGCGTTATGTGACAGGCACTTATAATAGTATTTGATTCCATTGAAACTTATAATCCACTATTGGAACGTAAGGAAAGAGCCAGAGCTATTAAAATGGTGAATAAAATTAAACAATAGCATTAAACTCCCCTTAACCAAGAATCCTTCCGGTACGTTAGTTTGGTTATTAACACCAATTTCGAATATTCGAAAAAGACTACTCTTGCCTTCTCTTTCTGGCATTAACATATACAGAGTAATTTTACGACAGGGGAAATAGTTGGTTTGTTATTTCTAACAACAGGGGAAATTAGTATTAATTTAATGGCTGCCTTATGCTGGGTGCTGTTGGGTCTTCAATATGTTAAAGCTGTCTCTCTTTCTCTTTACTTAATAACGCCAAGGCTCTTTCTCTCTCTCTTTTGCATGATTATAGTGGTGGGATTGGTATCTTTATTTTTTATAGAATTTGCTTCTCACTTTTATTCAAACATATTGAAAATTAACTTTTCAAAACTAAATTGATTATTATAATGAAATTTTATTTCAAGTTTCTTTTTTCAAATTTTGTTTGTTTTCCTTTTCGATTTGTTATCAATATTGTGATGATCTGTATTGGTGTGGTGTTCTGCTTTATTCTGAGTCTGTGTGATTGTGGTGTAGTTCTGCTGTAAATCTGCCGTCTTCATTTGATTAGAGTAGTTTAGCATGTCTCATTTAGAGTTATTAAAATTGATTTTTTTTACTATTAAGTGTGTATGCTTAAGTAAAATAGTGTTTTTGGAGATTTGATGGCAAGAAATTTTGCAAATTAATTCCTATGAGTTTACGTAAGTTATAGGTATTATATAGTTGTTATATTGCCACAATATATCATCAGTAGACTTTTGAAAAATGCCTTAGTCTGTTCACAAACTTTCTTAAGCCAATCGGGAATTATATTAGAAAGATCAATATGGACACTGATTTTTTTGCTGCCCTTATAATACTTTATCCCATAAAATGCAGGCAGCTAAAACAATTAAATGATTTCCTTAATAGAAAAACATAAATGACGGCGAAATTTTTCCAATACTAAAAGCAACAACATTATGGAACCCTCATTTAATACGTGCACAGCCCTACAATTCAAAGTGCCGCCATATTTTCAATAAAATCTAACGAGAATATTTAAGTGCAACTGAAAAACTGAAAGTTTTCTTTTCAACTCTTATATAAATTAGCTCCAACTTTGTTTATATATATCAAGCAAAAGTCCAATACGACATCAATAAAAAGCAATAAAAAAGTATTTTCAAAGTTTTTATAAAAAACACTTGTTTGCAAATTTATGCAAAATAATTGTTGGGCGTTTTTCCCAACTGTTTCCAATTCCCAGCAAAGTCTGTTATATTCTTTTGAAGAGAAAAATAAAAGTGAGAAAGTTTGTTTAATTGATATGGATAATTTACATTAATTTAAGCTTCAATTAAAAACATATTCATGAAATCGGTGCTTTCAATCACTTCATGCCAATTAAATAGTCATTTTATATTTGAATCATTTTGAAAAGCTTATTTTTGTAGGTTAATGATGCGTAAAACACCTTCAATTATTTGTTACAAACAAAAAAATAAAAATCACAGCCATCATCTCCATTAAATACCAACAAAAATTACCAAATAAAATAATTTTTTTTTTAAATTTCTTTTTACACTTTTTGTTTTGCGCTCCAAATCAATTAGCCCTGTGTTGTGGTTGTGATTTAATTTTGTTTACTTGAATGTAATCGTATGACAAATTATAACGGAGAATTAACTTGTTCACACCCTCTTCGAATTTCCGATCGAATTAATTTCATTTAATGATCGCTTGAAATGACGCGTTTTTAATGTGAAATTTTTATCCATTTCAAATGTTTTTTTAATAGTTTTATTAAAAAGTTTAACTTCAGTCACATCATGTTGTATGATTTGACATTGTTTTTATAACACCATAACGCACTTGTATTTAAGCGGTTTCTCTTGGAGATGGGCTACGTTGTCGACGTTGTTGCTTGCATAAGAGCGTATGAGCTTCATGACATATAATATCAGGCGAGAGATCGTGTGGTATTAAAATTTTTATTCGAATGATCTGTTATATGTTAACAGCATATAAAATAATTTTGCACAATTATTTTAGTAGAGTGATTGCTTAACTCGTTGGCCGACACCACAGAAGATCTGACGATTTTGCGTTTATTGTGGTTACGTTTCAAATTGTTTCTTTTATCACAGTGAAATAAAAGATGGACGGTTCTAGATGGACATTTTGTGTACACAAATTTACAAAGCGAAGCATTTAATTTAAATTGTTTTTTGTTTGAAAATAGAAGAGCAAAAGGATCAGAAACAACAAAAAATTCGCCAACATGAGTTTCTTTCTGAAAATATTTCATAAACGTACGTACTTGTGGATGCTACAGAATTGAGAATTAGATCTGAAAGAGGCGTTCAGTTCTCAACTTATATGTGATACAAGAGAGTAGGCACTGCAAAGCACGGAAGTGTCGATCAATACACCGATCTGCAATATAGCAGTGCTTTTTTTACATTTTCCTGGTTTTAAAGATATTACGATAGAGATATCCTGTAGAAATATGGGAATTAATAATGAAGTATAATGTCGAGTGAATGTCTTCATCTAGCACGTCGACATACATTCGCAAGATTTATTCTTTTAGAACGTCAAATGTTTGTGATTTGATCACGCAGGCCGATCTTTCATATGGCCCCTGAGAAAACATTCCAGCGGTATTATATCACAGAAACGAGGCGGCCAATCAAAATCGTCAGAATGGGAAAGGGCCTGACGACTCAAGATTTTGTTGAAAAATACGCTTGTTTTCGTTAAGTTCTTCAAACAGACGAGACAAACAATGGCCGGTCGACTTTAATTCTTGAACAAATTCAATTTTATTAGCGTCAACATGAAAATCGTTATGCAAAATGTTGCTTAAAGTGTCTCTATTGATGCCCAATTGTTGTGATCGTTGGCGAGTGCATGTTCCTCGTCATTCTCAATATATTGTTTTGGAATATTGTCAGCAACGTACCGTGAGCCGTGAGTAAATTACGTACAGCAGGTTCATAAGAAGCCTGATAATGAGAAATGATTGTATTGCTTACAGCAGTTTCATAAGGAGCAGGATTATAAGAAAGAGCTGCTTGAATAGTAAAAAGTGATGCAGTAAAATATTCCTCATTTTGATTTAAGAAAAAAATCACTATTTTAAAATTGTTTGTTCACAAGTGTTGCTTTCATTTATAACCTTTTCGCACTTTTTACTTGATAAATTTCAAAGCAGGACACATCCATTCTTGCCATTTTATTATGTGGCAGTCAATGTCCTTCCTAACCTCAAATTGGCCAAACCTGCTGTAGCTAAACAACATTATTAAGACAAAATTCATGAAATTTGTAACTCTTTGTTAAGCTTGAGCTTTGCAGGAATACCCTGTTGTTATACCTTTTCTTTATTTTGAGCACGGGGAGAATATATTCTCTTTTACCAGGCGTTCTATAATAAAATCTTAAAATCTTCAAGATTTTTTTAAAGCAATTAACTTTTTTTGGGCATTATTTCCATCTTTAAATATTTAAAAATGTTATCGCCTAATTCATAAACGATTATTAAAATTAAAGTGGCTTTAAAGTATGGATTTTGTATGGTTGAAGATCTCTGATAACAAACGTTTATCAATTAGAGGATTAACATTTAAGGTTTTTATTACAACAGCAAGTCATTTTACCATTTCAAAATAAGTTTGTTTAAAAAAATAAACAGTGTAATTAACAAGTCCAGGGATATTAAGTGAAAAATCAAAAGGCTACTCACCTACACATGCAAATAAATAGAGATCGTACTAATGAAAGCGTGAACGTTAATTATCTTCTCGTTCTGCAGCTTTTTCTTGGTGGCTTTGGCAGGGTTGTATGTACAGTCCTACAAACGCACTCACCCCTCCGCAGTAGGAGTGGAATTAATCACATTTTCCTATAAAAAAATAAACAGATTAAATAGATTAAAATATAAAGGAATAAGTGCAAACTGTGAATAATATTATTTGCTCTGTTTAAAGGAACAGCAGCAAATTATCCATACAAAATTTATATGTTAAATAAAAATGTTTAAGTGAGAAAAACTCTTAAAAGAGAGTGAGAGAGAGAGCGAGTCAGTGGAGGAATATTTTCTCAACTTGTAAAAAAATGCTGTGTTTTATATAATTGAGTTGTTGCCCAATACATGTAGATTAAGTAAATTGGTGGGCTTCACAAAGAAGGGGAACTTTTGGATAACACATCAATAGTCTTCTATCTCTTTCTGTAAACATCGCAAATTGCAATTTAAGCAGCAGTTAAAAGAGCCGAGCTACAAGAACACTTCCCGGCAAACTCCTCCTCTTAAAAAAATCATTATCTCTCTATCTACGTATAATACAACCTTGGCCGAAAGGAGATGAATATATAGTGCATTAATAGACGGATGTTGTTGTTGTTATTGCAACTGCTGCTGCCAAAGAGAACTGTCATTTTTGTTTTAATTTAGTTATAAACTATTTTAACAAGCCCTTCTTAGTGTTTGTGGTAATTTTTGTTGCTTTTCTTGCATCATGAAGAACTCACGTCTGATTGTGTGTGAGAGTTTAACAGGAGTGGGATTGTGTGTTCGTTCTTTGGGAGCATTCGTGCATGAGCGTGTGTTCACTTATTAAGTTAAGACGGTTTGTGTCATGAATTTATGAGCAGTTTGTGTACTTGCGCCTTTTAAGTTGGCTTTTTCTTACAATTTGATTTCGGTCGCTGTTTGAGGAGCTCCTGAACATCAACGTTTGCGAAACGTCTGTCAGATTACAGGTGACATCTGTAAGTGTCACACACAACCAGCTCTTACAACGGAAATAAATTTAAATTTAACCAAATAAAACTTTATAATTCAATTACCACAATAATTAATTAAAAGTTGAATAGAAACAGAATATTTTCTGGCTTATAATTATTAGATCGTTAATTATTAGAAATTAAATTTTTTGATAAAATTGATCAAAAACTAAAGCCACGGAAATCTGAAAACTATAATAGAGATTTAAAATAAAGACAATTGGTAAAACTATAAAACAGGACAAGTACAGCCTTCTCTTTTCATTTGTAATATCAGACTCGCCTTGTCTAGCGCTCTCTTGCCGCGGCCTAAAAAGAGAGACAGAGTTGGAATATATAACAACAGCAATAACAACAACGAAATTGATTGGAAACTCAAGAGTGTTTGTATTTGGTTTGCTGCTTCAGTTGGTAAAGACGTTAAACAACTCTGATTAGTTAATTTACTCGTTGACTTCAACGTGAGCGGACGTGTGTGTCAAACAAGAAAGAAACTAAATAAACAAGAAACACCGTGTTTTTAACAGCTGGAACTTGTAACAAAACAAGAAGCAGAAAAATAATTTAACGTGATTTTTCAAAAGAGGAATATAAATTATAACTTAATTCGAATTACTAATTTACATATGAGTGCCGTGAGATATTTTATTAAGTGTGTTAAGAAGTTTCAAGTGTTTTAACAAAAAAAAAATATTTGACAAAGAAAAAATAAATTTTATTTGTTGAAAACCACCAAATGGCCTTGGAGGATCGTTGTAGCCCCCAAACAGCTTCATCACCGCCAGCGGGCTTACCCCAGACCCCCCTAAATCAAGCACATTTCCTTACTGCACCTTCACCTGCGGCTACAGGCCTTTTGGATATGAGTTTAAGCCAAACAGACACCGCTATTCCTGTCGCAGCTAAAATGTTGCCGCACACCGTGGCCTCTTTGTATCAACAACAACAGTTGCAACATCTGCAACAACTCCACCACTTGCAACAATTGCACCAGCAGCAATTGGCCGCTGGTGTTTTCCAGCATCCCGGCTATGATTTAACTGCTCAGGCCCGTTTGAGTGTGTCACCAGGTGGCCATTCCACTTCCTCCACACCCGCTTCAACCATGACCATTAAAGAAGAGGAAAATGATTCCATAATGGGTGACAGTTTCAATGGTGACAACGAGCAGTCGGCCTTGCATGGCGGCAACAATGTTACCGAAGATGAGGATGAGGCGGATATTGATGTGGACGTGGATGAGGATGACAATGAAATACATCGAACTCCGCCGCCGGCTCATCAGCAATCGAGCAAGCCCACCTTGGCCTTTTCCATTTCAAATATCTTAAGTGATCGCATAGGCCAGCATCAGCAACAACAGCTACAAACTAAAGAAGAAGGGAATAACAAACACAACAGTCTCACTAATGCCTCCAGCATATTTCGTCCCTTCCACGAGAGCAGAGCGGCCACAGCGACTCCCTCAGCTTTTACTCGTGTGGATTTGCTGGAGTTGAGCCGACAACAACAGGCCGCTGCGGCTGCCGCTACAGCCGCCATGATGCTGGAACGGGCCAATATTTTGAATTGTTTTAATCCGGCCGCTTATCCCAGGATACACGAAGAAATATTGCAAAGTCGTATGCGTAGAACTGGCATTTTGCCAGCGCCGAATGGTCAAATGCAGCACTCACAACACCCGGCTGCTCATTTACATCAAAACAACAACCTGCATGCAAAATCCCTAGAGCCTTTACTTACATCGCCTGGCCTATCGTCGTCCTCCTCCTCTTCATCCTCGTCGGTGGCGCAATCAGCTTTGGGTTCGTTGTGCAAAACAGTGTCACAAATAGGACAGACACCAACAACACCACCGGCGGCCAGTACACCCTCATGTTCTTCGGTGGCTAGTCTATCATCTCCTCCACTCACGTTACCCAATGCCACCAGCTCCGCCTTATCATCTTCATCAGGATCATCATCGTGTACTTCCTCTTCGAGTTCCTCGTTGAATTCGTCACCAACCAGTCGTAAAAATGCCAGCCCCCAACCAATACCACCACCTTCGGCCATTAGCCGCGACTCGGGCATGGAAAGTTCCGACGATGCCAAGTCGGAAACCGGCTCGACTACCAATTCGGAAACGGGTAAAAATGAAATGTGGCCCGCCTGGGTGTTTTGCACGCGCTACAGTGATCGGCCGAGTTCGGGTAAGTTTCGCACTATTTTTTCCTTAGGAAGTTGTGTTTTTTTTTAGTTAAGTGCCGGTTTTAAATAAACGGGGAATGGAGTTTAAGTCCAGGCAAGAGGTTAGAGAGTGAGAAATCGGTGAATATTTAGGAGACTTAAATTCGATTGTTGAAGAGATTTAAATTTTTCGTTTTAGTACTTTTTTGGGAATTGTCGTTTTCAAAACTCTGTAATTTTAAATATCATTCTGAATCTTTTTTTTACAAAATTTTTATTTAACTGAGAAATGCAGAAGGAATTGTGTGACCTTGAAAGCCTCAATATAAAATATAATATAGAATAGAAATAGAAACACAAATTAAATTATCATAATATTTTATCAAAAGTGGAATAGAAATATCATCATTTATTTGTTTCTATTGAAATTAAGTTGTTGTGATTAAGGCTGAGGCACAGACAAGTCTATATAATTTGTGATGAATTTGAAAGTTGTGTGAGTGAACGAATCGAGGCCGCTTTACGATCTCTTCAGCGTTCTTCTGTCGTGATATGATTTGAATAATATTTTCTAAAAATTCCACTCCTAATAAAATTGGAATTTAATACATTAAAATTGGGCCCCAGTTTATTTTAATAAGATATTTGATACCATATTTTTTAATTTATTTTAAAATACGCTTAAGAGTGATTTAATTGACGTCTTAAGGGTAACAGTCGCGCAAAAACTTAAGAGTTAAAATTTTTTAGTTATACTTTTATAAAAATATTTGAATGAATATAAAATTTCAAAATAACACGGTGATGCAAATTAAAACATATTTTCCAAATGACTTTTCAATCTTGTGAAGATCACTTTGAAGTTCTTAAGATTTCAATTACACTCCCAAAATCGAAAGTTATCGATAACATACGATTTTGTTAAAAAAATACCAATTTTTTTCTATTTATTGCACCATCCAATTATTTCTTTTGGTTTGACTTAAGACGTGTTCTTTTCTAAGAAATGTGTAACATTTTTTCACATCTTTTCTAATTTGTGGCGGTTTAAAGGAGTCTTAAAACATAAGTTATTTTTCGTAAAGAATGTTGAAATAATTTCAAAAAAATTCCTTATATTCAAATGACAGCATGTTGCCGTTTTATATTAAAAAGTGTAATAAATGTTACACTCTTTGCTACCAAAGTAATCATTGTAAATCAGAGTTTGAAAGAATAAATATTTTTCATAACAAAAAATTTCGTGTATGTTTATTGAAATATCTAGAAGAATATCATCATCATGAAGTGTACCAAAAAAATTATATCTCTACCATTCCGATTGTCAATTCAATCAATTTTGAGCCTGTTTTGAAATACAATTGAGAAAAAATAGAGGTTCAATGCAGTTAATAATACAAATTAAAATGTATTTTGAAACTGGCGGATTTAAACTTGCCCCCAATAAGTATTTTAAGGCTTAATAAACAATATAGAATTATTTAAAAAAAAAATAGTTTTATGTACTTTAAAAAATTTCCTGCTTTAACAAAATTCCAATATATTAAATTTAATTTTTGTAGGCTGTTAACTTTAAAAAAAAATTTTTTTGAGCAGAAGAATAGTTTTCGAAAGCCGCTACATTTTCATGAACGGTACTCATGTGCGTTTTTGGTTTATCAGCACTTCATAGAGGGTTTGAGTGTAAACGGTAACAATTTCTATTTGCAACAATTTCATTATGAAAAAGAATACGAGAATTGTAACAGAATTTTTTAAAATCACTGAGTCGCCGTTTTATTTAAAAAATTTCAATATTTAACTTGACTGGAAACGTATTAAAATTATGAAAAATTAAAGGTTGTTTTAAAAAAATTTTTTATAAATCTTATTAAAAATTTTAGTTTTCCCAAAAACCCCGTCTTCACAACAGCGAATATGTTCAGATAAGATTCATGAATTTCCTATACAAAAACAATAATTTCTGTTTTCTTCGACCTTCATTTCCAATTACACGCGGCATTACTGTTGCTGAAGGTCGATTTCTTCCCAAATAAAATAGATCTTGACAAAAATCCATAAATTTTTAATCTCTTCTTATTGTCACATGTATCAAAAAGGAGCTGAATTTAAAAAAAATATATATATATAAAAAAGGTCACCCAAATAGCAGCGGCAAAGTCCTTTACATCTCTCCAGATATTTTCAAATGACCTGCTGCGTGTGCTCTCACAAAGCAAAAGACAATTGACCAGAGTGCGCAGTGTTTGGCCGGTAGGATTCGTTTGATGTTGCAGGGAAACTTGGAACACACACGCACACACACACACACGCACACACACACACACACACACACCCAAACGCATGACCAAGCAAAGCAGAACTCGCCCATACAAATTTTAACACAAACTGACAAAATATTGTCCGATTTCGTAATATTGAATTACTTGCAACAAATAAAAAAAGAAACGAAAAATGATTTGGGTGAAGAAAATGTGGAAATAGAAAAAGATTTTTAAGGGATTGAAAAGTAAAAAGCAAGTGTTGATGGAAATGTGGGGAAAACATGGAAAGAGAAGAAGACGACACGTGCTTCCACAAAATAAAAATCAAAAATCAAAAAATAATGGATTAAGTAGGGGCAGATATTGTTCTTTAATAATCATTGTGATGATAGGAAATTTTAAAAGTTTTTTAAGTAGAATTTTATTTAATTTTAATGCGTTTTAATGGTATTTTAATCGTTATAAACTGAAAGATTTATGGTAATTAAATGATGGCTGTAAAACAGAATGAATTCGAATGAAATTTAGAACAAAAAAAGAACTCACAATTATAGAGATCGAATGTGATGTAACGCAAGCGGACAAGAAGGGCATATTTATGATTAAATCATTTAAATATTGAGATTTAAGCCAGTCAATTTAAGCGAAAATATAAACTCGTTTTTAGCTTAAGTTATTAAAAATATCTATTGAGTCTTAATTTGAAAACCAGATATAATTTTGAGATCAATAACACTTTGCGATTGTTACATCGCTGTTAAAATATATTAAGAGATCGCGGACTCATGTGAAATTCCACGTGAAACTAAAAGAAATCATTATTTAACTGTTAATTAAAAAATCATGTGAGTTTCTAAAATTGACTTTAATGCGAAAATATATAAAATATTAAGTCTTAATTAAAGTTTCTAGTTTTTACAGCGGCCATATATTACGACCGTTTTATTCTTATATTAAGATAATTTTTTTCTTACTCCAACAAGATTCTCGAGTAGGATGACCTTTTATAATATTTTGCTATATATGAAATATAAATTTTGCTATAAATGAAAATAGTTCAGCGTATAGTTCAGACATCTATCAGTTAGTGCAGACACTTACAAACTGCGTTAAGGAAATATTTGCCGTTTTTTACATCTTCACAAATCGCTTTATGAAAAGCTTCAAAATTAATAAATTAAATTATAAATGGAAATAGCTCCTATAGTTCAGACTGCTACCGGGTTAATGAAGCCACTTACCGGCTGCCTTAAGGAAATGTTTACCATTTTTACATCTCGATAAATCATTTATGAGAATTTTAAAAATCAATTTATTAAAATTATAAATGAAAACAGTTCAGCCTATAGTCTAGACATCTACCAGTTAGTGCAGACACTTACCAGGTGCCTTAAGGAAATATTTGCAGTTTCTTAGATCTTCTCAAAACGCTTTATGAGAAGTTTCTAAATTAATAAATTTAAATTACAAATGAAAATACTTCAGGTTATAGTTCAGACAGCAACCAGCTAGTGCCGACACTTACCAGCTGTCATAAGGAAAAAGTAACCGTTTTTTACATATTCACAAATCGCTTTATGAGAAGTTTCAAAATTAATAAATTAAAAATATAAACGAAAACTAGTTCAGACAGTTACCGCTTAGTGCAGACACTTAGCAGCTGTAATAAAGAAATATTTGCAGTTTCTTAGATCTTCTCAAATCGCTTCAGGAGAAGTTTCTAAATTAATAAATTAAAATTATAAATGAAAATAGTTCAGACAGCTACCAGTTAGTGCAGACACTTACCAGGTGTCTTAAGGAAATATTTGCAGTATATTAGATCTTCTCAAATCGCTTCATGAGAAGTTTCTAAATTAATAAATTAAAATTATAAATGAAAATAGTTCAGCCTATAGTTCAGACAGTTACCAATAAGTGCAGACACTTACCAGTTGCCATTAGCAAATATTTGCCGTTTTTAGATCTTCACAAATCGCTTTATTGGAGGCTTCAAAATTAAAAAAATTTATTTTAATAAACTCCTGGATAGAATACATCAATTGAAAATATCTTCCGCCAATTATTTATTTCAAAGATTTAACGATTTTAATCAATAAATTTCTTTTCAATTGAAACATGATTTCAAGTTCAATTGCCCGCTTTTCCTAAGAATTAACACCTGCTGCGAAAGCACAAACTATTTATATTATTTCCAAGACAAAACTTTTTCCAGCCGCTCAAAGACTTGTAATCAATTTCAAGCATTTAAATTCATGGAAAATATGTCGGAATAGCGAGAGAGAGAGAAAAAAGTATCGCGCTTTCATTTTATTCATAAATAAAATGACAGCTGTCTTTATTTTCCCTGATGTCGGCAGCTTTTTTGTAAAAGTTTTTTCTTCTTGATTTTTTCTAATTGTTGGCCTTCCACTGCATTTTCTTGATAAAATAATCATTTTATTGTGTCTTTTTTTCCAACGTATTATTATGCTGTTAAGCTGTTGTTAATTAATATGCATCGTTTATGATTTCAAATTGACTGTGACATTTTTCAATTATTATTATTATTTTGTTTTTCGTTTCAAGCTCATTAAACATTTCAAACATGTTGCCAAGAAATGAAGAGGAGGTTGGCTTCAACGGCTCATAGAAATTAACAACAATTCAATATCTATTAATTTAATTATTTTATGTATTTTTCTTTCACTGCAGGACCTCGTTATAGACGTCCCAAACAGCCGAAAGACAAAACCAACGATGAGAAACGGCCTCGTACAGCATTTTCCAGCGAACAATTGGTGCGACTGAAGGTAAGAATTTATTTCTTTTCAACATTTTGCCAACGACAAACTGTTTCAAATGCTGCATTTTGTATTCCATTAAACAAAAAAAAAACAAAAAAACGTTAACCAACACGTTTAAGGCAACATAACGAATTGTCAATTTATGATAGAATACTTGTCTTCTAAATTGTCATATTTTGAAAATATTTGGACAGAATTTGTAACACTTTGCAGGGTGTCTTTCTGCACAACAACGCTCATATTTCCCTTAAGGCTTCTTTCCTGTAGCTGGAAGTCCAGCCAACAGTTCGGCTAAAAATTCCTTTAAGACCAGAAGAGCAAAAGAAAAGAAAAATGTGGTCTTTGTAGTTTGTCTAAATGCCTGCAGTTTCTTTAATTGTTGCGACAATTTGTTATGGTCTTGTCCTTAAACCGCCTTGAATAATTGATTGGAAGCGTTTGAATGGAAAACGAAAATTGACTTCTTTTTCTTTCCTTCCTTTCTTCGTTGTAGCGTGAGTTTAACGAAAATCGTTATTTAACTGAGAGAAGACGCCAACAGTTGAGCTCCGAGTTGGGCTTGAACGAGGCTCAAATAAAAATTTGGTTTCAAAACAAGCGGGCCAAAATTAAAAAGTCTTCGGGCTCGAAAAATCCTTTGGCACTGCAACTCATGGCCCAGGGCTTGTACAACCATACGACGGTGCCCTTAACCAAAGAGGAGGAGGAGCTGGAAATGCGCATGAATGGCCAAATACCTTAAGGAAACTGGGCAGCCTCAGCAAGAAACTGGCAAAACAAACAAACCCCCTCGTAATAGTGCAATATTTTGTAAATATTTTAACTTCAGCTTAAACTCAACCACTTGAAATGATCTAATTTATTTTACTTGAAACATAATTATTGTGATATTATTGTAAAAAACAAAAGAAATTTAAAAAAATACTAAAAAAAAAGTTTCCTGAAAACAAACTGCGGTGTTAAATTGAACTCTGGTGTAAGCAAAAACAGTGAAGTCTGGTTAAAACGAAGGTACATCTTAAAATTTGCTATTCAATTCCATGCTCTGCAACAACAACGATTTAAACGAGGCTTCATCGGCACAAACCTTTTCCGCCATGACGTTGTAAATATATTTCCTTCCCACTACCAGTTCAAACTATTTAGAGAAATTATATATTTATTTTTTACTTTCTATTTAATCTAAGAGCATCTGATCAAGAAGTATTATTTTGCAAAATATTTTTATTCAATTCGTTTTTATTTCTGTCCTTCATTTTGCTGAAATATTTCAAAATTCATACAAAAAAAGATTGTAAACAAATTATTTGTAGAATTGTAAAATAAAACATTAAATATTATTAATTATTATTAAAATTAATTATTTAAGATCAACTTAAGGCGTGTATTTAATTTGTACATTTTGTGTAATTTACAACAAAAACAACTGTATTGAATATAAATAGTTTTTTTTTGTTTTTATTCTGTAGCTTTATTTGTCTAGTTTATAAGTTGAAAAATTTATTTGAAAACGAAGAGAAAAAAATTCATAAAAATTAAACAGAAATAAAATAAAATATTTAAATACCAAAAATATAAAAAATATGCAAAAGTGTTTTATATCTGGACGAAGACAATGTTGGGGTAAGAATTGCCCATCAGGATTCTTTTTAAATCCAAGTCTCTTGACTTGGCCCGTGTTATAAATGACAACGTCGACGCCACATCAACACGACAGCAAAAAATCGTTCCTAGTCCAGTCTTTACCGACAGAAATTGACTTCTGGTAACATGTTCTATTAATATTCTATTAATTTAAATATTGTCGACAATCAAATGACGAGTGACAACTTGTTGCTGTCGTGTTGATGTGACGTCGACGGCGTCATTCATAATATGAGCGATTTTTCTTTTTTTTATAACCTTCACAAAGAAGTGAAAGGGTTTGTCATTCCGTGTGGAATTTCCTCGATATTAATATGGGACCCCATGAAGTATTTATGTTCTGGATTCTTATGAATAGCGATAAAGATTGAGCGATGTCCATCTGTCCGTCTGTCCATTTGTCCGTCTGTTTGTACGTCAAATCGATTTTCCCAAGCCACCAAAACAGCTACAAACTTCGTTCTTGGAAATGAACCTAAACAGAGTGCAATTGAAAAATCCGAAATATGGTTCCAGAGCTGGGAAGCTTACACCCATTTCCCGACCCAAAATTAATACCGAAAACCAATAATTTTTTTATTTGTTTGTAAATTGGAACCCATTTCATGCTTCGGCAAGCCTCAATTGTCTATTGAAAGATGAAAAATATTTTCCCAGGTATGGGAAATTAAATTTTTTCGTCACCTTCAGTATTTTGTGGTACATGTTATAACTGAATTCTTTAAAAACTTCAAGTCTTTCTTAAATAAAACCGCCTTGTAGATCATGAAGATGTGCAGAGGTAAAAAATATTTAAAAATAATAAATCAGCCTGTTTTTAAAATGTGAAAAGAATTGATGGACTTAATTTTCCACATGATTCGACGAATAACTTCAATTCAAAAATATGCGGCTCTGCATCGGATTTAAGTGTTAAGCAACTAAATTTTAAGGACTTTAAAATTTATGCTGATATAAATTTACTTTTGTTGTGTAAAAAAAAAACGCAGAATCTTGGGTGATTTAAAATTTTTTTTACTTGAACTGCTACTCAGGATACGAAGCCTAAACGCCCAATTCATTGTGCTGGAATTGCGGAGGAGAGGATAGTGTTGAGAGGACATAGATTTTGTTGAAGGCACTTGTTTTGCTCATCGCCACCGATGTTGTTGTTGTTTTGTGCTACCTGAGGGGCGTGGGAGCGTGTCCTTTAATGCGTTCTTTGGTAGCATTCAGCGATCAGTTCTATAAGTTATGCCGGTGACTCACTTGGCATTTCTTTGGCTGTCATTTTATAGTATCATTTTTAAATGTGTAACAAAATTCATCAAATTTGATGACTTTGTCAACCTTTTAACCCTGTTAGTTTTCTTTTTGAGATATAACATTTTAATAAACAAATAATTAAATAAGCAAACAAACCTTAACAAAACCTTTTTACGTTAATATAAATTCTCGAAACGAAAACTGTCCTTAACTTATTTACCAACAAACAAGGGGTTTGGAACAACAAATTGTACCTGCTGTAGATGCAATAGCTTGACTTATTTGAGCCATTTAATCAGAATGAAGAACACAAACAGTTAAAGGGAACTAAGAAAGTAAACAGCAGATGAAACTAATTGTTGGCCAAAAGAATACTGAAGTAAAAGAAGTGCTAAGTGATGGCGCTAAGCTTTACAAATAGTTCGTCATATGAAAACCATTTAAATGTGTTGTTGTTGTTGTTGTTGTTGTTCATAGTTTTCCTGTGCATCTCATATTTATTTGTTTATGTTTTATTGTATTTGTTTATCTGTCTTGTGAGCCTGGAGAAAGAAATATTTACATACAACTGAGCTCTACTCGTTAAATTTTATATGATGAAGGGGCGCCTCGTCGGCAAATATGGTCATATTTACTAAAAGAAGAAGAAGAACAAGAAGAGGAAGAAAGAACACAAAGCCCTGGCACTCGTAACTGCTATTGTTAACAATCATTGTAACAGTTCCAAATTGTTTAAGAAAAGCAATTCTAAAGCGTCTTAAAAGTCCAACAATGCCAAAGCAAACACACGCCGCGCCGGCCGATATTCATTTTGTGTACCAGACAAATACGAGGAGTGCGTAACTCATGATTATCAATATTCTTATTCAAAACTACTCTTGACAAGTTAATGTCTAACGTAACAAAATATTATAGGGAATTTCACAAAATACTAACGATTCAATTTCAAATATGAAACCGTCCACTCCGCTGGTGATTTTATGGAAACGGATGGTTATCGAGTGTCTTGTGACAGGCGAGATGTTTATTTTTAACTGCGGATTTGCTTGGCAACTTGTTAGCACTCTGCTAATGGCCATCAATCAGGTGTTAATTATTTAGTTTATTCTATTTGAGATTGTGTATTTCCTTATCTCTGCCTTCGATTTCTTCATTGAGTGGAGTTTGAATGGCGATTTAGGCCAGAAGTGCTGCTCAAATATGCGGCCGCATTAACATGCGTATTTTATTTGTTTATTTATAGTTTTTTATATTTTATTTTCTTATTTTTTTACTTCTAAATCATGTCTTTTTCAAATTGTGCAAACCAAAATAGCTGTCACTGCCTCGACTCATGATTTCGGATATTTGAAGATGGAAAAGTGGTTGTTGTTGCCGTTTTAGTTTTGGCCAACAAAATGTTATTTTTATTAACCATCATCAGCATGTTGGTTTATATGCTCACGTACAACTGAATGAGTGTATTTGTATTTGTATTTGTATTTGTATTTGTATTTGTATTTGTATTTGTATTTGTATTTGTATTTGTATTTGTGTGATTTAGAACATTTCAAATTGAATCTGTTTTTACGCAAGCGTTTAAAAAGTCGGTTTATTTAATTACGTCTTTCAGTGGCTTAACGGCTACACAGAGCAGACCATTGAGTTGGTTTAAAGAATAATTTTTGCTTTGGGAAACCGGGTTTCAAATCATATATCAATTTTTTTTAACGCTTGTGAATAAGATTTTATGTATTTGCGTGCCATTTTTCGCAAATATTTCAATCGACCTTGAATATTGATAATGCGAAAAGTCAATCAATAAATAGATGATTTATATCAACTGTGCGAAAGTTTTAGAAACGCAAATATGACAAAAGCAAATGTGGCGATCAGCAGATCGTTTCCGAGAGAGAGAGAGAGAGTTAGTACGTACCCTGTTAGTGGTCGGTTGAAAAATGTATATTCAGAAGGTGTAAGAAATCAATTTCACTCTTCTCTGTTGAGCTGCGCTGACGATATTGTGGAATCCAAAGAGCGGTAACTGATCGCAAATTAAACATTTGAAAATAGTTTTATTGACCCGTAAACGGTTTTTTAACAAAGAACAATTTTATATAAGAAATATGGGAACAAACGGAATGTTTAACAAAATATAAATTTTATTAACGACATGAGAGATTAAATTAAACACTGTACGATCACATAACACCGATCTTATATCGCTGATATTTACTTCAGTAGTGCGACAAATCAAACAACTAAGTTTTGCTGAAAGCTTTTTGATCAGTGGCCCCGGTCTTTAAAGAGAAACTAAAAAGACGCACTCCCAGATAAAAACTTCATTTCGCTACTTTCAGCAAGCAATTGAGTTTAACAAACAGCATTGAAGTAGTGCTAATCAATCGATGTTTATTTTCGATTACTGCCAAATAAATAATTAACTAACTGCAACAAATTTTGTTTGCCATCAGCAGCCGCAACATGAGAAAAACGCCAACAAATAAAACTTTCAACAGAAACGTTAAATGATGAATCCAAAATTTTATAAACACGAAATTTTACTTTTAATTAAAACTGCTTAAAATTTATGAATCTATTTCCTTTCAGTCTGTGTGCGTGTGTGTGTGTGTGTGTGAGAAGAAACTCTTGACAATTTTCAAAACTCATTGAAAATATTCCAACAGTCGTTATTGCCAGAGAGAGAGAGAGAAAAGAAAACACGTTTCATTTAATAACATATTTATTAATATTTAATATGAAATATATTATTTTATAACCATTTTTTATGTTTCCTCTTAACACTTTGCAATGCGGTGGGTCTTCTCGGTGGCATTACAAGTTAACGAAATCAATAAAAGATCAATAAAATTACAGCCAACAAAAATGTTTTATTATTTTCGATTTTATTAAGAGAAAAAAGTTTATTGATTTTTTGTTGCGTACGTGTTCAGGTTGTGGATTAAAGACTTTTTCAAAATGTTTGTCAAGGTAATAAAATGTAATTAAATTGACGCCACTTCCCTACGAAAAAAACACACAAAATCCAAGGAACGCAATCAATATATAAGACCGATAATTTTCGTTTAATTAAAATATTTACAAGTTAACAAGAAGAAAGTAAACCACAGACTTGGTGAGCGTTAAAAACTAGAAACTATTAAGGGAAGGCAATAACTGATAGAAAACAAGTAAAAGTGCTTTAATCGGCTGTGCCGAATCTCATATGCCCTTCAGCAACGCAAGTGTGGCGTTACATATATTTTCAAAAACCAATTTTGTTCTTCCTGAGTCATAAAATACTTTTAGTTGGAAAATAAAACAAAGTCAGTTGCCTTTTTGGTTACTTTGATGAATGAAAACTATAACAATTTGCCACCCCTGGAAATGAAATTTTAATTTTGCTTTTACCACGGCAAATATTCATGACTTATAAAGCGGTTTTATTTAAGAAAAACTTAACATTTTTAAACATTTTGGTCACTTTCATGTACTACAATATATTGCAGTTATCCAACCCTGCAATAAAAATTTATTTTATTTTTTATTTTTGATGCCAACTATGTTTTTCCTGAATTAAAAAATAGTTTTAATAAGTAAAATACCACGTTACTTGGTTTTTTGTTGATTTTATGCATTAAAAAAATTTTAATTTCCCATACCTGGAAGCAAAAATTTGAGTTCTTTTACCAGTGCAACTCTGTATGATTCTTGAAATAGTTTTATTTAAGAAAAACCTAAAATCTGTAACCATTTTAGTCACTTTCATGTACCACAAAATATTGCAATTATCCAACCCTGGATTCGATATATTAATTTTTTTTGCTATTGCGAATCTTCATGGTGTGAAAGGAGTTTTTATTTAAGAAAAACTTTAAGTTTTTCAACATTTTAGTTATTACAGGTACCACAAAATACTGAATGTGCCAACAAAAATTTTTGGTTTCCCACCCCTGGAAAAAAATTTACTTTTTTACTTTTTAACACATTTAAGGCTGCCCAAAGCATGAAACAGTTTCAGTTTACATATAAACAAAAAAATAACTTGTTTTTGGTATTAATTTTGCGTCGAGAAATAGGTGTAGGCTTCCCAGCTCTGGAACAAATATTATTTTTATTAAACCTTTTGGTCAATAGTATATAATTTTATATTTTATTTTAATATTTAAATAACCTTCAAAACTACATTCTTTAAATTTTTGTATAACATTAAGTGATTCATGGCGCTCATTTACTGCCAGAGTGTCATAAGTCCGAAATGGTGATTTAGCAGTCAATGAAGCAAATTTTTATTTCTCTATTATTCTTGTTGTAGTGCAACTACTTCCTGTAAATATCCGATTATATTCAGCTCTAGTCAGCCGACTTAATTTTTATTTATCCTTAAATTTAAATGTTCTGTATGTTGAGTTATGATACTTTGCAGTAAATGGGCGCTATTCATGTCCCTTATGTGCTGCTACAATATTCGCTCTGAATTCGTTATTACAAATTTATGTTTATAACATGTCCCGTTTGTTCCGATATTTTCAATTTTAAATTTTTACACGTTGCTAATTTGTCGTTTGACATAAAATCATTTACGAGTCAATAAAATCATTTTTAAATGTGCGAATAAAATTGTACAACTGAAGGAAGGAAACTATTAATGGGCCCCATCGACTATGGCAGCATTTGCCACCCATGCTAAAGCGATATTGCACAATGGGACCTTTGGTTGATTAAATGAGTGCACATGATGGCAACATTTACCACCCAGGCTAAAGCAACAGTGCACAATGGGACGATGCTTCATTAAATTATTGCACATGATTAGTAAACTGAATATCTTTCAGCCGATATTTTATTTGAATCAAATTCTGCATTAATTAAGAAATTGTTTGCTTCTTTTGCCTTAAGTGCCACTGTGCATCGGTGCTCTGCTTCAACTCATGTCCTGGTATTTGTTTTATTTATATTTTTGTGAATAGTTTGACTGCTTTAAGAGAAGCGCTGGCCTTCTTTTTTTTTGAAAATGAGCGCTACACTCGGTGGAATTGGTTAATGCATGGGGAAAGAGCACTCACTTGCGAATGTGACATGGAATTTTTCTGATCTTTAATTCTGCACGCTGGTGTTAGTTGAGATCATTGTGTTGAGATGACGAAGGCATAGCACTTCAACAGATTCAACAGAAATGACAGCGATTATTACACGCATGCCTTCTTCATCGGCACTGTAGGGTAATTTTTGGATTTATGTCTGGAATTTTGCTGCAATAAAGTCTGTTCTCTGTTTTGAAATTTTCTAGAATTGATCTGCACAGCGAAGCAGAGAACGAAAAGAATTTTAAAAGAATTATAATAACGAAGGGTACAGCGAAAGGAGCTTCCCCTGTGTCTCTCAGACCTCCTCTGGCCTCCGGGAACTGGGTCTAAGAACATCAAGGAATTAACTGCGAAACTAGTTTTTCCTATTTAAACTGTTGAAACCCGCTACACAAACTATACATTTTTCTAAATTAAGATTCAAATTCTTGTGGAAGTTTCAATAAATAAACGAAAAATAATTTAAGAACTCAATAAGTTCTCCTCGACCGCTGAGCAAAGTTTTTAGAATAAAAACGCAAGAAAATAAAAAAACGAATAAGTGATCAGTGATCAGCGAGTTCTTGTCATGACTTTGATATTTATTTTTAGGCTTCTCACTTATTAAAAAGGAAGTTTGTAATAAATATCTTGAATTATTCTAAGAAATGTAAAGTAAAGGTTCCCTGATGACCTGCATTAGCCCCTGTGAAATGCGCCAAAACCCCTCAATTGATCACTTTGAATTTTTTAGCAACATTTTGGGATGTTCTATTTTAAAAGTTTTTCGCCTTGACTAAATTTATTTACCTGCAGCGGAGCTTGGAAAGATTAACAGATTCTGAAAATGTGTGTTGTGGGCGGCCAAAGCCATTTGCAGAGAGACCCGCCCTTTGGAATTTGTGCATCTCCATCGTGGCAAAATGTAGTCGTTGCCCAACTAATAAAGACAAGATTTAACTACTTCATGCTTCTTTGCAGGAAAATACCCTGAAACTCCTCTTCTTTCATTACCGATTGTAGCATGCAAATGAACGAAATACTTTCAAGTGTAAATTTTCCATCGTTAGTTTTACAACACCAGCCAGCCATTCATTCCAGCCATGCCCGTGTTTTATTAGATGCTGCTGCTAAAAAGAAAACAAGAAACTGCCGATCATGCTGCCGTTCACGATTGACAACAGAGAACGCTGGAGATGACGAAATGTTGGGGGCTCCCTCTCTTTTGACAATAAATTTTCTTAGCAAAGAATTATTTATATGCAGCATATTAAAAGATGACAGTTTGTTGCCGTAAAAAATACGCAACTTGGAAATGCACTTGAATGCAACAAAACAAAACAAAACAAAACAAAACAAAACAAAACAAAAAGGAAATGAAATGAAAAAAACTCTAGAACAGATTTATTGTTACACACGTTCTTTGGAGTACTACTTATTGATATGTGCTGGCTCAGCTTCTTGGGACGGCTTTTGGCCAGGCTAGAGACGACAGCCCCGCTGATGGTGTTGTAAGAACTGCGTGTTGCAGCATCATGTCACATAAATCATTTTAAACTGCGCAAATGTTTTGCTTCTTTTCCCTCACTCTGTCTTTTTTACTCCTGATTCACATTTCCAATGTCAAATTATAAATAGTTGTTGCTGCAGCAGCAGCAGCAGCAACTCATTTGTACAACATAAATAGTTTCGAATAGAAATTGAAATTAAAATCATATTGTTGATGTTTCTTTCTTGAAATATACAACAACAACAACAACAACAACTTCTTAACTTCACTATTATTTTAATTGCAAGTATTTTAGTTTTTTTTATAAATTTTTGCAAAAATTTTATTTATTTAAAGTTTATTTTTAATTGCTGGCGACAACCGTAAGCGATCATCATCATCATCAGCAGCGACAACAGGCTCATTCACATCCACATCATCACACTTGAAACATATTTTAAAATGCAGCGATCTGTTGTGCGGTGGCAAGAACTATGAAATAATTGCCACCGCATACCATTTAAACAATTTAACAAAACACACACACACACAAATACATGCGCCTTAACTCAAATTATGTAGAAATAAATAATACGCGGACTCTGATTTCACAAGAAGTTGTTCCCGTGCCTCATTTCCATATACGCCTGAATGTGTGTGCATGTGCATATATGTGTGCGTGTGTGCGTGTTTGTATCTGTGTATGGGAGTGTGAATTGGCTCGTTTATATAAAATATGATTTAGCAATTAGTAAAGAATTTAAAATCTCTTTAAATTAAACCGCTTTGAAATGTCATTAAAGCAAAGAAATTAAACGAACAACGAGAAAATAAAACGAAATACTTTTTTCCCAAATGAATCAAATTAAACACCACCCTTCCATTCCTGCAGCACTTTTCAATTATGTGCGATCATGGATCATGCCGCCACACATGCACAACTCATATAAAGAACATGTGACGGCTATTTTAAATAATCGGAGACAGTGGCTCGAAAGCCTTTTAGCTTTAAAAATGCTGTAATTCCCCAGCGAAATTATTCCATTAACTTAATTCGAACTTAATTACTCAAACTACATAATTGAAAAAAAAAAACAAAAATAAATTATTCGAATAAAGTTATTCGATTAAACTTATTCGAATAAAATATCTTTGAATAAAATTCTTAAGAAATCTCGATTAACATTATTCGAACACAATTACTCCAACTAAAGTATTTAATTAAAAAAATATCAAAAATAAATTACTCGAATAAAGTTATTCGATTAAAGTTATTCGAATAAGAATCTTTAATAAATTATTAAATATGTCGATTGACATTATTCAGAAAAAATTACTTCAATTAAATCATGCAAATATAAATATCAAAAATAAGTTATTCGGAAAAAGCTATTCGATTAAAGTTATTCGATTAAAGCTTTTTTATTACAACTATTTCTACTATTAAAAATTTCGATTAACATTATTCGAGCAAAATTACTCCAACCACATCTTTAGAATAAAATTATCAAAAACAAAGTATTCGAATAAAGTTATTCGATTAAAGTTATTCGAACAAAAGTCGACGATTAACATTATTAAAAATGTCGAATAACAATATTCGAACAATATTACTCCAACTAGATCATTAAAATAAAAATATCAAAAATAAATTACTCGAATAAAGTTATTCGATTAAAGTTATTCGATTAAAAATCTTTTGATAAAATTATTAAAAATATCGATTGACATTATTCGAAAAAAATTGCTGAAACTAAATCATTCAAATAAAAATATAAAAAATTAATTATTCGAATAAAGTTGTTCGATTAAAATTATTCGAATAAAAGTCGTTGATTAAAATTATTAACAGCGTGGACAAATATTATTCGAACAAAATTACTCCAAAAAACATCATTAAAATATAAATATCAAAAACAAATGATTCGAATAAAGTTATTCGATTAAAGTTATTCGATTAAGTCTTTTGATAAAATTCTTAAATATATTGATTAACATTATTCGAAAAAAATTACTTAAACTAAATCATTAAAATAAAAATATCACAAATAAATTGTTCGAATAAAGTTATTCGATTAAAATTATTCGAAAAAATATATTTGAGTAAAATTATTAAAAACCTAGATTAACGTCATTCGAGCAAAATTACTCCAACTACATCATTTAAATAAAAAAATATAAAAAACTAATTATTCGAATAAAGTTATTCGATTAAAAATCTTTTGATAAAATTATTAAATATATTCATTAACATTATTCGAACAAAATTACTCCAACAACATCATTAAAATAATAATATCAACAATAAATTATTCGAATAAAGTTATTCGATTAAAATCATTCGAATAAAAATCTTTGATCAAAATTATTAAAAACCTAGATTAACGTCATTCGAGCACAATTACTCCAACTAAATCATTTATATAAAAAAACAAAATATTAATTATTCGAATAAAGTTATTCGTATAAAATTATTCGATTAAAAATCTATGATATAAATTATCAAAAACCTCGATTAACAGTATTCGAAATTCGTTGATAGAAATTGTTGAGAACAGTTTATACATGCGAACAAAATTGAACTATTAAATTTTTTGTTCTCATCATTTAGTTTCAAAGTCTTAAAATACAGTGAGATTCCAAGTTCAATAACGAAATTGCGTAGCGAAATTATTCGAATAAATTAATCGATTAACGTTAATCGAATAGCATTGTTGCAACTTAACTATTCAAACACAATTATAAAAATAAAATTGTTTCCATAATATAAGAATGCAAGTTTTCCGATTAAAAATAATCGAATAAAAATTATCCGGATTATCCGGAAAAATCTTAGAACGAAATTGAACGATTAATTTTTTTAATGAATCTTATTCGATTAAATATCATTGAAATGAAAATCGTTCTGTAAAACTTCTACCGAAGAATATAAGAATTTGTGCCGAAATTTGCTGACTTTAAAACACTGTGCAACAACTTGCAGTTTTCATCGTATTCATAAAGAAAACTTTCGATTGCGGTATCGCTGCATGAGTCTTTGTCTTGGACGATTTCTTTTTGAAAATATGTCTGGTATAAATTGGCAGTTTCTTCATTCATTTGCCATTTAACTTGCTGACATATAAACAATTTCACTAATTGGTTTAAACACACACATACACACACATGCTTCCAAATGCCACTGCAATTTGGCTTAAATCCATTTCAAACACAAACTATTTAATACGGAAATTATCTGCTGAAATTGAAATTAAAGAAAAATTCACAAAAGTATATATAATTATTGCAAAGCGAATATAAACTGTTTATGGCTGAATTTATTTATTTAGGCAGTCGTCACTCAGGCCGCCAGCCAGCCAGTCAGCCAGCCAACTAACCAACCAACCAACCATCCATCCAGTCACTCACTCATTTAATGCACCCAACGTGTTTGAAAGCATTCGTTAGAAAAATGAATTCAATTGAAGCATTCGAGTGTGTGTGTGTGTGTCTGTTTTTAGTTTTAATTATTTGCTTTTTTTAATGATTTATTAGGCGTTAACACTTTTTAATTTGTTTTTGGTTGTTTGGGGGGGGGAAATGCTGAAGAAAATGCCACTTTAAGTTGAAATTGAAATCATTTTTGGTTGCTGCGTCTTTCCCAAATAGTGGGGTCTTGATTGGATGATTTATTTATTCACTTTGGATTTCACTTGATTTTTTTCCTATTGATTTTTCTTTTCATGTGTTTTTGTAGTTGTTGCTCTGCGCCATTATTCAATTTAAAAACTTAACAAGCCAAACTGCCAGCAGCAATTAAACCATTTCTTTTATAAAAGTTTTTTCAATTTAATTGCGGCATAATTAAATGGCAGGCAGGTTATTGAAGTGTTTGTTTTTTTTTTAATTTCAATTTTTGTTAGTTGGTGAGAGATTTTAATACTTAAAAGAATTCATAAATTTCACGAAACCGATAGCAGCATTTCCAAGCAGAGACGGGGTGCTCAAATCGAAGTTGTTACGAGCTTTTCAATTAAAAACTGCTGGCAACACTTGATAATGTTTCCTATTGATTTCTTGTTCTATTTAAAAAAATTTATTCTGAAGTCTTGTTTTTCGATATTTTTCTTTATCAATAAATACTTCAACTTCAAATAATCTTCACAAAAATCATGTCATCCCCTGCAATTTGCAAACGAAATTTGCCACCCACATGACCAACCATTAGCGTAAATGTCTCCTGCATATTTTACTTATTATGATTAATTTGAACGAAAACTTTATTAACGAAAACAATAAAATGATGATGATGATGCCAAAAGGCACATGAAACAATATCTACCACAACAAGGGAAGCAACTTTCTATGGTGTCCAAGTCAGTATTCGCAACCACGAAACAACAGAAATTTCCAAAACACAATAACAATTTGGTACGAAATTGAAAAGTGATTTGTCAAAGCCGAATTGTGAAAAAAAATTCCTCAAAAACATTTATAAATTGCAGGTGAGATAACCGGCAGGATGTTGTATTCGCCAAGAAGAACAACGCAATTAGAAGTTAATGTGTGCGGTCATAAGTTTTTGATAAACAGAGAGAAAAATAAGTGAAATTTGGTTTAAAAATTTAATATAAAAAAAAGTTGACTTTGAAAAAGGGTAATGAAATGCCAAAACCCGAATAAAACAACATATTCAAACAACAAATTCGATCCGCTGGGACTCTATTTCAAAAGCAAATGCCTAAATATATTTTAAAAAAAGTAAAAGTGCTATATTCGGCTATGCCGAATCTTACATACCCTACACCAACGTACGTCTGGCGTTACATAAATTTTTAAGCACCAGTTTTGTTCTTCCTGAATTATAAAATAGTTTTGGTTAGACAACAACGTCAGTAAACTTTTTGGTTACTTTTATGAATGAAAAAAATATTAATTTCCCACCTCTGGAAACGATTTTATATGTTTTTTACCAATGCAACAACTCTTAAAAAGGCATGAAATAATTTTATTTAAGAAAGACTTAAAATTTTTAAACATTTTTTTCACTTTCATGTACCACAATATATTGCAGTTATCCAACCCTGCAATTGAAATTGTGATTTTTTTTAAGTTTTCAATACCAACTTTAGTTTTCGTGAATTAAAAAATAGTTTTCATAAGTAAAAAACCACGTTAGTTGCCTTTTGGTTACTTTTATGTATTAAAAAATTTTAATTTCCCATACCTGGAAGCAAAAATTTAATTTTTTCTACCAGTGCAACTCTTTATGTGGCATTAAACAGTTTTATTTAAGAAAAATCTAAGATCTGTAACCATTTTGGTCACTTTTTTGTACCACAAAAAATGTAATTATCCAACTCTGAATTCGAATTTTTTACTACTGCGAATCTTCATGATGTATAAAGCGGTTTTATTTAAGAAAAACTTAAAATTTTTAAACATATTAGTTGTTACATGTACCACAAAATACTGGAAGAGCAAAAAAAATTAATTTCCCATCCCTGGAAGAACAATTTTAATTTTTTAGCTTTTAATAGACAATTGAGGCATAAAATAGATTCAATTTACAAACAAACAAAAAGATAATTGGTTTTTGGTGTTAATTTTTCGTCGAGAAATAGGTGTAAGCTTTCCAGCTCTGGAACATTATTTCGAATTTTTCTCTATTTAAGTGCATTTCCAATCCATCAGTCCAAGAACGAAGTTTCTAGCTCTTCTGGGAGCTTGGGAAACCGATTCCACGTACAGACGGACAAACAGATGGACAGACAGACAGAGAGACGGACATCGCTCAATCGTCATCGCTGTTCATAAGAATCCAGAATATATAGACTTTATTGGCTCCCATATTTATATCGAAGAAATTACACACGGAATGACCAGCCCAAGTATACCCTTTAGTGTAGGGTATAATGAATGGAACAACTTTGAGAATTAATACAAAAATAAACGGACGAATTTTGGAAAAGTTTCTCCACTAATTTAAAACCGATGAGTATTAATTCACTTAACTAAAATACATCTTCAACTATTTTCAGAACTAAAATAATATCCATTTCGATTAATTTTTTTAAGTGAAACATGATTTGAATTGAATTGCTGAGTGCTGCAAACACTTTCATATTTTTACAATTTTGTTTCAAGTTGTAACTCAACATTTTATTTTTGATTTCAGTCCCCTAAAAAGGCGCAGGATCAAATAAGGATTTCTTTTATTTCTTGCAACTGAATTTTATTTCAAGTGTATTTGATTCGCATGATTAATGATGTACATCCGTTTACAAATAATGTTTGTGTCTGGTTCAAAGTTGTCTCCTTCATTCCTCTCTATCGCAGCCCATTTATTGGAAATTGTTGTTGTTTATTTTGAAATTTCGTTTGCGAAATTGTTAGTCACACAAATAAAAATTGAAACATTATTTTCCATCATTTATCATTTAAGTGCAAGAATAAAATTTTTCGTGCGCATTTTTTTTCATACAAGAGTTTATTATCTTGCAAATGTTTTTACTCGCCACCATTAAATATTTATGATTTTGTTAATTTTTTACTTTTTTTTCAATTCACACAGAAACTTGAGAATGTTAGACAAAGTGATTTTGTGACAAAAGAAAAAATATACTTTAACAACGTCGTTAATAAAAGACCAAGAAATGTTGAGAGTCTAGTGCTGTTTTCTTTTCTAAAAAGAATGTTACATTTCTTGCACTTTTTAATAGGAGAATGCAACTTTATGTGATTTGAAAATAATGAATTTATTGGAAAATAATCCAACATTCGTTACGTAACATTGTTTTCTTCTTAAAACTTCTCCAAACTGCGGCCTTTTAGAAAAGAAGTGAAAAAATGTTGCACTTTTTCCAGATAAGAAAACGCCATAAGTATAATCCTGGGATGGATAATAGAGATCTCAGCTAAACTGGGTTTAATTAACTTGAAAATTAGTTTACAAACAAAATACTGACGCAGCAGATTATTTTGATTTCTTTTCTAGAAAAGAGGGCAACATTTTTTGCACCCTTTTATACAAAATGGCAGCTTTCTGTTATTTAAAAATCAAGAATTTATTCGAAATTAATCCAATATTCGTTAGGAAAAATTGTTTTCATTTTAAAATTTTCCTAAACTGCGGCCTTTTAGAAAAGAAGTGAAAAAATGTTGCACTTTTTCCAGAAAAAAAACGCCATAAGTAAAATCCTGCGCTGGGCTATTGAGATCTCAATTAAACTGGGTTTAGTTAACTTAAAAACTAGTTTGTAAACAAAATATTGACGCAGCAGCTTATTCTTATTTCTTTTCTAGAAAAAAGGGCAACATTTTTTGCACCCTTTTATACAAAATGGCAGCTTTCTGTTATTTAAAAATCAAGAATTTATTCGAAATTAATCCAATATTCGTTAGGAAAAATTGTTTTCATTTTAAAATTTTCCTAAACTGCGGCCTTTTAGAAAAGAAGTGAAAAAATGTTGCACTTTTTCCAGAAAAAAAACGCCATAAGTGTAATTCTGGGATGGATAATAGAGATCTCAGCTAAACTGGGTTTAATTAACTTGAAAATTAGTTTACAAACAAAATACTGACGCAGCAGCTTATTTTGATTTCTTTTCTAGAAAAGAGGGCAACATTTTTTGCACCCTTTTATATAAAATGGCAGCAGCCTGGTATTTAAGATAAAAACTTTATTAGAAACTAGTCCAACATCTCTTACGAAATTAAATTTTTGTTTTGAGACTCCTCCAAACTGACAGTTTTCAGAAAAGAAGTGCAAGAATGTTGCATTTTTTTAGAAAAGAAAACTTCATGTTGATCTTTAATGAAATTATAACAAAAAAGTTAAATTTCACTTATAAAAAAAAATTTTCGGTTTAAAAACAAAACAGACGTTACAAAATTTACCAAAAAAAAAAAAACAAATTCCTACAGATCTCATGATTATCCTCATCAGAACTTTAATAACATAAACTCCCATAATGACGTTTTAGTAACTGATGAAAATTGGAAATGCCTCATCAAATAGGCCGCCTTATTAACATTATTTTTGCTGAACTGCAACAAAAAAAGCATTTCAATGTTTGTCGTTGTCCTGCATGGCCTTCTGGTGAATTTACAGTGCTCGTCTGCAGTATGACTACAGTGATGATCAGTTGGCGCAGCCGTTATAAACAGAGTTGATGTGAACATAATAAGGCCAAAATGACTGCCAGACGGACTGACTCGTGGACTGACTGACGTACAAAACGAAACGTGAAAACTGACAGACAAACAAACACTGACTAGATGACAGTGAGCGGCCGGTTTGTTGGTTGGTTGCAGCAATAAACGATTAGACGCAATTAAATGCAAATTAATTGCTAGAACTGCCAGAAGAAGAAGAAGAAGCACAACACACACACAAACAACAGCATTTTATATGAAAAATGAATTGAAAACTTTCAAGCTCAAATGCCGACAACAACAATTTGCCAACGCACACCAGCACCCAAATGGATTAAAATGAAAATGCGTTGTTTGCTAATGCGTTCGTTGTTGTTGTGTGCATATGTGCGTGTGTGTGTGTGTGTGTGTGTATTTGCGATTAGTTCGTTGCATTTATGGGCAACTATAGTGGCAACTTGTGAACAACAAGTGCAGAAGCATTTTAATGCACATTTTTCTTTATATTTTATTTTATTTTTGTTGCTTGTCTAGCGTTTTGTTTCATAAGATTGTGTATTTGCAACGGGACAGTTGATTAAATGTACCGGCAGTGGTTGCACCAACACCAACTGGGTAGCACTTAGCAGCAGTAATGCTGCTTCAGCGGTTTCGGTAGCAAATAAGTGCTACTATCTACTTATATAATTTCTAACAATTCACGCAATATATTTAATAGAAACAGTTTCATTTTAATCTAGTCTAGGAAAGTTTCTTTCAATATTCCCAGTAGTTTCCATTTTATAATGTTTTTTGCTTCTCCTGGCAAACTGGCTATTTTGCGTTTTAGTTGACGATATAAAAAAAAGTGTATAAATGGCGGCCACATGATAATGACAAGTTCTTGTTGCAACTTCAATTGCTCCTTGTTTTCTTAATAGTCCTGGTTTGTGTGTTGTAGAAGTGTTTGTGTAAGTGTTGCACAGTTTCGCACTATTCTTGTATCGCGGCTGTAGTTGCAATTTTCCAGTGTTGCCTTCTCGGCGCTTTCTTAATATTTTAGTACACGTTCATTGACAAAATTTTTATATTTCTGTCTTTTTTCTACATTCAAAATTTCGTGTTATATCTGAGACTTTTTAGAGAGTTACAGTCACAGCCTGTCAAAAGTGACTACTCGTTGTTCCATTATTGATATTGTCGTGAGGTGACGTTGACAAATAGTTACAGAATAAAGGGGAATAATTATCATGCATACACCAATTCAATGTGTTGTTTGTTGTTATAAAACAACAAATTGTGATAAACTGGAAATGAACTTAAATAGAGTGCAATTGAAAAATCCTAAATATGGTTCCAGAGCTGGGAAGCTTACACCTATTTCTCGACGCAAAACTAATACCAACAATCAATTATTTGTTTTGTTTGTTTGTAAATTATATATATTTTATGCCTCAATTGTCCATTAAAAGCTAAAAAATTTAAATTGTTCTTCCAGGGATGGGATTTTTTTGCCCACTCTTTTAATTTTAAATATTCGATCTATCTGATCTACATTTTAATAACTATTTTTTTAGATCGTGGAAGGACAGATATTAACACTTTAACAGCACCCCCCGTAGAAGAAACTAACGACCAAATCGTGTAAACACCATCGCTAAAATGCCATTTATATGGGAATTAAATACACCATTTCCAATGGAGTGTATTCTTATACCCTTCACAAGAAAGTGAAAGGGTTTGTCCTTCCGTGTGTACTTTCTGAGATATTTATTAATAGGGGACCCCATAAAGTATATATATATATATATATATATATATATATATATATATATATATTGTGGATTCTCATGAATAACGATGACGATTGAGCGATGTCCGTCCGTCTGTCTGTCCGCCTGTTTGTACGTGAAATCGGTTTCCCAAGCCCCCAGAAGACTTCCCTAGAGACTTCGTTCTTGGACTGATGGATTGGAAATGAGCTTAAATAGAGGGGCATTAAAAAGTGCAAGAAATGCTGCACTATTTTGTAGAAAAGAACTCAATATTAGTCCGCAAGTTTTTGAAACGTTATAGAAAGTGTGATATGATTTCCCTTAATTGCACCTTCTTTAAACATATTTTGACAACATATTTTTAATTCCGTTGCCTCATTGAACGCGATATTTGACAACACTGAGCCGCCGCATGTTTGTTTATTTTCTGCTGGTGCTGATGTGTGTAGCCCCTCGTTTCGTTGATGCAGTGCAACGTTTCGTTGTTGCAATTCTTTATTATTTTGTTCTTAATTCTTAATATCGTTGGTATTTATTTGGTTAGTAAATTAAAGCCCTGGTGTTGCTTTTAATGGATGGCGTGCGAAATTGCACGCTTTTGCAATTGTGCGCCTCTTGTTGGCCAGAAAGAAAAGCACAAGAGAGAAAACGGGCTGGAATGAGGAGGGGTTGGTTTTAACAAATTCATTTTTGCAAATTACTGAACAAATAATAAAAGATGTTTGCTATTTCTTTGTTGTTCTTTTTTCTTTTCTTTTGTCTTCCATTTTGACATGTTAAATGAATAAATAAATAACGTTGAAGCAAATGGGAAATAAAGCAGGAGTTGTTTCTTAGTAACGAAAGAATTAGGGACGTTTAGGGTCCACACACTCGCACAAACTGTTTAAAATATTAATTGTTAATTATTAATTATTCATACTCTTCACAGTTTCTTCGATATTAATATGGGACCCCATAAATTATATATATTCTGGATTCTTATGAAAAGCACTGACGATTGAGTGATGCCCGTCTGTCCGTCTGTAGGTGAAATCGGTTTTCCCAAGCCACCAGAACAGCCACAGACTTCGTTCCTGGACTGATAAACTGGAAATGAACTTAAATAGAGTGCAATTGAAAAATCCTAAATATGGTTCCAGAGCTGGGAAGCTTACACCTATTTCTCGACGAAAAACTAATACCAAAAACCAATTATCTTTTTGTTTGTTTGTAAATTGAATCTATTTTATGCCTCAATTGTTTATTAAAAGCTAAAAAATTAAAATTTTTCTTCCAGGGATGGGCAATTAATTTTTTTTTGCTCATTCAGTATTTTGTGGTACATGTAACAACTAATATGTTTAAAAATTTTAGGTTTTTCTTAAATAAAACTGTTTAATGTCTCATAAAGAGTCGCATTAAAAAAATAATAAAATTTAGCTTCCAGGTATGGGAAACTAAAATATTTTTAATAAATAAAAGTAACCAAAAAGGCAACTAAAGTGCTTTTTTTACTAATTAAAACTATTTTTCAATTCAGGAAAAACAACGTTGGTGTCAAATATAAAAAATATAAAAACTTGGATTCCAGGATTGGATAACTGCATTTATCACATACCTTGTAGTACATGAAATTGACCAAGATGTTTAAAAATTTTAGGTTTTTCTTAAATAAAACTGCTTCATACATCATGAAGATTTGCACTGTTAAAAAAAATTAAAAAATTTTTAAATTTTTTCCAGGGGTGGGAATTTGTTTTTTTTTTTTCATTCATTAAAGTTACCAAAAAGGCAACTGACGTTGTTTTTTTGTCTTACTAAAACTATTTTATAACTTACGAAGAGCAAAATCGGTACTTAAAAATATATGTAACGCCAGATGTACGTTGGTGAAGGGTATATCAGATTCGTTACAGCCGACTTTAGCACTTTTACTTGTTTTCAAATTTAAGTATTGTAAAAACAATAAGAAGAGCAGTTAAATAACAAATTTATAGCAGTACAAAATAACTATAAGAATGAAATTCCAAATAAATGTATAAATCACGAACCTCTCAATCCCAGTGACAATTCGTTAATTAAGTAAAAAAATTTTACTTTTGATCGAGTTTCAAGGTGATCGTTAAAAGTAGTTGCTCACGATCCCATCTCTGACACATATTCAACTTTTGGACATCATGCTTTTGCTTTGATTCCCTTGGAAAGAAACAAATTAATTAAACATTTTTGACAGCTTCCAAAATACTTTTTGTCTTCAATTTAAAGATCGTAAAAATTTCTCAAAAAAAGGAAAATTATAAAAACAGACAACAAACTGGAATTGCTAAAGACAATAATACGAGCACATTTAAATCTTGACTGCAAAGCTTTCGAATGTTTGGCCGGCTTTCTGACAGCAGCATGTAAATCAAACCGCATAAAAACTTTATTGATCATAAATCTGGAAGAGATCTTAAGGCGATGCAACAAATTGAAATAAAAGACTTTTGAAATCTTTAATCGTTAAATATTTTGACATTTCTTGTCATTATTGGTCATTAAGTTACAATTTAACATGATTTTAAGCCCCCCCTCCCACTGAGTGAAGCATCATGATTCAGACGTTTTAGTATTTCGTATTTTTTTTTTTATTATGAGTTTGAGGAAAAAGAAGATTTTAAAAATGAATTTTTTACGGGTTTACTTTTTGACGTGGCGGCCTTAAAAATGTCTGTGGCTTCACATATTTTTTTTTGTTGTTGTCATTTTTCGGCTGAAAACAGCTGAAATGTAGTTTGGAAAAGCAACTGTTATTTAAATTAATTAAGGAAACGATGCCAGCCAGCATATATTTCATTTGTTATTAATTAATTATAAAGGACACACACACACACGCAAACACACACACAACAAATAATATGGACATGAGAGAAATTGAGAACCATTCATTAAATTAAATTAAAGTCATTATTAAAACACCTTCTAATTGGTAGAGATGCTTGTTGGTGGCATTCCCCTCAACTGCACTCTCAATATTGTTTGTGTTGAGATCCATCCAGCCATCCATCCATCCATCCGGCCATCGATGTTGGTGGTTGTTGTTGTTTTTGGTGTTGCTAAGGTCGGTCATTCCTCTTGTTTTATAAACAATTCATTTATTATTTGAACCCTAGGAGGGTTGGGTATTATAAATAATTCATTCACTGTTTTCAAAGTTATTGCGAAGCGTTTTATTTGAAAAATTTGTTAAGGAATAGGAATTTCCAGGAATGTGCTTGACTGGGAATGAGGCAAAACTACAACTTAATAATTGTGGAACAAGAACAACAGAGCAGAAGGAGAATGTATTGATAAATATTTTCATCAATTTCACAGCAACTAATCAACTTTCATCATAAACTATATCACGGATTATATCCCTGAAGGAACATTTTAAAACTTTCAAGAATATATATCAGAAGTTTTTAAAAAAATATTTTTTTATGCAATTTTCTTATAAAAATTATGGAATGAAAAAGAGTTTTATTCAGATATGACAATTGATTTTGTGTTACTTTAAACTGAAATATTTCCTATAAAATGAAATTGAATGCATTCTTTCAAACACCAGACGTAATCAACGAAATGACTCTTCAAATGATCACATTTCGAAATGACCAGCTGTAAGCGGACATTTAAATTTGTCTCATTAAACTCCTTGTAGTTGTTGGTTAATACCGGAATAGTTGGACCTGTTGCCATCCGAGTATTTATTTGTTATTCAATTCGTTTTCCTTCTCCCGTGCACGATGATTAACATGATAATGGTGGTGATCATGATGTTTAGTGATATCGTTGATATCAGCATCAGATAATAAGTTTGTGTTTGCTCTACACGTGCAATCTATTTGCTGTTGGAGGTTGTATTAGCGGCTGGTGGAGTAGAGCAGCCGTAGTAGTAGATCTTATTTGATAGCGTCATAGAACCCATTAATAACACGAAATATTTCTGCTAAAACCTAATTAACACACAATCAGACAGACGTGCAGATGGAGGGCAAGACGGATGGACGGACGGACGAGCCCAGAGGTATGACGATTGAACAAACAGAAACGCAATTAAATTATTTCTTTAAATGGACCACACACGCTTGAATGTTATTGTTGTTCGAAGAGTAACACAAATAAGTAGCAGAAGTTGTTAACGCATTTAATTTGAAAAAAAAAATAATAATAAAAAGAAGAGTAGTTAGCCTAGAGCATTTCATGGCATAATTATTTGCTTTTTAATTAGTCGAGTGTATCGAAAAGGGAATGCAAAATACGTTGTAAGAAATAGCAGGGATATTAAATTGGCGATTCTTTGAACAACAAACTTCAATCCACAGTAAATTTATTACTAATTAATAAAACTTGTGTTGCGTTTCAATAAGAACTCTTATTATTGTTATAAACGTATGGGTATTTCCATGCCCAATCGACAAAGAGTTGGAGATGAGCCCTTTCGATTTGTATGAAATTCTGTTAGAGACTCTCTTTCCTTGTACCTGCCAGACAGTATTAATAAGAACAACTAAAAGTGCTATAGTCGGCTGTGCCGAATCTTATATGCCCTACACCAACGCACGTCTGGCCTTACATATATATTTAAGTATCAATTTTGTTCTTACTGAGTTATAAAATTGTTTTAATTATATATTGCAGTTATCCAACCCTGAATTCGAAATTTTGATTTTTCTGTTTAAAGCGGTTTTATTTTGGAAAGACTTAAAATTTTTAAATATTTTAGCTATGACATGGCCCATACTGAATTTGCAATAAAAAACATTTAATTTCCCATTCCTGTGAAAAAATTTTTATATTTTAGTTCTCAATAGGCAATTGAGGCTTCCCAAAGCATGAAATAGTTTAGATTTACAAACAAACAAACAAATAATTGGTTTTCGGCATTAATTTTGCATCGAGAAATCGGTGTAAGCCTCCCAGCTCTGGAACCATTATTCGGTATACGTTGAATAATACTCTATTAAAGTTCATTTCCAATCCATCAGTCCCAGAACGAAGTCTCTAGCTCTTCTGGGATCTGGGGAAAACCGATTTCACCTACAGACAGACGGACAAGCGGAGAGACAGACGGACAGACAGACAGACAGACGGACATCGCTCAATCGTCTTCGCTATTCATAAGAATCCAGAATATATATAAATATATATTAAAATATATATAATAAATCTATTAGTGAATTATTCAAGCGGTTTCCACTTGAGTAGCAAACATTGAGGTGTTTTTCGAGTCCTATAAAAGAATCGAGAACACTAACTGATGAGATATGCAACATTTTTCACACTTTTTAATAGCAAACAACCAGGTTCTGTAATTTAAAAATAAGAAATTTATTGGAAATCAATGTAACACTTCCCACAAAACATAATTTCTATTTTAAAATCCTTCCGAACGGCCACTTTTTAGTAAAAAAAAGTGAAAAAATTTTGTTGTTGTTTCTAGAAAAGAAATGCCTTTAAGTTTTTTTTTTAATTTCTTGAACTCAATCGGTTTAAGTCGATACAAATTCACAGGAAACTTAAGTTCAGTAGAACGCCTCTGGTTGAAATAGGTCAAGCTTGTTACGAAGTTATAAGTGGGTCACATACTTTCACACACACACACACACACACAGATATATTAACATGTTCTCAGAATTAGTCAGGGAAGGACCTCAAAATAGCGACATCTACTTTTTTGAAAATTTTCAAATAAAACCTCCCGTTTTTGCCATTTTCTTAGCGGGAATTTAAAAATTGTCCAAAGTTATGGCACATTCAGAACTTCATGAAATCGTCGAATTTTCTGAATTTACTCAGTTTATTTTTTCAATATCTCAATAACCAACTCAGTTACAAAAATGATTTTTAGGTCTTTTTAAAGGGAATATTTGGACCTTAAGGAATGAGACAAAAAATTTTAGTTTTTTGCAAAAGTTTTGTAGTTTCAAAAATTTCAATTAACAGACAACTCAAAGACTTTTAGTAAACGTGTTAGGTAATTGGCCGCGATGATTTTAATGCTAAAGAAAGCCGGGCTTTGCTTCGCATTACGAAATAAATTTTAGCCGTCTTGTGCGCCCTTAAAACAAAACCGTCCAAGCAATTAGTTAACTTTTGTTTTCCTGAGCAAAAAAAGTGCAAAAAATTCGCTCCATAAATTCATTTCTAAACGTTGTTTACGGAGCTAAAAATCCTTTTTGGTTTAACTTTATTTTCTTCAACTACTTCTGCCATCTTCATTCTGCCGCACCAGACAATTTATTTTGTATAAAAGAAAAAATTATAAAAAATAAAAAACACTCTTTATAGCAGTTTCGTAGGAAAAACTCTATTTATACGTCAATTAAGTTTCAAACCTCATACTTCCGCATCCCCCAAAACGATTTAAACTCCGCGAGTTGTTGTATGGATTTATGTAGTTTGTTGTTGTTATTTTACTTGAAGGCTTCTTGTTTTTTTTTTTTTTTTTTGATAAATAAAGGACTATATCTGAGACCATCAGACATCAGAGTGTTGAAAGCATAATACAAGGGTAAACGCAACAATACGAATAAATTCGTGGCAGAAGGAAAAGCTTCAACTCCGCTGTTTTAATGGCCAACAAACGGCAACGGTAAAAAAAATGTGTAAAAAATAGAGCTGAAAGGAAAAAATTCAACCTGAATGGAGAGATAAACACCAAAACAATTTAACATGGCGCGCAATTTTTCACTTTGAAACGTCCTTATGAAGTCTTTTTTTTTGTTGCTGTTGTTGTAGTTGTTGGGCCGTTGAGTCCTGTGTAGTTTATAAGCAGGTTTTTTAAACTTTTTTTCGTGAATTTTTATAAAGCCAATGTGCTGTTTACAGTTACTTTATTTCATTGCTCGAGAATGTATGTGTGTGTGTGTTTGTGTGTGTGTGTGTGTGTGTGTGGAAGTGTGTTTGAGTGCGAGTATTTATTTTAACAGCTTCCTGTTAAATCTTTATAGACATTTCGCAACTCAGCGCCCTTAAGGCCCACAATACAGTTTGGCTGATTGCAGCCGTCCTTCTTTCTAGTTGAGTGTATGTTTGCCTGTGTGTGTGTGTGTGTCTGTGTTCGTGTTTAAACAGTATCAAAATTCAATTCACACCGAGATCACGTTTTTAATTTGAAATTTTTTCAGCACTTGCTTATTTTTTTTTATCGTGATTTTTGTTCCAGCGATTTGTATTTTCTTTCTTGCTCTTCTACCCGCCCGTAGCTGTAACTCGACAGAACAGAAACACGAATTTTTTATCAGTTAAAAATTGAATTTTGTTTCCATCAACCAGAATTTTTTTAATATCCCCTGCACTCTATACCGTTGTTGGTTGTAATTCTATGCAGCAGCGGTACGTGTAAAAGTGTTTGAAATGTGTAGTATAAGTTGTTGTGCTCTTTATGTATCCAATAAGCTGCATACTTTAAGGGGTTTCATTGTGATACAAACACGTATTTCGAATAACATTTTATTTGGTAAAATTACAAATTAATTGAAATTAAAACAATCACTTTTCATTGGATGGATTGCAAAAATAATTAAAGAATTTTTTTGGTTGTCTTATTTTGGAAGCTTTAAGGACTTGTTTTCTCAATTTAAGCTTTTCGTTGTTGGATATGAGAGTTTGCAATAAAATTTCTTTATACTTTTAAACTCATGGGCTTTCCCATTTTCTAGGCAGTGGAACACAATTTTTTTAAAGTAGTTTTAAGACATGCATACATACACAGATAATCCTACATGCTTCTATTCAGTGGTGGAGCTTAAAAGCTGAGACGATCGCACATGTTTATAGAAAAATTAATTTGTAGGATGTGACACTTGCCAAGCTTTTGGAGAGTGAAAATAAGTCTTTTAAAATATATTTTGATAATAAAAGATTTTTTACATTTAAATTTGAATTATTATAAAACTTAATGAAATTTTTCTCAGTTTCTGAATATTATTTCAGATATTTTATAATAAATAATAATAATTCTTTGATAGATCTTATAATTACATGACATGTTACTACGATTATTATGGCGTAAAAGTTGCCAAACATTTTCCTTTGGCTCAAGTCAGTAATATTTAGGGTGTTTTTTATAGAGTGATACAAGTTCAAATTACAATAAAGCAAAGTAATATATTTTTGATATTAATGAATCGGTCTTTATTGGATAGAAAATTTTATGACTTTAAATTTTAAATATGATTTCGGCCATGTGGCCGCCATGGCTGGCGCGTACAAGGCGCAATTTGGAACAATAATTTTCAGAAACTTTTCGCAGCATTTGCGGCCGTATCTCGCCGATAACTCTTCGAATGTTGATTTCCAGGTCGTTTATCGACGTACACAAATGACTTTCCATAACCCCAAAGAAAATAATCCAATGGGGTTAAATCACACGATCTTGGGGGCCATTTCGTTAAATTATTTTTTCGTCAAAAGTTTCCTTGGGTAAATCAATTGTAGCGCCCGTCCTGTTGGAACCACATATCACCAAGATTAATGCCAGCTAATTGAGGTACGAAAAAACTTCGAATCATGTTCTGACCATCATCGTTTTTGAAGACGCATTCGGGCCAATGACTCCGCCAGCCCATAAAGCTCACCAGACAGTAATTTTCTGTGGATGGAAATGGTGTTGCGACAATAGCCTGTAGATTCTCCTCACTCCAAATGCGACAATTGTGTTCAACCAGAAACGGGCTTCATGGGAAAATAAAATTTTGAATGGACAAAGTGCACGATAAGTTTGATGAACAGAACCATTATTTTGATTAAAAATTTACGCAATTTGCACACATCGCTCTGGTGTAAGTCGATCCTTAATGAAATGTCAAAGCAAACTAAACAAAAAGCAACTATCAGCTGTTAAATGGGTGGTCAAATAAAGCAGTGATGCTAACTTAAAGTTGTATCACTCTATAAAAAACACCCATAAATGCAAGTACTCAAACAGCTATATGCCACACTTTTCTTGTGGTACAGTCAATGAAACTTATCCACCACCAATATTGATCGAATATACATTATTGAAAAGGTATTTTTATAAATAAAAGCAGAAAATAAATCAGACTTAGCTAAATAGCACTTTAAGGCATATATTAACATTTCATTACTATATTAAAGTTTATGTAAGAGATTTTGAATATATTTCAAAGTTGGTAAGAGATGTTTTTGTTGAATCCCAAGAAAAATGTCGAGGCTAAAGCGGCAAATAGTGTAAGAAAATTGTTCTTTAAGAACTGAGTTTCCACAATTACATCGTTTTTTAAGGCGCTTTTAATACGATGTTACACCATTTACAAGGAGAGTTACTCCAAACATGTTGTAACATGTTAAATCTTGTTCCAAAAAAATTTCAAAAATATTCCGTACACTGTACAAAATTTATTTAGCTAAAACTTCATGTTATTTAAAAGTAGAAATTTATTGGATGGATGAATAACTATTTGTGTATACCCCGTTAGCATTTTGTAGCATAATCGAATTTTATGCGAAACGAGATCTCGCGTGCTCAAAACAACGATCACCTTGCGATGATATGTGACACTGCCGTTGTGAGAAAATGGCACCCTACACATGAGTCATTCCAAAGAATCGTTTATTATATGATTTCCTGATTAATTGAACGCCCTGAAAATAGGCAACAGTTTAACAAGAAATTCATTATCGTCCAGCTGATCAAGATGATATTATAATAATATGTTTTCCTTCAGAAATAATTATTTAATCAAATAGATAAATCAAAAGAGATTCTTTTCTATCATATATCTGATTCTATATATATCAAAAGCGATTTTAGAAGAGTCGTATAAGAGATGTTTGCATAAAATGATCACCCAAAATGACAGTTGGGTTATGACTACACACTTCTAATTGATCTTCGTCTCAAAAACTATTTTTTCAATTCCACTCAAAGATCATTAACTTATTGATAACAACAAAATAAAGGCTTTCAGCGATGTGTTAAAGGCTGATAATTTCCATAGAAGAGATTCAACTACTGACATCATAATGAAGTGAGTGCTCGGTTTCGTGAGAGAGCGGGAGAGAAAATAGGCAAGAATTCATAAATTGATTATCTCAATTTGCACGCACACACATTCAAATTCAAAGTCACTGATAACAACTGAACCGATTTCTGTGAAACGAGTACGAGTTTCAATCACACAAACAATTATTTGAAAAAAATAAAATAAAAAAATTCCTTCATCGATTATAAATAAACTAGAACTTTTATCAGCAAAACAAATTGAATATTCAATTCATAAAGAAAAGTACACGAGTGCTGCCAGTGAAAATTTAAAACTGCGGATTAGTTTTTAGAAAAAACCTCAAGTGTTCGCCACGATCATCATGATGGCAGGAAATAAACTATTTTATTTTCTCGCTGCAATATTTTTACAAAGCATCGGCATGGATAATGTTGGGGCCGCCAAAATGGTGTGTTATTTGGATACCAGCCGGGTGAAAGATGGTAAAGGCGAGAGGCAACAAACAAAATGCCACAACTAATTAAATATTTCATTCGTTCTATTAAATTTTGTAGTGCAACAAACCATTTTCGATATTGACCCCGCGATGCAGTTTTGCAACTATTTAATTTATGGTTATGCCGGCATTAATTCCGACACCTTCCAGCTGAAGACCCTGGATCGGGCTTTAAATTTTGATTTATATCATGCCGTTACGGCTCTTAAAAGCAAACATGCCCATCTCAAGGTCTTGTTGTCGGTTGGTGGCGATCGTGATTTGGAAGCCGATGAAGAAGAGCCCAATAAATATTTAATGATTTTGGAAAATATCGCCCATCGCAATGCGTTCATCAACAGTGCCCAGAGTTTCGTTAATACTTATGGTTTCGATGGTTTGGACTTGGCCTGGCAGTTCCCAAAGAATCCGCCCAGAGAAGTTTACACGGGCATTCGCAAGGCATGGAATAAGTTTAAGGGCTGGTTTAAGCGTGGCATAGTGGTGGATGAGAGGGCAGAGGAGCATCGTGAACAGTTTGTTACGTTTGTGAACGAATTGAGACAGAGCATGAGCTCGTTGCACGCTTTGCTGACGATGACTGTGCTGCCGCATGTCAGTGCGGAACGTAAGTAAAACTCTTCTATTAAGCCTGCAGTAGTTTAAATTATTTCATAGAATTTTATTTTCCCAAACTTTTAAGCAACTGGTTCCCTTATTTCGAGCTACGGGTGCCATTTCAAAAGGTACTGACTTGTCAAAGCCAATTTTTATAAGTACTTTTTGGAAGTTTTCAAATGGCTCGTTTTATATAAGAGGCATTATTTGTTGTGCAACGTTCACAACTCCTATTTTGACGAGCAATTACTTTATAAAGTACTTTATGCAAAAAGTACTTATTAGTCAGTAACTCTTTAATAAGCTTTTTTTACAAAAAATTTTGATTCTAAAACGTATTTTTATTAAATATCAGGTTTTGAAAAAGAAATTATTTCAAAACGAATATTTTGAAGTACTTTTTAATATAGATTTGCTTGAGAGAAGCTTGCTAAAAATTTGTATTTCAAAAAGTACTCTTAAAAAAAGTACTTTTTAAAAAATACTTTTTTTTAAGCATAATAAATATTTTTAAGGGATTTTTAATACTTCTTAGCAAAAATTTTTAAGAATCAAATACTTGCAGAAAACAAAAATTTTCAAAAGTACTTTTTTAAAAGGACCTTTTTTCAATGGTGCCGGGAAAGTACTTTGCCATAATGGAATGTTTTTCAGGGATTCTTAATACTTCTTATTAGGAACTTTTTAAGAATCAAATACTCGCTAAAAGCTAAAATTTTTAAAAGTACTTTTTAAAGATATTAAAAGGAAAACTTTTTAAAAGTACTTTTTCAAAAAAGGACTTTATCAATAGGTACTCTTATCAAAGCTACCTTCATAAAGTTACTTTTCTAAAAAGTATTCTTTTCAAAAACCCTTTTTTAAATGTTCTTGGAAAAGTACTTTTTAAAATATTATATTTCAAAAAGTACTTTTTTAAAAAGATATTATTTAGTGGTGTTTTTAAGGGATTTTCGATAGTTCTTAGCAGAAAATTTTTAAGAATTAAAGACTTGCTGAGAAAAAAAAATTTTTAAAAGTTGTTTATTAAAACGACATTTTTTTAAATGGTACGGGGAAAGTACTTTGTCGTAACGGATTTTTGATTCCTCTTAACAGGAACTTTTTATGAATCTAATACTAGCTAAAACAAAAATTTTTAAAAGTACTTTTTTAAAGATATTAAAAAGAAAACTTTTTGAAAAGTACTTTTTCAAAAGGCACTTTTGTCAAAAGGTACTTTTATCAAAGCTACCTTCAGAGAAGTAGTTTCCTAAGCAGTTTTAAAAGTACTTTCTTAAAGATATAAAAAGAAAAAACTTTTTGAAAAGTACTTTGTTAAAAGGTACTTTTATCAAAAGGTACATTTATCAAAAGGTACTTTTATCAAAAGGTACATTTATCAAAGCTACCTTTAGAAAAGTAGTTTTGTTCTTTTAAAAGTTTGTTTTTAAATTCTGTTGGAAAAGTACTTTTTGAAATATTTAAATTTAGAAAGTACTTTACAAGATAATATTTCTTACAAATAAATATTTTTCAAATCCTTAAAACTATATTTTTAAAAATTATTTCTTACAAGATCCATTTTCAACAGGTTATTTATTATGATTTCGTTTTTCAAAAGTACCTCAAAAGGTTTTAATTTAAAAAGTACTTTTAGAAGGTACTTTCTAAACCAACCATTTTGAAAATGAAGGTATTTAAAATTTTATTTCTCGAAACGTTTCTTTCAGTGTTCTACGACATTCCCAAAATTGTGCCCCACATGGACTTTGTCACCTTGGCCACCTTCGACTATTTCACACCAGCACGAGATCCCAAAGTAGCTGACTACACCGCCTCCATTTACGAGCTATTTGAGCGCGATCCCGAACTAAATATCGATCATCAAATTCAATACTGGCTAAATAATACTAGTGAAGCGAACAAAATAATAATGGGAGTGCCCGCCTACGGTCGTTCTTGGATCATGACTAAAGAGTCGGGTATAACAGGGTATCCGCCATTGCCAGCCGGTGGAGCCGCAGCGGGTGGTAATACCACGCAAACAGCAGGTTTGTTGAGTTGGCCAGAAGTGTGTGTGAAAATACATCTAAACAAGGACTTGAAAGGTGACCAGGCTCCCCTGCACAAGGTGGGAGATCCTACCAAGCGATTTGGCACCTACTGCTATCGAGATGCTGATGAGAATGGTGACTATGGCTTATGGATATCCTACGAGGATGCTGCAAGTGCAGCCAACAAGGCCAACTACGCCCGCGTTAGAGGTTTGGGAGGTGTGGCTCTATTTGACTTGACCACCGACGATGTATCGGGTACTTGCGGCGGTGGCAAGTATCCCCTGTTAAGAAGCATCAAGTATAAATTGTAAACAGAGTGAATTTTTGTAAAGAATAAACGAAAGAAAGTCTCGATACTTTTCCCAACATTTTAATCTTGAAAGTTTGAAATGTTTCAATAATTTATACGATCAATTACTCTTTTTTATTATTTGTCGTCTAAAAAATACTTGCGGCGCATGATCAGCAGCAAGAGCTGATCTCCACGCCACATTGACGGCTGCAATTAGTCTTCATCACCATGGAAACACACAAAAAAGATACAACATATTTTGAGATACAATGAAACGAAAAAAAAAAACACGACACTTGCATATTAATCCATTAAATGAAATTAAAGAGAGAAAAAACTAAAGATCAGTTCTTGATTTTTATCGACTTAATTGTTGTGAATGAATCTCAAGACGAGAAAAAGAAAAGGCGTAATTTATTGAACGCAGAGACGCTTATCAACCCTCGTGTACAGGCTTAATGAATATCAATCACAAGTCCGTCAGTCAGTCACTCCAGCAGTCGAGTCGATGAGTCAAATGTCTGAACGAGATTTTATCGTTATAAATCGGTGCGTGCGCTTGTGTGCGTGTGTGTGTGTGGGTATTAATCAATCTGTTAAAGTGCAAAAGGAAGGAAATCGAGTTATTTGATTTCCCAGATTTTGTTCTCTTCTTAATTTAGTGACTTGAAAACAAAATTGTTTGTATGTCGGCTTATTGTCGTCTTTAAATTGAGACAAATTTGTCAAACGCTCCTCTGTAAAAATGGACGACGACACTGAGCCGTGACAGACACGACACGACACCGACCACACTTGTACTCGTAATTATCCACGATAATTGTTGGCTGTCGTACGAGAAAAGTGATTTAAAATTTGTGTTCCCAATCAATTTCAAAAGTTTGAGTTTTAATGGATTTTGTTGTTCTTTTCTTATTTTAATTTCATTGTAATAAAATATCAACGAATCCAGGGATTGTAAAACTGAAATTTCTTTTTGAACAAAGAGTTTTCTCAACACGGCGTATTCTAGATATGAAACCAGACTGAAGAGATGTTGACAGTCAACAGCTGCAGCAGTACAGTGAAGCGCAGAAATCACCCAACAAATAGATTTTTTTTAATATTTAATGAAGGATTTCTTAGCTAAAGAATGGTTTTAAATAAGATTTCTAAATAAATAGAAACGAGTTTTTTTTTTGTAGGTAATCAGACCAGATTCTAGAATATTCTGTTTCACTCGCACGTTGACTACGAAGCAGAAGTTCGTCGGAATGACGCATTTTAAATCAGAAATATTTCTATTCAGAAATATATTCTTGTCGTTTTGATTAAGTAACGAATGCAGAGCAGCAGCCACTGAGTGAACAGTACTGACAACCACGGATGCGATCATGTACATGTAGACCTCTATTTGCGCGGCAATTTTCCTTGCTCTACGAAATCGGGTTTTCCAAGCCCTCAGAAGAGCTAGAGACTTTGTTCTTGGACATGGAAATGGATTGGAAATAAACTTAAAAAGAGAAAAATTCAAAATACGGTTCCAGAGCTGGGAAGCTTACACCTGTTTCTAGACACAAAATTGATACCAAAAACCAATTATTATTTTTTGTTTGTTTGTAAATTGAAGATATTTCATGCTTTTAGGAGCCTCAATTGTCTATTTAGAGCTAAAATAAAACCGCTTTGTACAACATGAGGGTTTGCACAGAAAAATAAAAATATATAAAAATTTCGAACCCAGGGTTGGATAATTGCAAGTGGTACATGCAAGTGACCAAAATGGTTACAGATTTTAGATTTTTCTGAAATGAAACTATTTAATGCCTCATAAAGAGTTGCACTGGTAAAAATTATTAAAATTTGGCTTCCAGGTATGGGAATTTAAAATTTTTTTAATACATAAAAGTAACCAAAAAGGCAACTAACTTGGTTTTTTACTTATGAAAACTATTTTTTAATGCAAGAAAAACAAAGTTGGTGTTAAAAATTTTAAAAAATCAAAACTTCTATTCCAGGATTGGATAACTGCAATATTTTGTAGTACATGAAGGTGATCAAAATGGTTACAAATTTTAAGTTTTTCTTAAATAAAACCGCTTTCTACATCATGAAGATTTGCATTGGTAAGAAAAATATATAAAAAGTCAAAATTTCGTTTCCAGGGGTGGGAAACTGGTATATTTTCATTTACAAAAGTAACCAAAAAGGCAAATGACGTTGTTTTTTTGATAATTAAAACTATTTTATAATTTAGAAAGGATAAAATTGATACTTAAAAATATATATAGCACCAGACGTGCATTGATGAAGGGTATATAGGACTCGGCACAGCCGATTATAGCACTTTAACTTGTTTATTATGATAATAATTCGAGTTAGACCCCATTCGGTTGAACTTTTGTTAAAAATAAAGGACCCATTTAATATATGTTGGCTTAATCAAATGGATTTTATATACAACGAAGAGATTAGCGAATTTTAGTCAGATCCCAAGGGCAATTATTTGCTAGACAGCAGACTAATTTGAGTCAATAATAAGTTTCAAGCAGGATCCTTAAGTTTATAACGAAACTGTTTTCCATTTGGGTCTAAATTTACAGCGTGAAGTTAACTGCTGTAGATAATGTAATGAACATGTCATTAATTAACCTACAGGGATCAGCTATTTCACTGATTATTTCAGGAGGTGGAGAAAATGTTTCTTTCGTAGAAGGACATTAAAAAAGAAATCAATTTATGACAATTTGTTTTTGTTTCAAACAAACAAATCCTTTGACATTGTCCAAAAGCCAATAAATGTTGTTAATTTATATCAAAATGTTTGCAGTTTCAAATAAATATCTCTCCTCTATTCATATAAATTTCTTTAATAGAGAACACCAGCAACAGCCTACGAACAGATGTTTATTCCCGAGTTGTCTATCAATCAAACGATTTTTCAATATTTATTGTTGTATTGCTGTAGTTAAGAACGTTACTGGCAAATTTCATAAAACTATTTCCAAAACAAAACTTCTTTAAATCAAGTGTTCGAATAAATCAAACAATTGCCTCCATTCATTTGAAAATATTGTGGGAAATTAAGAGGACAATTTATTAAAATTATTAATGACCACACGTCAACTTTCTTTGTTAGTGGAACCGGTACAACAATAATATGTTTTGACCAGGGAATAAGATTGTTACAGGAGGGACAGTCGACATACTTTTTCCCATCGATTGAGTGGTGCTCTTGTTAAGGGTTACAATTGAATTGAATGAAAACCACTAACCAAATATTTGCAAACTTATTACAATTCAATGAAAGAAGTTGAATTTCTAAAAATTTTATTTAGATATTTAACCAAAATATCAGTTCACTGGAGGCATATTATTATTACAGATCTGTTTGATAATTGTTATTTGAACGAAAGTAAAAAAACATTTTGAAATGTCAATCATTGAGACACACACACACACACTCACACACACAGAAAAGTGGTAAAACATGCGTCTGTTTGAATTTTAAATATATTTCCTGCAACGCTTTTGGCTGGATCTTATTAAAAAGAATTATTACTTCTGTGCTTCGTTGTCCGTGTACGCTGAGAACGTTGGCCAATAACAAACATGACATTAAAACTCAGAAAAGACTTCCGAGTAATTTAAAAACACACATAAAACGATAGTAAATTGTTGTACGTGACTCCCAAAAATATAATAATAAATAAAAAAAGGTCAGTGCGGGTTCCTGATATTCAAACCTACGCATTGCTCTCGTACGAAATGGAATGTAATAAGAGTTCAAAAATTATTAACAGAATTGTAGGGTGTACGTCGAAACGAAATACGCTACGTGATATCGCCACTGAAAAGTTAATTATTTCAATTAGTACGGGAATATAAATGCGCCCTATAATTTTCTGATGTCCGAAAATGCCCGTACTTCCATGCAAGATTACGCAACCCTCTTGGCCCGGAATAAAATTGGACAACATTTTGGAAATTTTAGCGGTATAACCGCAATTTATTTTTACAAATAATTTCCTATAAAATTCTTTTTTTTATAAACAGGCAAACTGATGTAAAATTGTATTCCTTAAGAGTCCGTGTCCGTGTTAAAATATGTTTAAAGGTACACGTAGAGAAATTGTTAATAAAATCAAACTTATCCGACTATCAACAAAACGCATTTCTGCATCATATCGTTACGGATTATAATACCGCTGAAGAAATCGATCAAGCAGAAAATTCCTATAATACCGTGTCTAGACATGCATTTTTAATTGAATCAAATTAATTTTAATTGCTCAATTAAATCTAGTGTTCACACATACTCGAATTCAGCTGACTGAATTAACATTTGACAGCTGAAAAAACATTGTTTTGATTTATTTCGTGAATATTCGTGTTTGTAAATTTTAAGAATTGCTGCAAATTTCGGTTTAAAAGAAATTTCACTTGCATATAAAGGAAATATGAAGCTCTTGGAGTCATTGCGATCGATTTTTGATTAAAAATTATTTGTGCTTAAAAAAAGAAAAAGGAAAATTTGACAATTTTACAAAGTTTGAGAAAGCAGCAGCTGTTGCAATTCGAATTTTACGCAATTAATGAGACAATCAACGACTAATTGCTCAATTTACTAATTAACTTATTGTATGATAAATTGAAGTCAATTAAGGCCTTAATTGCAAAAAAATGCCCTAATTGCGCAATTAAGGAGTATGTCTGAACACGGTATACATACTCCATTTTGGAATTAATAAATACTTTTACGATCGTATATCAACTAGTATTTTTATAGGTGCCGTCATGGTGTAAAAAGTATTTTTTCTTGTTGTAGTTCCCAAGATATCGAACTTAACATCTCTGCTCTTATCTTTAGAAACTTTATTTAATATCTACATACCCTTCTACAAGGCAGAAATTTAAAGACAGACATTATTTCCCTTTTGGGTCCTCTGACGTTTGTTTACTTGATGTTTGTGTGTTTGTTTCGATATTTACCCCGTGCCGAAAAACTTCGTCTGTCATCTTTTAACTTTCACATTTGTAAAAGGAGTCTAACAGATTATCAGTACTAAATGCTTTCGGTGATTTCGGAAAAACCCTCAGCGGCGGAATGTATAATTTGTCAATCTGACCATCAAACACAAAATATGAAGCCGGAGCAAATTTTAGACTAGTAGTAGGAATTTTTGTATGCCCAATAGTCGAAAAACAGCTGTCTTAAAAAAACAAGGGACCTGAAGCATTATTTAGTCGTTTGACGGTAGATGGGCCATCATATTTACTTAATAAGTAAACGCGAGGAATCGAATATGTGCTTCTAAAAATAGTTGTTGCAAAAAGCGAAATATTATATCTGACTTCGCCAGCCCATAAAGCGCACCAAACAGTTATTTTCTGTGGATGGAAATGGTGTTGCGACAAAAGCTTGTGGATTCTCCTCACTCCGAATGCGACAATTCTGTATATTTCCGTATCCATTCAACCAAAAATGGGCTTCATCGGAAAATAAACTTTTGAATGGATGAAGTGCACGATAAGTTTGACGAACAGAACCATTATTTTGATTAAAAATTTCCACAATTTGCACGCATTACTCTGGTGTAAGTCGATCCATAATGAAAAGCAACTATCAGCTGTTAAATGGGTGGTCAAATAAAGCAGTGATGCCAACTCAAAATTGTATCACTCTATAAAGAACACCCTATAAACTCAACCAAAAGTTCGCGAAATATTAAAAAAAAATAAGTTTAAAAATATTTATATTAAAAATACAGATTTAAATCTTTGAAAAACAGTTTCCTAATATATTTATAAAAATATATCTTCAAAGATATAAGTGCAACAGTGTGCAACTCGGATTGGAAAGAAATTATAATGCTGCAAACATACAAATTTCAACTGATTAATTTTCAAAACGTATTATTCAACAACCCCCAGGTGTACGTTATTATCTACTTTAGTTGTTAATTATCATATAGTCTGGCATCTTCGTGAGTTTGTCGGAATTGCTAAACAAAAAAGAATGTATGTAAAAGCAAATTGATGACGAAATTCAATGATAAAAGAAGACACAGAAATGCATGATTGTGCTAGATTAAGAAATACTCTGTGCACATACATACATGCATACATACATACATACATACATACACATACAAACATACATGCCTACAATTGTAAGTGAGTCATCAAGGCAGATTTGTTAATGATGTCTTAATTGGAGCACCCATGGGGTCGCCAAAACATAATAATAATAAATTAATATGGATCCTACCTTTTAATCACCCGAACCCATTAAGACCTGCTGTAGGGCACTTTATTTCTCTTCACACTTTCTACGTACATACATACATAATTATTCTAACCACGTCGTTATCACAATCACAATGAGATAAAACACAACAAAAAAATATGAATTTAATTTAAACTACCGAATTATTAGCCGACTGTCCTTTTTCTTGTCCATGGATGTTTCATGTTTTATTAACTTCTTGAAGAGTTCTCACATTTGACAGGTATATTTTACGTTTCGTTACAAAAGAAATCAATGCCACCCATAAACGCGCACACCTCCCATACCGATTTAATCGAAATAACATTATAAACGCACCGGAGAACCAGAAAGAAACTACGGACACGACGAGCAGCACAAATTCATAACCGAATTATGAAACAAAACAAAAACAGCCAACAAACAACAACACATTGAAGGAAAGATGTGTGTACAGATGAAAGTATGTACGTACTCACATGCGGATGTATGTGTGTGTGTACGGTTGGGTACATTTAGTTTTGTACGAAAACGCAACAATGAACAATGACATTAACAAATGTGACATTTTGTATCATAATGACAATTTTGACGTTTTGCATAAATCAGACCTGAAGCCTAATAAGAAATAAACAAACAACAACAACAACAATTAGGCTTAATATCTTAAAACACAATCATACACACATACATTCAGGAGTTTTGTTTTGGGCTGTTGTTTTTGTTTTCTTTTTGGGATTATTTAGGAAACTCTTTGGTTAATATGTTTGCAGGGAGATGTTTTTTATTTTCGTAACAAAGTCACGCATGTATTTTTTTATTTAGAATTAGTTTTTTTCTTAACAATTGTTGATACATAATATTAAATATTGTACTTTAATATTGGCAGAGTGTTTGTTTTGTGTTTACCGGTTTGATTTTGCTTGTTCATCAATACAGTAGATTTTACAGGCAGAGAGGGAGCGAAAATTACAAACAGTGATGCCCAATTTATGTATAAGAATCCAGTATTTAATTACTCATTTTTCTCAGATATCTCAACTTTACAGGAGTAGATGAGAATTAATAGATATTCCAACTGTTTCTAATACTGTGTTCAGACATGCATTTTTAATTGAGTCAACTTAATTTTTTGCAAATAGTTTCCTACCAAATTCTTTTTTTATAAAAAGGCAACCTGATGTAATATTTTATTCCTTAAGAGTCTTGTCCGTGTTGAAATATGTTTTACAAAGGGGCCATATTAAAGATACACGTAGAGAAATTGTGTATCCGACTATTAAAAAAGCGAATTTCTGTTTCATATCGTTACAGATTATAATACCGCTGAAGAAATCGATCGTGCAGAAAATTCCTGTAATGCCGAGTTTAGACATGCATTTTTAATTGAGTCAATTTAATTTTAATTGAGCAATTAAATCTAGTGTTCACACATACTCAATTTAGCTGATTTAATTAGCATTTAACAGCTGAAAAAACATTATTTTTATTTGTTTCGTGAATATTCGTGTTTGTAAATGTTAAAAATGCATGCAAATTTCGGTTTAAAAGAAATTTTACTAGCATATAATAGAAATATGGATCTCTTGGAGTCATTGGGATCGATTTCGGATTAAATAAAAAGGAAAACTTGACGATGTCACAAAATTTGAGAAAGCAGCAGCTGTTGCTGCTTCCATTATTCCATCGAAATGCAACTCGAAGGTCACCTTCTTCACCAGCCATTTCGTTTTTGTTTATTTACTCAGTCTGTTTGACAATTGAATTTGTTTTGTTTATGTGTATGTATAGTTTTTGACATTTGGCTCGCCATTATGAGAAATGCTTCTGCTCACTGGACACAGTTCTCAATAAACACACTTATGACCAGGGTTGCAATTCGAGTTTTACGCAATTAGTGAGACAATTAACGAATAATTTCTCAATTTACTAATTAAGTTATTGCATGATAAATTGTGGTCAATTAAGGCCGTAATTGAGAAAAATGCCCTAATTGCGCAATTAAGGCGTATGTCTGAACGCGGTATAAGGACGTTGTTTTTGATATTATGGCATCAATTAACCCTGCATAAAACTCGGAGTCCGCTGCAGATATGCCGGAAAACATAAATACCATCAAATTATCCCACCGGGGGGAAAATTATACGATTAGATATCGACCGAAATTTCAATTGAATTTGTATTGAAATTTCGATTGATATCGAATACGGTGATTTGGCCCATTAATATTTTATTTATTAGAATTATATTTCTGTGTTTTACAATTATTTTAAGCTCCTACATCAATGTCTTAACTCTTTTGTGTTCTCAGATTAATATTACCCGATTAGAAGAGTAGGCAGTCCTGACTAAATCGTACTTTTTTTTGGGTACTATTTAAACTTGAAAATCGCAAAAGTGAATCAAATGAGTTAATTAATGGCGATTTCTTTTCTATAAAATAATGCAACATTTTTCACACTTTTTAACAGAAAATGGCAACATTTTGCCCTTTCAAAATAAGGAGTTTATTAAAAATGTATCCAACATTCCTCACGAAATATAATTTCTGCTTTAAATCTTTTACAAACCGCCAGTTTTTAGAAAATAAATGAAAAAATGTTACATGTTGTCTAGAAAGGAAACCGGCATAAGCACAATTGAGGAATTTCCCTCATAATTTTTACATCACACTCTGTGGTATTTCTTGTTTAATCAGCTGATTACAATATTTGCTTAATATTATCGAGCTATAACCGTAGTACAAAAGCAGTTTTATTAGGAAAATAACTGACATCCTTTTGCAAAGAAGGTTAGAATATTTTAATAAAAAATATCGCAACATGTTTGGCAATTTAAAATATACCTCGAACGTGACACCATGTGTGGTGTACGAAGATCTCGATATCATTTTATTTCATTATTATTAATATGCAAGTCTGTCCATCTGTCCTGCCACTGGCCCGTCTGTCACTGAGTTCGTTATACGAGATTTGTTTTTGTTGTACACTTCACAAAAGAGTGAAAGGGTTTATATCAGTTTGTCATTCCGTGTGTAATTTCTTCGATTTTAATATGGGAACCCAACAAGGATTCTTGAGAATCGAGAACGATTGAGCGATGTCCCTCTGTCCGTCTGCCCGTCTGTCCATCTGTCCGTCTATCTGTACGTGAAATCGGTGTTCCCCAGGTCCCAGAAGAGCTAGAGTCTTCGTTCTTGGACTGATGGATTGGCAATGAACTTAAATAGAGTGCAATTGAAAAATCCGAAATACGGTTCCAGAGCTGGGAAGCTTACAATTATTTCTCGACGCTAAATTAATACCGAAACCAATTATTTTTTGTTTGCTTGTAAATTGAACCTGTTTCATGCTTTGGGAAGTCTCAATTATCTATTAAAAATTAAAAAAATATATTAAAAATTTTTTCCAGGGGTGGGTAATTAAAATATTTTTTTCACCTTCAGTATTTTGTGGTACATGTAATAACTAAAAGGTTTAAAAATTCCAAGTTTTTCTTAAATAAAACCGCTTTATACATCATGACGACTCGCAGTAGTAAAAAATATGAAAATTTCTAATCCAGGGTTGGATAACTGCCATATTTTGTGGTGCATGAAAGTGACTAAATGGTTACAGATTTTAGCTTTTTCTTAAATAAAACTACTTAATGCTTCATAAAGAGTTGCATTAAAAAAATTCAAATTTCGCTTGCAGGTATGGGAAATTAAAAATTTTTTTTCATGCACAAAAGTAACGAAAAAGGCAACTAACCTGGTTTTTTTTACTAATTAAAACTACTTTTGAATGCAGGAAAAACAAAGTTGGTATTAAAAATTTAAAACAATGAAAATTTCGAATCCAGGATTGGATAACTGCAATATTTGGTAGTACATTTAATAACTTAAATGTTTAAAAGTTTTGTTTTTTTTTTTTAAATAAAGGGTTTTAGACATCATGAAGATTTGCTTTGGCAAAAGAAAAATTACAATTTCGTTTCCAAGGGTGGGAAATTGGTTTTCTTTAAATTCATAAAAGCAACCGACGTTTTTTTTTTAACTAAAACTTTTTTATAACTCAGGAAGAACAAAACTGGTACTTAAAAATATATGTAACGCCAGACGTACGTTGGTGAAGGGTATATAAGATTCGGCATAGCCGATTATAGCGCTTTTACTTGTTTTATTTTTTGTATTCTTTTCAGGGAGATCTTGTCATTTTCATAATTTTGTTGTGGTTCCTACAGTTGCGGCTGCTGATGTTGTTGGGATTTTTATTTTAACATTTAGCTGACACTTGATCTTGTGTTGTGTCAAATTAAGAGAGGCTGCAGCTCTTCGATGGCTCTTTAAATTTGATTTTAGTTTATTCATATCAAAATTGCTTTTAATTCAGAAAAATGATCGTGCGACTTTTTTAAATCGAGTGATGGTATGTGTGTGTGTGTGTGTGTGTGTGTACACTCATACATATTTACAAACATATTTTCTTGCGTATTTTGCTACAGATTCGAACACGATGTTACCTTTTGTACTGCTGTCATTGTGTTTAGCATTTAAAATATGACACTGGCGCATACTTAAGTGCCATGACGTAGGCAGGAATATTCATCATCATCATCATCATCCTCATCACACTCAACATGTTCCACTACTACTTATTTTATCGTCTCATTATCAACAGACTCAATCTGAATATACATTTACTCACCTTTTTGTCAATAGTTGTTGAGGCGAGTGAATGAAAGTGGTTGCATTTTGATTTTGATTTTAATTTTTTTTTTTTTTGTTAGGAAGACCCGCAGGCCACGCGTGTTGATATTTCTCAGATTTTGATTTTAACACGTTCAAGGAACCATCCATTCATCATGTAGGTGGCTTTCTTTAGTTAATTTTTTTCTTTTTTTTTTTTGCTCCCATGTGTTTGGAATCTTTTGCATGTTGTAAGAGGTCTGGTGTGCTGCTGATGTCTATATGTTTATGTACGCGCACACACACACACATTTCGTTCAATGAAAGTAAATGTTTGATATGCTGCTACAAAATAAAATTTAAAAGAAACAGATGCCAGACATGCCGTTTTTTTATAATAATCCTGCGAATATAAACCCAAATACCGGTGGTCTTTTCTATTGGATGGAATAAAAGGATTTATTTGATATATTTTATTATAATAAATTCCTTCTTATGGAATGAGTGATATGCCATATCGTGTATTAATGTGGTCTAACCAGGGTTAATCACATGAAAAATAGCTGATATCCTTTTCATGTTATCAAAACTCCTGCCAGATTCTTTAGTAAACAATTTAGTAATTAAACTGCCCAGTACTTGGAAACTAATCGTGACCCTTTTCGAAAGTTTAATGAAAATTTAGTGACAACATTTCTAGGAAAAAACGTGTTAATTGTTAATATATCCATTCGCTATTGACCAGTTCAGCCATAAATCCAACAACAACAACAACTAAAACATTTTATATAACTGAATATAAAGAATTACCCCTAAATTACTTGAGCATTAATTTTGAGAAAAATACAAACAAACGATTTAAAAAAACTGAATTAACACGCCTATTTATTTCAACTCCCCCACTCCCGTTAATAGATAACGAACGTTACAGTAAAAAACTTAAAAAAAGGGTTAATTATGCCATAAAAATATTCCTGCTCATCGCAAAGGCTTGTGGAGAGGAAAACGGAAACAGATAAAAAGAATGTAAAACATTTTACAACTCCTGGGCTGCCAAAGGAAAATTCGTAAAAATTGCTGCGTGTTACTGCAACATAAAATGGAGAAGGTAAAACTGAATGAATGTCTATTAAATAGTCGTGTTTTTTTAAATATATAGAAAAAAGGGAAAGCAAATGGAATATTCTTGCGTCCAAGTGGGCTCTGCGTACATATTTTGTATATAAAAATCGAAGAGATATTGTTTTAGTTGCAGCCTTCAATTCAAAAATGTGAGTGAATAATTTTTGTACTAAATCGGCAACAAATAATGCGCACTATATCCCAAGAATCAATAATTAAAACAGGCTGAAAGCCCTTAAGAAATTATTCGACTTGATGAATTGATTCCTCAAACTTTTTTGAAAGTGTTTGAGTTTCTATTTAGAGGCCCGTTTGCGTGGCAGCGAACGGTATAATTCGATTGTTTTTGGGTACATCAACGAGTCCACGGTGTTACAGTTTTTATAATTATGCCATTAAGTTTCTCAATAGATATATTAATTATGCCATTAAATTTCTATAATAGATATTAAACCTTAATTAAGTTAATATCGGATGTTTTTTATAGAGTGATACAACTTGGATTTGACACCACGGCTTTATTGGACCACCCATTTAACAGCTGATAGTTGCCTTTTGTTTAGTTTGCTTTGACATTTCATTAAAGATCGACTTACACTAGAGCGATGTGTGCAAATTGCGGAAATTTTTAATCAAAATAATGGTTCTGTTCGTCAAACTTATCGTGCATTACGTCCATTCAAAATTTTATTTTCCGTTGAAACCCATTTTTGGTTGAATGGGTACGTAAATAAACAGAATTGTCGCATTTGAAATGAGAAGAATCCACAAGATTTTGTCGCAACACCATTTCCATCCACAGAAAATTACTGCTTGGTGCGCTTTATGGGCTGGCGGAGTCATTGGCCCGAATGCGTCTTCAAAAACGATGACGGTCAGAATGTTACTGTTTGTGAAAATTGGTGTTCCAGATTGCGCCTTATACGCGCCAGCCATGGCGGCCTTATAGCGAAATCATTTTTAAACGTTAATGTCATAAAATTTTCTATCCAATAAAGACCGTGTCATTGATATCAAAAATATATTACCATGTTTTATTATGATTTAAACTTGTATCACTCTATAAAAAACATCCTGGCTCAAAATACAATCATTTGAAGCCACTGTCAATGTTTCAAGTGATTTTGAGCGTTAAGTTCGAATTTTTACCACAAATTTCAGGCGAATTCTTTGTTTCATATCACATATAACTGCTATGCCTCTGATCAGAGTCATACGAGTTTATTCGAGGCGAGTGTGTCAACACTCTAGTAGGAAAAAAAAATGCTTATTCAATATGTAGGCAGCAAGTGAATTTTGAATATTCAGGTTAGTTTTTTGAACAGCCCTCGTTGACGGTTGCATATGCCGATATAATAATACAACTAATTGCAATTTAATATTGTATAATACCAATAATATAGTTGTTGTATTAAAACTACAACAACAATTTGCACTGAAATTATAAAAAAATTTAACTTGAAGTTTAAAGTTTTCAGTGGAAAAGCTGGAAATGAATGAAGCCATTATTTCCTTGAAACTTTTTGCATTATTTTAATGTGTTTTTAATTGAGGTGTATAGTTGGCCATTAAATTCTGTGCACACACACACACATGCACACGTATGGCCGTGTGTGTGTTCATACTGTTATTTGCATGTTTTACATGATATTTTATGGCAACACAAGCCAATTTGAGTAACCGAAAAATCCACCAGCCAGCCCACTACCACAATATTGGCCAAACAGAAATAGCCGGGCTACTTAATTTAATCACACAACGTTCTTGCCACAACACAACACAACACCACACAACTACATGCAACCGTCTACGGGTAACGTAGTAAACGAATTCTTGAGCACAAAATTCAGCATAAAAATAATATATTTTCTCTCCACCTCGCAGAAGGCTGTTATAATTTTTATTAACTTGAACTTTTTCTAATATTTCAAACGAAATTTTGGGAAGGCCCGCCGCACCAGCAAAAGCGCCTGAGTGTGGCATGTGAAATATTGCAAGTTGCTGTTCGCCATGCAGTCGTTAATATATGAACTTGTTGGTTACAATTATTGTCAGCGACAATGTGTTCTGCTGCTGGTTTCAAGTAACGTGAGTGCATGTTGTGTCGTTAAAATATTTGAAAAATGTCCTAAAAGTTTCGCAAAAACTTGTGTTGATAATGAGGAACGGATAGACATTATTTTTGTGGGGAAAATGTTTTAGAATTATTTAAAAAAGAAAACTTCTTCGCAAACTTTCGACTGCAGTTAGTTTGAAACTTTTATTTCTTAATATACTTTTATTAACCACAAGGCTGGATTCACTTATAATTATTAAATTATTGTCTGTGAGCCAGAAAATATTATTATGTTTGATACAACTCTCGTATGCTTCTTCTTAATAAAATTGGCACAAATTGAAACTTAGGCCACCTACCAAGAGGTAATAAAGTAAGTAAAAGTGCTATATTCGGCTGTGCCGAGTCTTACGTCTGGCGTTACATATATTTTTAAGTACCGATTTTGTCCTTCCTGAGTTATAAAATAGTTTTAGTTAGGAAAAAAAGCAGCGTCATTTGCCTTTTTGGTTACTTTCAGAAATAAAAAAAAATTATTTCCCATCCCTGGAAACGATTTAATTTTTAGTTTGTTTTACCAATGCAACTCTTAATGAGCCATGAAAGAGTTTTATTTAAGTACAACTTAAAATTTTTAAACATTTTGGTCTCCTTCATGTTGCACTTGGCCAACTCTGGATTCGAAATTTAGATTTTTTTTAAGTTTTGATATCAAATTTGTTCTTCTTAAATTATAAAATAGTTTTACTTAACAAGAAAAACAAAAAAAAAAACAACGTCAGTTGCCTTTTTGGCTACTTTTATGACTGAAAAAAATGAACAGTTTTTCACCCCTGAAAACGAAATTTTATGTTTTAATATTTTTTTTTTTCGCCAATGCATATCAACATGATGTATAAAACGATTTTATTTAAAAAAAATTTACAATTTTTAAACATTTTGGTAAATTTTATGTACTACAAGGTATGTAAAAAATGCAGTTATCCAATCCTGGCATCGAAGTTTTGATGTTTTTCCTCAATTAAAAAATAGTTTTAATTAGTAAAAAACCACGTTAGTTGCCTTTTTGATTACTTTTATGTATTAAAAATATTTATATTTCCCATACCTGCAAGCGAAATTTGAATTTTTTAATGCAACTCTTTATGAGGCATTAAACAGTTTTATTTAAGAAAAACCTAAAATCTGTAACCATGTTAGTCACTTTCATGCACCACAAAATATGGCAGTTATCCAACCCTGGATTTGAAATTTTGACTTTTTTTACTACTGCGAATCTCCATGTTGTATAAAGCGGTTTTATTTAAGAAAGACTTGAAATTTTTAAACATGTCAGTTGTTAAATGTACCACAAAAGAGTGAAAGAGCAACAAATATTTTAATTACCCATCTCTGGAAAAATTTTTTAATATTTTTTAATTTTTAATAGTCATTTGAGGCTTCCTGAAGCATGAAACAGGTTCAATTTACAACCAAACAAAAAATAATTGGGTTTTCGTATTAATTTTGCGTCGAGAAATGGGTGTAAACTTCCCAGCTCTGGAACCGTATTTCGGATTTTTCAATTGCACTCTATTTAAGTTCATTTCCAATCCATCAGTCCAAGAACGAAGACTCTAGCTCTTCTGGGGCCTGGGGAAAAAATATTTCACGTACAGACAGACGGACAGATGGACAGACGGACAGACGGACATCGCTCAATCGTCATCGCTGTTCATAAGAATCCAGAAGTTATAGATTTTATGGGGTTCCATATTAATATCGCAGAAATTACACACGGAATGACAAACACTTTCACTTCTTTGTGAAGAGTATAAAAATGTTATGGAGTTTAATTTTAATATTCAATAATTTTAAAGCTTAAAATAGTTTCGGTTAATTAATTAATCTCTCTCTAGTTTTCATATTGAATTCCTTCATGTTGTTATTCTGAATATTATTACACAACCATTTCAGACATAAGCCATTATCTCATGAGACCAGCGCATTATTTTATAGACATAATTTTTGTTTATTCATTTACTTGCAATTATTAAATCAACTGCCAAAGGGCATTCTCAAGGCACGACCATGTTGTCATCATCATCAGTTGCCTTAAGCCGTTCGCTATTTCTATTGATTTCCTACAAACAAAAAAAAAACAAAAAAACAAACCCCAAATTCTTCTCGCTGCCTGGCTGGCGTTCTTGTATTTTCAATTACTGTTTCCACGTTTCAACTGCAAATCAAATAAATTTAACGCCTGTTTCTCATGTGAAGTGGTTATAAAAGAAACGTCTAAATGCTTTCAATTGTTATTAAATATTTTTATATCCCTTAACTTGCCCTTGTCCAGGGTTTTTATCCTTTTACTTTTTATTTTGGCAACATGCTGAAGAAATAAACAGCGTAACGCATTTTTTTTACGCAACATATTTTTGTTGTTTGTCACTGTAACCCGTTCAGGGTGTCATCCAGATGTTATTAAGGATGGGTTTTATCCTTTTTTTCTTTTGTTTGTTTTTGTTTTCTAGGACTTGTTAAGGAATTTCATTGGGATTTAATAAATGCGTGATCAGAGTTTGACTCCTCGTTACTTGTTTATGCCACCAGACTTTCTATGTATGTGTGTGTGTGTGTGTTTTTTTTTTTTTTTGGAGGGTTGTCATCATCATCAGTGTCATTCGTCACCATGGCCCGCATTTAAATACTTTTAGTCACGCATAACAATTTCAAACACTTGATGAGAGTTTGTAACATGACAATTCGAAGAAGTGCAGGATTTATTTCAATTCACTTTTCAATTTCAAATTTATTTAATTAAAGAAATAAATATAAATTGATTTTTTTCATATAACAGGACGTTAATCACGATTTCGGAAACATCGCTTTTGCTAATTTCTGTACCCACAATGGAAAACTTTTTATAATAAAAAAAACATTGAGTAAAAAAATAATAACAAAAGCCTCAATTAAACCGGCGGTTGGAAATCACACGACCTGCTTCATATCATGCCCGGCTTTTTAAGTAACGAGTGTTCAGCTCTTTTGCCATAAAACTTATCTACTTGCCAAGAAGTTATACGAGTTAAATATGTATCTGAGCCAACTTTAAATGAATGAGTTGTATCCAGCTGCAACGTGGGTGGTCGTTTTACTCTGTACGTTGTCTTTTTTTTTTTTTTTTGTTGTTGCTCCTTTTTAAGTTGGTTTGTTTGTGGCCATTAAACTTAAATTTACATGCGTATGCAATAATACAAAAAGCCTTAAACTGGCATGAAATGGCTAAATTCTCATACAGCGGACGGACGGACGGAAAGGCTAAGGAAAGAAGCTGAAGACAACAACAAATAATGTTAAGTAAAACAACAATGCGGATGGCAATAAATGGTGAGACAATTTAAGGAGAACTAAGAAATCGAATTAATTACAAACAAAAAAACTTAAAAAAGAAATTTATAGAAATAAGAAAACAACGCAAGAAGCTGGTTTTGTCGAGTGCTCTTGTTTATATGAATTTACAGAGATCTCAGCAGTGATCGCAGAAATTTCCAGCTTTTCTTATTGATTCAAAAATAAAGTTTCACAGATTCCTTAAAATTTAACTGTCTCTTATCCCATGACCACATACATCTGAAAGCAGGAATACAATCTTATATATAAATTCTATATAATTAATAGATATAAAGGGTGTTTTTTATAGAGTGATACAGGTGTAAATCATAATAAAACATAGTAATCAATTTTGACTTTAGTGGATAGAAAATTTTATGACATTAATGCTTAAATATGATTTCGGTTATAAGGCCGCCATGGCTGGCGCGTACAAGGCGCAATCTGGAACATCAATTTTCACAAACAGTAACGTTCTGACCATCATCGTTTTTCAAGACGCATTCAGGCTAATGACTGCGCCAGCCCATAAAGCGCATCAAATAGTAATTTTCTGTGGATGGAAATGGTGTAGCGACAAAAGTTTGTGGATTCTCCTGACTCCAAATGAGACAATTCTGTTTATTTACGCACCCATTCAACCAAAAATGGGCTTCATCGGAAAATAAAATTTTGAATAGACAAAGTGCACGATAAGTTTGACGAACAGAACCATTATTTTGATTAAAAATTTCCACAATTTGCACGCGTTGCTCTGGTGTAAGTCGATTCATAATGAAATGTCAAAGCAAACTAAACAAAAAGCAACTATCAGCTGTTAAATGGGTGGTCAAATAAAGCAGTGATGCCAACTCAAAGTTGTATCACTCTATAAGAAACACCCTTTATATATAAATTTTATATAAATTCTTATAGGGTGTATATTTTAATCTGAAATTTTAATAAGGCTTCAAATAATCCTACCGCCAGTTAACCCCTTATTTCATGGCTTGATTATGGATGGCAACTGAAGCCTAATTGGGTTGCCAGTTGCTGAAAAAGTTATTATCAATTTCAGTTTCTAAAGAGTGCTATTCCCGCCACCATAAATTTTCGGTTGCCTGCTGGCAACGCAATTGCAATTAAGTTGCTATTCTTAGTCGAGTCATTATACTGAAAGAGACTTTTTTCAAAACATTTACTTTGACTTTAGGCAGCTCCACTGCCCATTGCACGCGTTGTTGTTTCCCAAAGCGCTACATTTTTAATAATCGGACCAAATATATTATCATTATAATGGAAAGAGTTTTCTCAGTGAGTCATTCTCCATAACCTGCAATTATTTGGGTTTGTTTTTTACATAGAAAAATAGTATAAAATTATATGAAGTAATTTTTTTCTATACCCGACCCAAAATGTACCCTCATGTGTGGACCGGTGCTTCAAAGTCTATTTTAAAGCTACTCGATCGTGTACAGGAGAGGGCCAGGAAGCTCATCGCAGACAGTAGGGTAGCCAATACTCTTGAGACCATGTACAGGTGAGGGGGAGGAAACTCATCTGAGAGAATACGGCAACCAACTCTATTGACTCTCTAAGCATCGTCGCAATAAGCGGTGCGTTGAGTTGTTTTATCGTTACTAAAATGTGATGTGCTTTAAAAAAATCGGGGAACTTGTTCCCGCAAACCATTCCTTTATACCCCCAACGCATGTTTTAGCAAGTGCGCATGCGTGTGTGGTCGAATTTCAACCAGCCACACTGCCTATTAGAGGCATAGAGAGAGAGAGAGAATTTTTTTTTGTCCGAACAGTTCGTGTGTGTAGGAAACTACCTGCAGAAGTCTTCCCTGTAACTTTCAATTTGAGAGATGATTTAAATCGAACGTCCACATACACCTCTCCCCTTTCCCCCCTCCAAACAAAACCTATCAGCTATTTTTCCAGTTTCAGCACAAGGCATTTCATATGAAGGGAATGTCCCCTAAGTACTGGTCCTATTTACACACAAAAAAAAACTGATAACTCTAGTGTATAATGAAATTTCGACGCACTATAATTGAAATTTCTGGCTTCACTTAAAGTTTTGTATATTATATCGCACCTTATTCTGTAAGTATTAAACGTCACGGCGAGTCAATGCCAAATATGTGCCCATTTTCTTTAGCAATTAATAGTTTCTAACAGCCTCTTGTCATAATCAAACCTTAAGAGAGTAGTCACAGGCTGTCAAGGATAAGAAATAGGCCTATTTTTGGTATCGTTTCGACGTGACATTGACGAATAGTTCCAGAATAAAGGCGACTATGAAAAATAACACGATATAAACTAAACAGGTACTGCCCTATTGAATCAAAATCAGAAACTACAAAAATTATGATGCTGTTTTCAAATTTAAGGACTGCGAACAAGATCACAATTTCTGAAATTTATAAACCCCGAGTGATCAAAACTGAAAGCAAAAAATCTTATATACAAAATCATATCAATAGCTGCAACAAAAATTTCAAGAAGCTTTAAAATTGTAAAAATTATTGCTCTCACACAACTGCCTGTCCGTCCGTCCGTCTGTCTATTGCACGTGACGAACGTTAGTTAGTCATCGTCACTTTGCACAGCGTTTCTGGCAACTGCCAGTGGAAGAATCAGTTACAGTTCGCAGCCCATAAATTACAACAAAATTATAAAAAACAAATTAAAAAAAACTAAAACTTCAAGACAATCATGAGAATTTGTTTCGTACTTTAAAGTTCGAATCGAGATGGAAGAGCTGTTGTTGTTGGAGCTAAACGAACACCTTCCTTGCGTCTTATTCTTCTACTTCTTCTTCTTCTTTTGTCAACAACAAAGTCAATTTATTAGTCAACTAATTATTAACAGAAGAATCTTTAACAATCTCTTTCTAGTCTTGCCAGATATCAGGCTGCTGCTGCTGCTGCTGCTGCTGCTGCTAAATCTGATGATGACGAAGAAAATGTGGAAGTGCAACAACCAGCATCAGGGCTCTCGCTTTTTGGTGGTTAAGCTTTATTAAGTTCAAAATTTATGGCCCATCTTTTAGACTGGAAGATTTATTAGCAAAACAATAAGAATTCTTTTTTTTTTTGTTTTTGTTATTTGCTGTTTTACACAGTGTGACACATTTTGTTTATTGTTGTATCTGTGGGATAGTCGCAACAACTCGACTGTTTTAATCTGCATTTCTGTGCGAATATGTCCTTCTGTCTGTCTGTTGGTCTCATTATATTAATGAATAATTTGCCAAAGAAAATTTGTGTTAAATGTTATTTAAGGCCGGGACTTTTTTTTTAGCCGCATTCCCTTTCGCTAGTTCGAGCGAAAATTCATCACCGACAGTTTATTTCTTGTTCACTTGTTGATGCGTAGCAACACAATTTCTCTTTAATTTTGCTGTCTCTTGAGAATTCTTGTGATTTTGTAACAAACGAAAATATATCAAGAAGAGCTTGAGAAACTAGAAATACTTAAGTAGTTTTCATTAGACAATCTGTGAAATATGTGATGGATTTATAATAATTTATTCACAACATCTTTGAAGTATAGGGTGTTTTTTATAGAGTGATGTTTCTTATAGAGGATGTTTCTTATAGAATAATTTGAACTCATTCGTGCACTGAAGGCTGTAGAAATGGGACGTACATTTTGCTAAACAGCTGGAATATATCAGTCGACAAGTTTAAATATATAATTGTCAGCACCCACTATTTTTTATAGAGTGATACAAGTTTAAACCATAATAAAACATATTAATATATTCTTGATTTCAATGAAACGGTCTTTATTGGATAGAAAATTTTATGACATTAATGTCTAAATATGATTTCGGTTATAAGGCCGCCATGGCTGGCGCGTACAAGGCGCAATCTGGAACACTAATTTTCACAAACAGTAACATTCTGACCATCATCGTTTTTGAAGACACATTCGGGCCAATGACTCCGCCAGAACATAAAGCGCACCAAACAGTAATTTTCTGTGGATGAAAATGGTGTTGCGACAAAAGCTTGTGGATTCTTCTCACTTCTATGCGACAATTTCGCTTATTTAAGTGCCCATTCAACCAAAAATGGGCTCCATCGGAAAATAAAATTTTGAATGGACGAAGTGCACGATAAGTTTGACGAACAGAACCATTATTTTGTTTAAAAATTTCCACAATTTGCACGCGTTGCTCTGCTGCAAGTCAATCCATAACAAAATGTCAAAGCAAACTAAACAAAAAGCAACTATCAGCTGTTAAATGGGTGGTCAAATAAAGCAATGATGCCAACACTCTATAAAAAACACCCTATATTATAAAATAAATTATACTGTGCATATCTGCACTTAAATGTCTGTTGAAATATTTTAATTTCTTTAGTTTTGAAAAGCACTTAATACTTAAAAGTGTACCACAAAAATCAATATTTTTATTAATGGTGTTGGGTAAGAGCTCGCGAGAAATTTCTCCCTGTGTAGATGGCCATGAGCCACAGAAGGTAATCAGGCAAGATGTGAAGAATGGTTTGCACTGAACGCCACCGAGTTTTATTTATTCGATCTCCAATAGAGCGCTCCAGATATAAAAACACCATTTCCATTTATATTTGTTGAATCAAAAATCGTATAGCAGATGTAAACGACAGGTGCTGCATACTGTCAGCACATTTACAGTCTGGGAAATGTTGCCAGATAGATGAAATTTTATTAGCACACTTGATCAGGCATGATCGTGAGAGCAATTTTGCAACATTTCATTTAAAATATATAAATTTCATCTGAATCTGAATTTGAAACACTTAAGCCGCCGTCGATCATAAACCACACTTTGATTTATGCATCCAGCATTTTCCAGCATGAAAAATATCCGTTGAGTAAACCAATAATATTCGCTGTATAACCATTCAAGCGAAGGAGAGATGATCATTAATCTTTTGAAAAAAAAAATCAAAATTGAAATACAAGAGAAAAGAAATATTTAATTCCAACAATAAAAACGGCAACATGTCACATGTTTCCTTTAATGCGTTGCCAACGATGGCACAAGTTTTGATATGAATTAATTTTGAAACAAATTTTATTATGATCTTGACCTTCTTTATCATCACGGTCTCGGTTGTCAAGCCGAGAATAAAAAGTGTGGGCGTATTAAGATTTTTATAACATCTTTTTTGTTTCTTTTTTTTTTTCTTTCTTTTTGAATAACTTTTGAAAGAGACCAACTTTTCGCTGCAAGACAATTCTTGGCCAAGAGCACACTTGGCCAAAAGGGGTCATTTAAAATTATAAATAATGGCATTTTTGCAAATACTGTTGAATAAAATTCATAAAAACAAATCGTAAATTTTCTACTTAAAATCGACCATTAAGTTGTTGGTTTTATAATGAAGTTGTCACAACACTCACGCATTTGTTGGCTTTTAAATGTTGCTGTTGTGCAATTTTTTATGATTTTAAAACAACATTTTCGCACTTGAATTTTGCAGAGAAAGAAACAACAAAATAAGCAAATTTCACTCGATTATTGGCAGTTAAATACAACGGCCTTTTACAACGGCTGGATGTTGTAAAATGCGGTGCGACACACGTACGCAAAATAAAGAAAGACCCGCGTTGAACGTTGGCCGCTCAACAAAGAAACCTGAGCTGACGCTGTAAATCACTACCAGCCAACAAGATTTTATATTTATTTATTTTTTTTTAAATATATTTTGTGCTTTCAAATACATTTTCTTTTTGGCTTTAATATTTTGCAGGATTAAGACGTTGTTTCTGGTGGTTTGCGACAACAACTTTTAATCGAGTCAGTTTTATCTGTTTAAGATTTTTTTTATTATGGCCGAAATTGAGAAAATGACAAATAAATTTCTTTAGCAGTTTTTTGGTTGTTGGTTTGGTGAATGAACTTCTTGAAAGCGTTGGATCTCTAGGAAAATTATGTGCTTTTAATGAGTTTGAAATATTTATGGTTGACAAGATTATCTGCAGCTGGATCGATTAAATTGGAAACCAAAATTTATATTATGGAGTTTAAACTGTAGCAAATAAAATTTAAGATTCCAGGTAAAATTATTTATTAATTTTTGCTAATTGTGTTAAGTGCTCAACAGCTGGTCAATTAAAAGAACTCAAGCAATTAACATTAAATTGAGCTCAATTTAATGAACAGCAACTCTACTAATAAATTGAACATTTGCCCCCCTTATTTATAAACATTATAAGAGTCTAATAAAAGCGTAATAAAACAGAATCGTATATGAAATTCGCTCTATTACACTCTTATAAGCCGCTCATAATTTTTATGAATAAGGGGGTTAGTATTAAATTAATTCATTTATGGAAGTAGACTTCCAGTGCAAAAATATTAAATTAAAATGTCAGAACTTCAAGAAAATTAATTAAAATAATTAAACAAAATTATTAAGCTGGAGTTGAGGAGGGATAAATTTAATTATATTCTAATGAAAATGCAAGTCAAATAATTGATATTAAAGAATGGCACAAAAGCCAAAAAAGGACCGAATAGTGGTGGAATGAGTACAGTGTAAAAAAGCAAATTTAAAGAAAAAAATAAAACAATTAAAATACTATCAAATGGTAAATTATAATTAATTGAATTAAATTGCTTCAATTAAGGCAAAAAAAAATGTTTTCTATAAAAAACTTTCGTCTGAAAGAAAAACCCTGGATGTTGCTAATTTCAAAAGTATAAAATTTGAGTTAAAAATTTATTTTTTATTGAACAAAATAATTAAAATACTTTCAATTACTAAATTATAATTAATCGAGTTAAATTGCTTCAATTAAGGCAAAAAAAAAAAATGTTTTCTATAAAAAACTTTCGTCTGAAAGAAAATCCCTTGTTGTTGCTAATTTCTAAAGTATAAAATTAGAGTTAAAAATTTATTTTTTATTGAACAAAATAATTAAAATACTTTCAATTACTAAATTATAATTAATCGAGTTAAATTGCTTCAATTAAGGCAAAAAAAATGTGTTCTATAATAAACTTTCATCTGAAATAAAATCCCTTGTTGTTGCTAATTTCTAAAGTATAAAATTAGAGTTAAAAACTTATTTTTTATTGAACAAAATAATTAAAATACTTTCAATTACTAAATTATAATTAATCGAGTTAAATTGCTTCAATTAAGGCAAATAAAAATGTTTTCTATAATAAACTTCTGTCTTAAGGAAAAAACCTTGTTGTTGGGAAGCTCAAAAATAAAATATTTGAGTTAAGAATCTACTTTTTATTATTTCCGAAAACATTCAAAATCTAAATGTTATGGAATAGGAACAGTATCGCCATTGAGGCAGTTTTAAACGTCATCGAAAGTTTTATTTTTGTTATTCAAAATAGTTTTTGGCCTATAAAAAAAATTGTGACAATAAACGAGTGTAAAATTTAAAGTTGTTATACAGCGGACACAATAAAGTCAGAGTCGACACGAAGTGATGTCGACACTTAGTTACAGAATAGGGGACAAAATTTTGGTAACCAAGCAATCGTTTAATTATTAACAAAAATATTAACAAAATAACTTTATTTATTTTTATTTTATTATATAAAAAAGACCTCAAGCCGAAAAGGACATCACAAACAAAACAAATTTATTCAAAAAGGTCTACAACAAAACATATTCAAATAACTTTTATTAAAAACAAAAAACATGACTAAAATATTAATAAAAAATTTTTATTAAAAGAAAAAAGCACGACTTACCTTAATTTTCAGAATGTATTTGCTTCAGCTGCAAAATATGTTGTATGAATTTTATCAGTCCAACCTTAAAGAGAACTTATTAATCATACCTGCCCTTAAAAACTGTTTTTCAAATAATTATTTATGCTACTTTATTTCAGCTTAAGGTCGTGTTAATATATAAAATTTAATTAAAATTAACAATAATCTTGAATGTCCTTAAAGAATGTCTTTATTTCAAATAAGGATTTTATTTATTTTATTTATATTTTAATTTATGTGCGTGTATGTGTTTGCAAGTCATTTGGCTTTGAAATTTAAAAAGCATTAAACTTCAAGTCAACTCCAAAAATAATAACGCCTGTTATTGCTGATGCACAAACTTTCATAAACCATTTGAGAATTACTTAAGAAAACTGTTCAAAAATATGTACAAGCAAACGTAGAAACATTAAAATAAGAAATCCAAATAGATTTAAAGAAATAACAATTTTAACAACAAAAATCTTTATAATTCAAAAAGAAGTTCAAGCTCTGTAAGCCCAAATAAATAAAAATACAGCAAAAATATAATTAAGCATTTTAATTAATTTAATTAATTAAAATAAACACGACCTTAACTGAAAACCATGAGTCATAAACAACATATTCTCAGCACAATATTTCATGAATAATTTCTTTATGAATTAAACTGCCTTATTCATAAAAACTAACGAGTACTGGTAGGAGGCTTTAAGATATAATTTCGGAAAAAAAATTAGGCACTTTTCAAGTCTACATAAATTTTTATGAATAACGCAAGTTAGTATAAGTATTTTCCACTTTATTATTCAACTCTTCTTCACTTCAAATAAAACCACATTTTTAATTCTTTATTATTTATAAGTTTTAATTAATCTTTTTATTAATTCCTTCTTTTTCTTAATAACTAATAATAAACAGTTTATTTTTAAATAAAAATCTTTAATTAGAAAAATAAAATACTTAAACTAAGACTAGATACTCAAAGATTTTGTTGTCACTTAATTCAACTTGATTACACTCGAAAAAATTGTGTTAGTAAAATGTGTTCTAAATATTTTGAAAATTTTGTTAAAATATTAGTAAAATTTGGATAGTTTTAAAACTTTCTCAAGAAAAATTTCAAAAATTTTATTAAAAATTTATTTTAAAAATTTGTAAAAATTTTGAAAATTTTGTTAATTTTTTTTTTATATCCATAAAAACAATTTAAATTCTTTCTTATTAAAAATATTCTCGGTAAATTTCAAAAATTTTCTGAGTAAAATATTTAAGAAAATTTCTCAACACTGAAAATTTAAAAAAAATTTTTTTTTTAATTTTCTTAACAAAAATTTTCTCAGAAAAATTTGAGCAGTATTGAAATTTTCTCAGCGAAATTTAAAAAATTTTCTTAGTAAAATATTTCTCAACATATTAAAAATTTTGTTAACAAATTTTTTCTAAATTTTCTTAGCAACAATTTTAAAATTTTCTTAACAGAAAGTTTCTCAGCAAAATCTAAAAGCTTTTTCAGCAAAATATTCAAAAAATTTCTCAACATTTTGAAAATTTGTAAGATTTTTTTTTAAATTTTTAAGCTTTCTTAAGAAAAATTTTTCTGTAAAATCTCAAAAATTTTCTTAGCAAAATATATTAAATATTTCTCAACATTTCAAAATTTTGTTAAAAATATTTTTCTAAATTTTCTTAACAACAATTTTACAATTTTCTTAACAAAAAATTTTCCAGCGAAATTTAGAAACTTTCTTAGCAAAATATTTAAAAAATTTCTCAACATTTTGAAAATTTGTAAAATTTTTTTTTAATTTTTAAACTTTTTTAAGAAAAATTTCTTCTGTAAAATCTCAAAAATTTTCTTACCAAAATATATTAAATATTTCTCAACATTTTGAGAATTTTGCTAAAAAAATTTTTTTCTTCTCTTAACAAAAATTTCAAAATTTTCTTTATAAAAAATTTCTCAGCAAAATTTCCAAATTTTTCTTGGCAATATATTTAAAAAATTTCTCAACATTTTGAAAATTTAAAAGAAGTTTTTTTAATTTTCTTAACAAAAATTTTCTCAGTAAAATTGGACAATTTTAAAATTTTCCCAAGAAATTTTTTATCTTTTTAACAATAATTTCAAACTTTTCTGAACAAAAATTTCTTTGAAAAATTTGAAAAATTTTCTTTTCAAAATTTGAAAAATTTTCTTTTCAAAATCTTAAAAATTTTCTTTTCAAAATTAAAAAAAAAATTTGTAAAATTTCAATAAATTTTTCTAAGAAAGTTTTTAAAGTTTTCTCAACTAAATTTCAAAAATTTTTTTATAACATTTTTAAAAGAAAATTTTTTTTCATATTAATGTTTTGATATTTCGTCACCTGAAATCAAAAATCCACAAGTTGCAAAAATATATCTCGATATTGAGTCACAGTTGTAACACCCGTTAAAACACTCATGTTTGCCCTTTCCATGCCCTCTATTTGAATCTATAACGAGTTTATTTGTCTTTCCAAAAGGTCGCAACATGAACCGATTTTTAATTTTCGGTTTCGAAGTTAAATACGACAAAATGCTCTGCACGAGTCGCCCTACAACCTAAGAAAGTACATTTATTTTTTACTGGTCTGCCCGAAATTTAAAATTTTGTATTCAACTTTTTATATCTTCTGAGAGGGCAGAGTACAAAATGATTGAATATTAAGAAAATTCTTTGGCCTTGAAAAATCAAAATTTTAATTCAACAACTCGCAGCAACTCTTCTCGTTGCTGAACTTATTTTCGAGTGTAATCTATCTTGATAGAATTTTGCAAAAGAAAATGTATTTTTTTAAAAAAATCTTTTATCTAAATTCTAGTATTGCTCGCATCTGAAAGAAAATGAAATGGATTTCCTTGCAAAATAACTATTTTACACAATTAACAACAACATTCGCTTCTATTTACACGCTCCTGTCGAAAGAACAAGAAAATAATTTTTTTTTGTACAAAACGTTTATAATTTCCACCCCTTTTCCCTTTCCAGGGGCACCGCACTTTTAAGAGGACACCGCACTGGCGGCCTGCTGTTGTTGTAGGCTATTGTTTTTACTGTTGTTGCTGTTGTTATTGTTCTTCTCGCGCTCTTGCAGTTCCTGCAGTTCCTCTTCCTCTCTGGTTAGCGGTATGGTGGAGTGATTGTACAGGCCCTGGGCCATCAATTGCAGGGCCAGAGGATTTTTCACTCCACTGGACTTTTTCAATTTGGCACGTTTGTTTTGAAACCAAATTTTGATTTGAGCCTCGTTCAAGCCCAACTCGGAGCTCAACTGTTGGCGTCGTTTTTCGGTTAAATAACGATTCTCATTAAATTCATGCTGGAAAGGCAAAAGAGAAAGAAAAAAGAGAGAATTTCACTTAGTGGCGGCCCTCATTCTCTGGAATGAGAAGAGCAGTTTGGGAAAAATACCTTCAGTCTTGCTAATTGCGAACCGCTGAATGCTGTACGCGGTCTTTTGTCTTCGTTGGTGGTTGCGGACGATGATGAACTGGGTGAGTTGGCTTTTTCGTTGCAGGCCACTGAGGCCGAGGCTGCTGCCGCAGCTGGTGTGGAGTTTGTAGACTTGGGAGCTTTTGGCTTTCTTACTCTGGGACCTGCAATTAAATAACGTTACGGATACAAATTAGAAATTTATGCGAAACTGTAAAAGACCATAAAAATTCCTCAAAGCAAATAAAACAAACGTAATTGCGCCACAATGACTGTCCAAGCAGCCAGCCAGCCATCCTGCCAGCCAGCATCGCATCAAATTATTTTCCTTTTCTACACTTTCGTGTAGTTGTCGTTGTTGTTGGTCTTTCAACTCGCATTCATGCACATGAAAACACCACCATGAACCAACACCACTGGATCTAATAAATTTTGTGCAAAACTTTTATGCAGTTGTTGGCAACAACTTCCACATGAATCTAAGATTTATGAGGAGCTAAAAAATTACACGGCAAAACGAAAATTAAAACAACGAAACGAGCAAAAAAAGAAAAAAAAAATAACACGGAGAAGATGAAATTCGAGGACTTTCAAATCATCCTGCAACTACCCTTAAATCTCTTAATGGTGTAATGAATGTTACACATAAATTAGTCAGCATTAGGGGGGTAACAATCCAAATAAAAAATTATATTTTAAGCAAACTGAAAGTCTATTTGGATATCAGTCCAAAGCCGCTTCCATCCCAGCAATCGCTTAGTAGTTTAATGAATGTTACCCATTAACTGGTCAGCATTAGGGGGGTAACATTTTAAATAAAAAAGTATTTTAAATGAAACTCAAAGTCTATTTTCATATCAGTCCAAAGCCGCTTCATTCCCAACAACCACTTAGTGGTGTAATGAACGTTACACATTAATTGGTCAGCATTAGGGGGGTAACATTTTAAATAAAAAAGTATTTTAAATGAAACTCAAAGTCTATTTTCATATCAGTCCAAAGCCGCTTCATTCCCAACAACCACTTAGTGGTGTAATGAACGTTACACATTAATTGGTCAGCATTAGAGGGGGAAACATGCCAAGTAAAATTATATCTTAAATAAAACTATAACTCTGTCTTGATATCAGTTCAAAGCCGCTTCATTTCCAGCATTCTCCTAGTGCTGTAATGAATGTTACCCATAAATTTGTCAGCATTAGGGCCGTAACATTCCAAATAAAATTAAATTTTAAATAAAACTATGAGTCCATCTCGATATCAGTCCAAAGCCGCTTTCATCCCAGCAATCGCTTAGTGGTGTAATGAACGTTACCCATAAATTGATCACCATTAGGGTGGTACCATTCCATATAAGAATATATTTTAAGTAAAACTAAAAGTATATTTTGATATCAGTCCGAGGCCGCTTCATTCGCAGCAATCGCTTAGTGCTGTAATGAATGTTACCCATAAATTTGTCAGCATTAGGGTGGTAACATTCCAAATAAAATAAAATTTTAAATAAAACTATAAATCCATCTCGGTATCAGCCCAAAGCCGCTTCATTCGCAGCAATCGCTTAGTGGTGTAATGAACGTTACCCATAAATTAGTCAGTATTAGGGGGGTAACATGCCAAATAAATATATTTAAGTAAAACTAAAAGTCTATTTTGATATCAGTCCGAGGCCGCTTCATTCGCAGCAATCGCTTAGTGCTGTAATGAAAGTAACACATAAATTGGTCAGCATTAGGGCGGTAACATTCCAAATAAAATTAAATTTTAAATAAAACTATGAGTCCATCTCGATATCAGTCCAAAGCCGCTTCCATCCCAGCAATCTCTTGGTGGTGTAATAAACGTTTTACATAAATTAGGCAGCATTAAGGGGGTAACATGCCAAATAAAATTTTTTTTTGAAATAAAACTAAAAGCCTTTTAAAACGAATTCATTAAGTAGTCCAAATCCGCTTCATTCCCATTATCAACTGCTTCCTTGAGAAAAGCAGTGCCACCCTAATGCCAAATCATTTATGTACTCAATTAAATGAATAAATCCACACTCGCCAAACGGGTGTTAAATGATGGCATGACTTGGAAAAAAAAGTTGTTAAATTTCGTTTTAGCCAGTCGCCCGTTTAGTTGGTAGTCAAACGGCAGCGCCATCAAAACACCAACCACAGCAGCAATTAATTCGAATGTTAAAAAGCCAACTTCCGTTTTGAAGCCATCTCTTGTCTGTCTGCAGCATGTCTCCCTGGTCTCGATTAGACTACAAGCCGGCAGTCAGACAGTCAGTCATTAAGTTAATGTTGTGTTGTGTTGGCGCTTAACGAAATTATTTATTTGCGAAAACAATTAAAGTTTCAACTATTTGGCAAGTCACTGCGGAGTCATTTGGAAAAGTAAAACAATCGTTACAGTGACTTGAAATGGAAAGAAATTAAATAATGAAATTAACAAAATGAAAAGCAAAGGGCCAAGAGGAAGAGGGGAGAGAGAGCCGGAAAGGGGCGTGGGAGCCAAAGCGAGTCAAATATTGAGGCGTTGCTTTTCACACACACACAACTCACACTTCCCAACTTGAGGAAAACTTTTGCTGCGTTGGAAGTATTGAAAAGCTAATTTTTGGCTTCTTCAACTCCCTGTCAGTCAAATTGACTCAACAACAATTTTAATTTAATTCTGCACATCATCAAGACTTCTTTCAAGCGTTCAGATAACGTTCAAGGATTTTCTTGCCAGGAATTGTTGGTGGGAGTGTGAAGTGGAAAATAGCAATTTTTAAAACTTAATTGCCAGAAATTTACTTTTACAGTCTGTTGAATACGGAAAATCTATTGAAATTTCCCATTCAAGTTGTTGCCATTTTGTGAATCTTCAAATTCCGAAAATTTCCTTCATAAAAATAAAGCAATTTTCGGTTTTGCTAACGAGCATAGTTTTGGTTTCAGCTGAAGCAAAATTAACTTTCAAAAAATATAAATAAAAATAAAAACAACGTCAACCCTTCTCTGCCTCCCTGCTTGCGGCTATTGATCCTTTACAAACCACCGGCGTTCATTATGATGAAAAGGGAAGTTTCTTGCGACACACCAGAGAACTAAAAACAATAATTATCGTTCAGTTTTGTAAACAATTTCTGAAATAGTTTGTCTTCTGGGCCAAAAGAAATGCCATGAGGTTTTTACTTTCAGTGGGAAACATCTTTGCAGTTGACCACAAGTTGCTTTTAATTGTTTTCCCGTTCAGTTTTCCTGCGGGGGCAAAACACTTTCATTTTCATTTTGAAATAAACGAAATAAAAAAAAGATCCTGCAAGAAATTCCCAGAGTTTTCAAATTGTCATTGATTTATGATGTTTCACGAGCAGAAGTATGTCTTATTGTCAGCTGCCCGTGTTATCTTATTGGACCAGGGCTGGGTGTTTAAAAGGGTAAATTTTTAGTGGAGAAATAGGTTTCGTGTGCGTGCGTGTGTGTGTGTGACTTTGCTTTTCATGAATAAACGCGTGTTACTGGAAGGACTTTTTTACATCCTTCACAAAAAAGTGAAAGGGTTTGTCATTCCGTGTGTAATTTCTACGATATTGATATGGGACCCCTTACAGAATATATATTCCGGATTCTTATGAAAAGCGATGACGATTGAGCGATGTCCGTCTGTCTGTCCGTCCGTCTGTCTGTCTGTCTGTACGTGGAATCGGTTTTCCCAAGCCCCCAGAAGAGCTAGAGTCGCTCGTTCTTGGACTGATGGATTGGCAATGAACTTAAATAGAGTGCAATTGAAAAATCCGAAATCCGGTTCCAGAGCTGGGAAGCTTACACCTATTTCTCGACGCAAAACTAATACCAACAACCAATTATTTTTTTGTTTGTTTGTAAATTGAACCCTTTTTATGCTTTAGAAAACCTCAATTGTCTATTAAAAACTAAAAATGTATAATTTTTTTCCAGGGATGGGAAATTAAGTTTTTTTTTGCACATTCAGTATTTTGTAGTACATGTAAGAGCTAAAATGTTTAAAAATTTTAAGTTTTTCTTAAATAAAACCGCTTTATACATCATGAAGATTTGCAATAGTAACAAAATCAAAATTTCGAATCCTGGGATGGACAACTGCAATATTTTGTGGTACATGAAAGTGACTAAAATGATTACAGATTTTAGGTTTTTCTTAAATAAAATTATTTAAAGCCTCATAAAGAGTTGTATTGGGAAATAAATTTAAAATTTCGCTTCCAGGTATGGGAAATATAAATATTTTTAATACCTAAAAAACCAAAAATTAAACTAACTTGGTTTTTCACCAAATAAAACTATTTTTTGGTTCAGGCAAAACAAATTTGGTATTAAAAGTTTAAAAAAATCACAATTTCGATTCCAGGATTGGATAACTGGTACATTAAGGTGACCAAAATGTTTAAAAATCTTAATTTTTTCTTAAGTAAAACCGCTTTAAACATCATGAAAAGTTGCAGTGGTAAAAAAAATTTAGAAAAATTGAAATTTTGTGTCCAGGGTTGGGAAATTGATTTTTGTTTATTTTATAAAAGTAACCAAAAAGGCAACTGAATTTGTTTTTTTTTTGCTTACTAAAACTAATTTATATTTTAGAAAGAATAAAGTTTGATATCAAAAATTTAACAAATCGAAATTTATAATCCAGAGTTGGACAAGTGCAATATTTTGTAGTACATCAAAGTGACTAAAGAGGTTAAATCTTTAAAATTATTCGTAAATAAAATTATTTCATGCCAAATTAAAAGTTGCATTGTTAAAATATATTAAAACATTTAAAATTTCGTTGCCAAGGGTGGGAAGTTATATTATATTTCATTCATAAAAGTAGTCAAAAAGGCAACTGACGTTGCTTTTTTTTTGCTAACTGAAACTATTTTATGACTCAGGAAGAACAAAATTGGTACTTAAAAATATATGTAACGCCAGACGTACGTTGGTGAAGGGTATTTTAGATTCAGCACAGCCGAATATAACACTTTTACTTGTTTTCTTTAATCTATTACAAACTATCGGACTTGCAGACGAAAAAAATCAACCATCATCAGGCCGATTAATTCTAAAGATCCTCAATTGATCATTTTGAATTTTTTAATAATATTTTGGGGTGGGGAAATCAGCACGAAATCAAAATTAAAAAGTTTTAAAAGATAATTCCTAAACAAGTACGAACTTGAAAAAATACTTCTGATATCAATAGAAAATTTCGTTAATGTTATTAAAATTTATTATATTTCGAAAAAATAGTTTCGTATATCGAATTCTAAGAATTCGGGACTAAATAAATTCTCTAGCAGAATTGAACTCCGTAACATGTCTGATATTCTGCAGGGAAGCGGGTAGCACTATTCCATGCGATTTGCAATGAAATAGAGCGAATAAATTTAAAAAGTTAAACATTAAAAACTACACGTTTCATTTAAAATTTTTCCTTTTGGAAGCTCTTAAATAATCTCAACAGAATTTTTTTTAATAATTCTTATATATGAAACTATTAACTCTTTTATAAATCGAAGATACTCACATTCGGTCAATTCACTTCTACCTTCTACGCTCTTCACACTTTTTGTGCTCAATAACATGTTAAATTTTCTAATTTACCAACACAATTACACAATGAAATTTGTCATAACGAGTTGTTTTGCAACTGCAGCAGGCATTTATCTATTATGTTTCATATTCATTCGGCAGATACTTACTTCTTCCTGCAAAGAGATAGACAAATAAGAAAAATTAGTTTGATTATTTGTTAAAGATATAAAAGTTTATATATAAATTTAATTTAATCGTAAGCATTCACACATACACACACACACACATACATACAAATACTCATGTAACTCTGCATTATAAATTATAATCAATAAAACACTCCAGACAACAACTGCTTTACGAAAAGTATCTCTCTCTGTAAAGTCAGTTAAATAAAATTGAAAAAAAAACAATTTTGATTAAATTCCTAAAGAAAAGCTGTTGGAAACGAAATCCGTAGAAGAGCTGAAAAGGAAAATCTTTGTAAAATGACGTTAAAGGAAACGCCAAAACGTGCAAATATTTCCAACGAACATCCAACGTTTCAAGCAGCAGCAAACGAATTCCCCAATCGAACAGACAAAGAGGTACCTGACGACGCGTCGTCCATTGATTTGAGTGTTTGTGTTTTATTTTTAGTGCTGCTGCTGCTGCCAGTGGGAAGCATTTGTGATGACAATACGAAGAGAGGAAAAGCGCTAAAAGCTACCAGAGATATTGTGGAACATGTCGCTTCCAAAAAATAAAAAAATTAAATATTTTCGGATATAAAAAATATGGAAAAGGTTGACCGTAAAGGCCACGGGGATGGCCTTCCCGCAAAGCTATCATTACCTGGTTCCTGTATTATACCCTCCCACGTCATAAGCGAGGATTGATGTGGCTTTTAGTTACTATAAAAGAATCGGGAACACTAACGGATCAGAACTAAATTTTTTTCGAACTTTTTTCGTTCACGAATGAATAACCGATTTTGACCCGATTTGCAGTGACCGACGTTGTTTTTTAATATTGAGAGCTGATTATTTGGAATAGAAGTTATTTAACAACAACAAAAAACTCTAAAATATGTTTTGGTTTTTTTCCAAAACTTCTTTTAATCTACCGGTTTGAATCGGTTCAAATTTATAGAATATATAAGTTCAGTAAAACCCTTTTGAAATCGATCAAGCTATTCCAAAGTTATAAACGGATCTCGTACTTAAACATACGCAAACACACCGACACAGTGACGGGTTCTCAGAAGTAGGCAGGGACCTCTGAACGTCGAGCTCTGATCAGAACTCAATTTTTCCAAAACGGGTTAATAATTTACCGATTTTTTAGAATTTTCAACTGTCCTAGCGGAAGATTAAAAACTCAATATATCTTCTTATTGAATCAGGAGATATATAAAATCACGGTTTAATTTCGCCCGCAATCACTGCTATTAATATGTAAATTCCAATTTAAGAGGGGAAGGTACCCTCTTATTCTAGGTGTTGGCAATAAGTTGACATTTTGATTTAAAAAAAAAACGCTGGTAATCACAATTTAAATAATCAGACTCCCAACAAGAACACTTTCCGTGTGTTATTGGCCATGAAATTAAGCGCTTTTTTCCCCATTCAAAAGATAAATGATCCGCTTATTTGGCAACACTAATCGACAAGTGTAAATTGAGGCGAATTATTCGGTGCAATAAAGGAAATTTAATCGTTTGAAAAAATTTGAACAAATCAATTTAATAGAAAAAAAAACAGGAACAACAAAAAAAAACATGCGATAAAAAACAACAACGAACAGGGCAATTTTTCGTTGAGCAACAACTGAACACGTGTTTTGCACCACCGCGCCACCCCCACCCCCCTGTTCCGCACTTTGACAATGACGATGACAACGAAAAGATTGAGTTGGCATACGAATAACAATTTTCTTTTCTTTGCTTTTTTATCAGGGATTTCAATTTCACACTCTTTTTTTTGGGAATTTAAAAAAAAAACATTTACGACAGCTTTAGAAGTTATTTGTTATTTCAAAGTTCTGCTCAGCCCGGCAGCACTGCAGTCACGAGTCAGAATAATAAAAGAGAACATTTTTTGATGTGCGTTTTTGATGTGAAACTTTTCCAAGTAAAAATTTATTTTCCGAGACATTTTCAAGTCCAGTTGAATTGTCAAATTGTACCTCAAGGAATTTGGGGCTGAGGAATGTATGAGCGGCAGGGCAGCAAATAAATATGCTGCTGAATAATGTTATCTTTTTGCCAAATTAGCTGGGCACGTGTGTGTGTGTGTGTGTGTGTGAGTGTTTATAATATTTTTAATTTTAATTTTTTTCGTGAAGTGTTCATAATCCCACTTGTATTGACAGAGATTTGGCCTGCAGGACATGAAACGTTTTGAGGACATGATGACTTCTTTTAAACGTTTTTAATTATATTTTAAAACGGGTTGTTCTTAATATTTAACAGGTCATAAGTGCTGCACTTTTTATTATAAAAATATTTTATTAATTTATAAAAACTTTTTTCACAATTGAACTTTTTCTTTAAAGAATATTTTTATTAAGAATTTTTTTTTGTTATTAAGAACTTTTTACTAACAACCGTATTTTTAATTAAAAAATGGTTAAGTGATTATTAAGTTCTTTTCTCGAAAAAAAAATGCAACAATTTTTACACTTTTTTCTAAAAAAGGCAATTTTTGGTTATTTCAATATACCGAATGCTTTTAAGATGAGTCCAACACAACGCTTCTTCCTTAGAGCTCCCTCAAAGTGCAACTTGAAAAAGGGTACTTTTCAAAGGGGCATGTTCAATGGGTACTTTTTATGCAGAAGTTACTTATTACTCAGAGGGCACTTATTACTTTTATAGTAGAACTATTTATACCCAATTTACTTCCAATTTAATGGCATTTTAGGAGAAGAAATTTTTTATTCAAAATATATTTTTTATTCAGAAAGTACTTTTTAACTCAAATAGTACTTTTTATTAAAATTATTATTTAATTTAGAAGGTACTTTTCTTTCAAAAATTGCTTTTTATTACGAAACTACTTTTGATTCAATAGGTACTTTTTATGCAAAAAGTAATTTTTATTCAGAAGGTACTTTTGATTGCGAGGTCGTTTTATATTGAATAGGTACTTTTTATGCAGAAAGTAGTTTCTAATCAGATGGTACTTTTTATGCAGAAGGTAACTTTTATTCAGTTGGTACTTTTTGTTGAGATGTCGTTTTATATTCAACAGGTACTTTTTATGCAAAAACTAATTTCTAATCAGATGGTACTTTTTATGCAGAAGGTAACTTTAATTTCAGATGGTACTTTTTATTGCGAGTTCGCTTTATATATCCAATAGGTACTTTTTGTGCAGAAAGTAATTTTTATTCAGATGGTACTTACTTTTTATTGCGAGGTCGCTTATTTTCCAATAAGTATTTTTATACAAAATCACGTGGTACTTTTTATTGCGAAATTGCTTTATATCCAATAGGTACTTTTTATGCCAAAAGTAATTTTAATAATTCAGATGGTACTCTTTATTGCAAGGTCGTTTCAATAGGTACTTTTTATGCAAAAAGTAATTTTTATTCAGATGGTACTTTTTATTGCGAGGCCGCATTATATTGAATAAGTAATTTTTATAAAAAAAAGGAATTTTCATTCAGATGGTACTTTTTATTGCGAGGTCGTTTTATATTCAATAGGTACTTTTTACGCAGAAAGTATTTTTTATTCAGAAGGTACTTTTTATTGCGAGGCCGCATTATATTGAATAAGTACTTTTTATGCAGAAAGTAATTTTTATTCAGAAGGTACTTTTTATTGCGAGGCCGCATTATATTGAATAAGTACTTTTTATGCAAAAAGTAATTTTTATTCAGAAGGTACTTTTTATTGCGAGATCGCTTTATATTCAGTAAGTAATTTCTAATCAGATGGTACTTTTTATTGCGAAGTTGCTTTATATTGAATAAGTACTTTTTATACAAAAAGGTACTTTGGTACTTTTGATTGAAACGATTTATTCCATAGGTACTGAAGAAGGTACCTTTGTTTATTAAAGCGCTTGTTATTCAAAAGGTACTTTTCATTTAAAAAGTACCTGTACTCTATATCAATTATTTACAAAAGGTACATTTTATGAAGATGTACTTTTTGTAAAAATGTAAATGAATCAGTAACCAGCGGCCTGTAACAAGAACCTGAACGAGGAGTTTTTTTTTTTTGCAAAACACATTTTTATATAAATTTTCTAGCAAAAGCAATTAAATATTTCAGTTAGCAAATTTTCAAAAATAATAAAAATAACCATTTAAATGCAGCAACAATCGGAATATCGTTAAAATGCAGTGGAAAAAAGAAATATTTCAGTTAAGACCAGCTGTCTAGATGGCAGCTATTTGCCAGTTCTCTTTATGTGGCCGTGTTGCAACACGTCTGTAGAGTTGCGTTAACTGAACTACACGATAACGACCGTAAATGGCTTGAGTCACCATAATCAATTTCAAAAATATATTAACATAAAATATAATAAATAGCTGGCATTTTTACTTTATATTCTCTTCCATTTTTTTTTTCATAAAAGTGGCAGCAAAAACCAGAAGAAGAGTTGGAGAAAAAAGGAAACAATTGGCCTCAACTGACAGCAGCCGTAGAGGAAAGTGTTGAAAATAGAGTAGAATTTCAGTCTGAATTGCTGTCTGGTGATTTCTTTCGTCTTAAAGAAGATGTCACTTGTAAATTGAGAGTTGCCAATGACATACAATACAAACGTTTGTGTGTGTGTGTGTGTGCAAGTACTTGTGAATGTGTTGTTGGTAAGTGCATTGTTGCATGATGCTTGCATTGCTGTTACATGTCTGAATGTTTTGTTGTTGTTCTTGTAGTTACGGTACGAAATGGAATCTTTCAGTTGCATATCGCAGACAGATTCCACAGTGTGTGTGTGTGTGTGTAAAGTGTGGTCTGATTTGTTGCGATTTTATTTTGAAATTATCTTTATGGTAAAGAAAAAAATTCAAAAAAAAAACACAACAACAACAACACCTTTAGTTATGACCATAATGAGGCTTAAATAACCATGTTTGGTTTAAATACAAGAACGGTGGAGATTCAAAATTGTCTTTGAGGACTGCCACTAGGCAAACTGTTAACGGCGTTGATATCGTCGGTGGAAATGGAACAGTCTGATTTCCCATAATGATATAAATTTAAAAAAATATTTAAAATGAGGGTACTTTGAAAAAAGAACTTTTCATGGAAAGTACTTTTCAATAAGGAACCTTTTCAAATATGTACTTTTGGGATAAGTACTATTTGAAAAAGGTACTTTTTAAGCAAGAGAATTCTTTTTAAAAAAGGAACATTTTAAGAAATTTTATTTGTTATATACGGGTAGTTTTTAAGAAAAGTACTTTAAAAAAAGGAACTTTTCAGAGAATATTCTTTTTAAGAAGATTTTTATTAAGAAAATATTTCTCAATATAATTCTTTGTTCAAAATATGTTTTTAAAAATATGTGATTGAAGAAAGAACACTTTTTTTCATAAAATACTTTTTTTTTAAAGTTGTTAAACGTTTTCGTTAAAATTTACTTTTTAAAATTGTTGTGATTTGGTTCTTTTTTTCAAACTACACTTTCCTACAGAATAATTTTTTTTAAAATACTTTTCGTTAAAGAATAATTTTCAATTTTGACTCTTTTTACATTGAGCTTTTATACTCTCCTGGATGTTATTTTTTGTGCTCCTATTCCATTGATCTGCTTCCTCTGTTGCATTCAATCTACAGACTGACTGATTGCCTTTAATCACTATTCTACGATCTTTTAATTAAGAAGCCTTATTTTTCCGTTTATTTATTTACTCATTTCGATTGCAAGTTTCTACTCGCACCGTGTTGGCATTATCTCGATTCATTTCGAAAAGCCAAAAACCGCAACGTTACACGACTCGTATTACAATCCAGCTCAAATATGTCAATAAAGTTTTTGCTCTTGTTGTTGTTGTTGTTGTTGTTGTTGCTGCTGCTATATTCTAAGCATATTATCGTTTTATTTTCACACCTTAATTGAAATTTTATATAAGAGTCTCTCTAACAATTGTGTCTTTTCCAATAATAATAACAACAATAATAATAAAGGGGGGGAAAACAGTCAACATGTTCATTAAATTAAAATGGTTTGGGTGCTGGTTCGTCTAGTGGCTGCCTTGTCTCAAAGTGATTTTGTTGTTGTTATTGTTTAATATTAATTATTTGTTGCAAAAAACAAAAAAAGGTATTGAAATCGATATCCGATTCAATCAATTGAACTGTTCCATTCATGCATGGAAATTAAGAAATAAATTTACATGAGAATTTTACAAAGTGAATTTTAATATCATTTTTGAGATGCGATGTAGAGCAAAGGAAAAGATGTAACATTTTTTACACTGAGAGATAAGTTAGATGAGTAGGCAGATACTAATAGGCCACTATTAATTAATAAATTGGAATTATCGGGCCTCTTTTGTACCTCTCAATTGTGTTTAAGCCGAGTTTTTACTCAGGCGACTACGATCTTTAAAGTACTGCCATGTTCTGATGTTCATTATATTTTTACCTTTTTTCTTCTGTTCATATTCAACGTATCATTTCCAATCTCAAGGCTAGAAAAGATACAGTTTGATCACACAATTGACCTCCAAACTGAGTGGTTCTACTGAAAGTCCACTTGATATTTAAGTGCGCCGTTAGAAAAATACACTCTTAATAAAATGTTTTGTCAAACTCGGCAACATTTTCATACAACTTGGCTGGAGTACATGATTTAAGAGAAGCAAAAAAATAAAACAACTTAAATGACACGTTACAATATTTTATTGTTACTTTCAAATAAAACTTAATTAATTGTTGTACATTCCTTTTTTTTTTTGCAGCATTTCCAACAAACCCGAACGATAAATAACTGGGACCACACACATGACAGACACTTGGTTGTGTATGATTTTGTTTCTATATATTTTTGAAAAGTTTATTAAATGCAAATGCGAAAATAAATTGATCAACCAATTAAGCTCGTTCCATAAATTTGGCTGCAGGCTTTCAAGTTGTAAATGAGATGTAAAAAGCAGAGAGATAAATGCGAGAGGACGGACATGCAGACCTAAAGACGGTTGCCTGTAGAACGTATAATAATATAAAAATACCAGAGGTTCTCAAACAGGCTATTGAGAACTGCTAAATCTATGGACCGTAAAATGGCCCGAATTTTGTCTCAACTGTAGGAAAACTTTTATGAACAACTTTACAAACAATCGAATATTCAAATTTATGATATATTCACCGAAATATTGGAAATTCCATTTGGCTGTCACCTGATCCCTGATATATGATTTTTTCGTTTCGAAACCGATCTTTTCTTAAGAAATCTAAAAGTTATTTAATAAATTTTTAGCTAAACTCTTGAATAAACTTTCATAGAAATAAATTCGATATGCTTCAATTAAATTTATGCAAAAAAAAATTTTGAGTGAAACACTTTTTCAAACTCATTTTCAATATTATGAATACGGAACATGATCTGCATTGATTTGCAAACATTTTATTAATCATATAAATTAATGAATTTTTTTTATTAACAATATAATAAATTTATATAAAATAAAATTTATATAAAATTTAATTGTATAAATAAATTTTTGGAAAAATGTCTTTAACTCATAAAGACATTATAAAAGTTCCAAAGCACAAGGAAACGTCCACATTATTTTTTATAAATTCATATTAAACAGCAGAGCATAACAGCTGTTTTCGAAGGCCGCCACACTTTCATAATCACTAGTTAAAAGTATTTTTGTTTATTATCACTTCTTAACGGGCCTAAGTGAATGCGATAAAAGTTTGAATCTTATTATGAAAAAGCCTACAAGAATTGCATCAAAAGGATGGTGACACACAGTGTTGCCGTTTGATTATTTTAATTAAGAAGAACAGCTATAAAGTGTTTTTTATAGAGTGATACAACTTTGAGTTGACATCACTGCTTTACTTGACCACCCATTTAACAGCTGATAGTTGCATTTTGTTTAGCTTAATTTGACATTTCATTATGGATCGAGTTATACCAGAGCAACGCGTGCAAATTGTAAAAATTTTTAATCAAAATAATGGTTCTGTTCGTCAAACTAGTCGTGAACTTCGTCCTTTAAAAATTTTATTTTCCGATGAAGCCCATTTTTGTTTTGAATGGGTACGTAAATAAACAGAATTGTCGCATTTGGAGTGGGGAGAATCCGCAAACTTTTGTCGCTACACCATTTCCATCCACAGAAAATTACTATCTGGTGCGCTTTATGGGCTGGCGGAGTCAATGGCCTGAATGCGTCTTCAAAAACGATGATGTTCAGAATGTTTCAGTTTGTGAAAATTGGTGTTCCAGATTGCGCCTTGTACAAGCCAGCCATGGCGGCCTTATGACCGAAATCATATTTAAACATTAATGTCATAAAATTTTCTATCTAATAAAGACCGTTTGATTGATATCAAAAATATGTTACTATATTTTATTATGATTTAAACTTGTATCACTCTATAAAAAACATCCTATTTAAACTGTTGTTTTATACAATAATTTAGTGAATGTAAAAAAAAATTTCTGCAGGAGACAAATTTTAAAAAATAAAACGGCGAATAGTGAGTCCCTCTCTCCACTTCACAAACGGAATTGAAATGGTAAAAGAATTATTCCACAAACTCTTCAGAATTTTATGTAAAATAACAGCAAAAAGATTCCAAATTCCAGTTACTTTTTCAATACTTTAAGCTGATGTTTTGCATTAATTAAAAAAAAGAATTTTCAATATTTAACACACAATTTGAGAGCCTCTGCTTGAGCGCCTCTCAGCTCAATTGTGTTAATGATCGTTCGCCAAGTACTAGAAAATGAAAAAGATGTTAAATTTAATTCGATGTTATAGATCGCATTAGGCGTTTGCTGGCGCAAAACAAAAACCTCCTCAATTATTTTATTTTATTGAAGATAATAAACCAAGACTTTATTATGATTGAGATCCAAAGAAACAAGAAAAAGAAATACAATTAATCTGTGCTTTTTTTTCTATTAATATTTTGCATGAATTTTATTAATTTCAAGTATTTTTTTTTCTTCTTCAAACGAAATGACATGCAAATTTGTTTGGAGTATGAAACGGAATATGAATACAAGTAATTTGAAGGCAATAATTTCATGCTGTTTACTGCTTAATTAAAAAAAAGCTGAGCTACACTAGCCCACATCTAATATGGGCATACCCAGCAAACATTTTTGCGGTCAATATATATTTTGGTTTATATGGATTCAAGTACATTCGGATTTTTTTTATATTCAATATAGAAATATATTAAATATATTCATGTTGATTTCTTTTCTAGCAAAGAAGGCAACATTTTTCACACTTTTCTGAAGAAAATGGTAACATTCTGTCATTTCAAAATAAAGAATTTATTGGAAATTAATTCAGCCGTTTTAAAACTTTTCCAAACTGCCCCATTTTAGAAAATGAGTGAAAAAATTTCGCATGTTTTTCAGAAAAAAGAACGCCTTCAGGAAGTACCCATTATACATGCCACAAATATTTATATAATACGAGAATTATAATATTCAAGACAACAGGCAGCCATTCAGGCATTTCACATCCATGTATTTAAAAATTTAATTTATTATAACGTAGTCGTATGATTGGAATTACCTTTATTACGGCTGTAGTAATAAATGGAGCGACTTCAAACCTAAAGATATTGTAAGCGTTGCCACATGTAACAGACTATACCACCAGTACATACAAAGAATGGAGGCGGTCTTGCCAGTGCTATGAAAATATATTCAACAAATGGGAACTTATTTCTTATTAGGTCACAAAAATTCCAATAAATTATATATCAAGGACATTAAAATTCATTTTAAGTGACGTGACAGTGGCAACACTGGTATTTGGACACATTTCTACAACAATTTAATAGCCATTAAAATGGTTTCAAAAGTATCGTTTGCACTATAAATCTGTAGCTGACTACACCGAGAAACAATTGTTGCCGGCTGCATTTGTGGTTGTGTAGTCGGTAGCCTGCCGTGGTGATTGTGTTTGAGGCACTATATTTAATTATACTAACTGGATGGATTTTCAAATAGTTCAGCTTTTAATATATTTTAAGGAAAAATATTAATAAATCCTTCAGCTTAAGCAAATTTCTGATTTCGTTTTGCTGTCATTCTTGTGCTCCAGCTGTTGAAAATTTTAAAAATAAAATGATTTGGGCAACTCTGCCATGTTGGAGATCAATTTACTCCGAAAAACATATACATTCCTTTATTAAATACTTCAGATAATAAAAATCGAGGCAATTTTTCTTAAAATTAAAAATTATTTCTTTGCGGAAAACATTTTCTCAGTTCTATATGATGTTTTTTTAGAGTGATACAAGTTTAAATCATAATAACACATAGTAATATGGATAATGGATAATGGATAGAAATTGGATAGAAAATTTCATGACATTAATGTTTAAATATGACTTCGGCCATGTGGCCGCCATGGCTGGTGCGTACAAGGCGAAATCTGGAACACCCATTTTTGCAAACAGTAACATTCTGACCATCAATATATTTGAAGACGCATTCGGGCCAATGACTCCGACAGCCCATAAAACGCACCAAACAGTAATTTTCTGTGGATGGAAATGATGTTGCGACAAAATTTTGTGGATTCTTCTCACTTTCATGCGACAATTCCGCTTATTTAAGTGCCCATTCAACCAGAAATGGGCTTTATCGGAGAATAAAATTTTGAATAGATGAGTTTTATAAATCGGACAATTATTTTGATTAAGAATTTCCACAATTTGCACGCGTTGCTCTGGTATAAGTCGCTCCATAATGAAATGTCAAAGCAAACTTAACAAAAAGCAACTATCAGCTGTTAAATGGGTGGTCAAATAAAGCAGTGAGGCCAACTCAAAGTTGTATCACTCTATAAAAAACACCCCATATTTTCGAAGGGAATTGTTCTCTACAAAACGGCTGTTGGACTGTTGTTGTTTGTTGGGGTTGCTCTCACACTCATTCGTTTGGTTTTCGTTTAATTGTAAATTTTGTTGTTTTTCTTTTTTTTTTGTTCTTGTAAAGGGTTTGGGTAAATGAGAGTACATTCTCTTGTATGTGAATGGGAATTATATTATTACATTGTATGTGTGTGTGCATGTTAATAAGAGTTTGAATTAAATCAATTTAAATGGGATTTTATGTGTTTTTGTAAGCATGAGAGAGAATTAATGTAATCAATGTTGTATGTGCGATTATTATGTTTGACATTTATCAAGGAGTGTTGGATGTAAACAATTACATATGCACACACACACACACACATACATACATACATATAATGTATGTATGTAAGTAATTGTGTACACACTAGAGCTTTGCAATAAATATACTTTTTTCATGTGTTCCAATTTTTTATTCTTGCAAGAGGGCTTGATTAAAAGCGAACGGTTGGTCGGCTGACTGACTGTCTCAATGGATGGATCGATCGATGGATGGATTTAAACTAGTTTTTGTGAAACAAGAAAATACACAAATAAATTAAAAACTCACGCACTTTTTTAAAATGTAAGCCCAACCAACTCAAACAGCCATACACACAGACGCACTGTGAGTGTGTGTGTGCGTGTAGCTCTTTTTAAAAATGACAGCCGCAAGTTGTACAAAAAGCCAACTGATTACAACACCTACTCATTTCAAACTATTCTTTTTTTTTCTGTAAATAGACTCTATAAAAATTGAGTATTTTTTTTTATTCTTTCTTCGATTTTGCCAAACACGTGCAATTATTTTGTTTGAAATTTATAGACTCAACAGTTTAAAGTCTTATTGTTATAAAAACAAAAACAAAAACAAAGAAAAAATTTATGAATTCAAACAGTTTTGTTGTACACGCTGTAATCATTTAATAATATTAAAAGCCAACAATGACAACATCAACACACACACGCACTCGTTAAATACAAAAACACTGCCTTAATTTCTTATTGCTGTTGTTGTTGTTGTTGTTTAATTTAACTTGTCTTCAAAATCACCGCAAATGTCAAATGACAAAGTAAGCAACAACGGCAACAACAACAACATGAACAACATCATAAGTTGGTGTAAGAAACCAGCATAATTATGATTGACAGAAAGATCAATTGATCTTATGAAACAACAACAACAACAAACATAAAAGAGAAGTAAAAACGGCTTTTAAAGAAAGAAATAAATTTTTTTTTTAAATATAAATAAATAAATTATAAAACATTGCAAATCAATTTGATTGACAATAAATTGATTGAAATTTGTAAAAGAGATCCAAATAGACAATTAAACGCACACAAGCACACACACACAATCACACACACGCACGCTTTATTGCTGACACTCACGCTCAATCACAGGCGGCCGTTTGCATTTATTTTTGCTTCGGAATCAGAAGTGCACACGCAGCGATGAATTGAATGTTGTCGAAATGTCTGGTCCAGACATTCAGAATTTTATAGGAATAAAATTAAAATCGTGTGTGTGTGCATGTGCGTGCATGTGTGTGTTGGTTAAGACTGTTAATGAGTTTTGCCATTTTCTACAAGCAGTTCCCAAAGCGTTTTACATTCCACAGAGATTTACGAAATTTGAAATAGTTTCTCAATGTGCGTTCACACCAGGCAAACATATGCCTTTAAAGCAGACAACTTGCCTTAAGTGAATACCCCTACTCTAGGCAATACTGGTTTAGCTGGCACAATATCCTTTTTTAGATCAAAAATATCTGATTTTCACTGGCTTGAATTACTCGTAACTTTAAGGTGACCCATGGGAAGGCCCGTGGCTCTGCCACCTTCGAATATACAAGATCTAAATCGGAGGTCAGCGTCACCTCTATAAATCGAGGATGCTGTAGGATGAAGTAGTAACAAACAAGACTACGATGCCTCAAGTCCCGCGTTCGCACTGAGTCATGAATATCCTGACGAATTTCTCTGATCTGCAGGATTGTGTTAATTGTTGTCCGCTTGTCTCAATGACGAAGGCATAGCACTGGTCTTTGAACATTAACGACAGCGATTAACACCGTTATGTACTCAAAAGGAGCAGAATACTGCACCCTCTTTCTCGCTACCTGCAGCAAAAATATTCATCGGCGAAGTGAAATAATAAAAAAAAAATAGCTGCAACGAAATTCTCTATCCTTTAATCTGTTTTCATGTGTCGTCTTGACACCATCCCCGCCTTTCCCAGTTCCAGCACAAAGCACTGCGTATGTAGGGGTCGTCCCCTGAGTGCTGGTCCTGCTCATTAGAAAAATGCCAGATATTTCTAACTCCCCTCTGATTGCCCATTTAGAAGCCGTAAGACTATTTTATTTATTTTTTATTTTCTTGAACGGTCCCACATTCCAGGGTGCTGAAATACTTAACGCGTCCATGGGTTATGGATGCGACTGGTCACTGAATGGTGCCCCCAGCGGTTCATACTATCAAATGCTTCCTTTTTCGTATTAAAGCGAAAGTTCTTTTGTGACATAAATTTACAAAAAGGGAAATTCTCTCCCTTCTTATAATTCTCGATCAGTTAATATAAGAATATCCCCTTGTTTTTCTACTTCTATCAAAATGATTTGCACAGTCATGCCCTAAATGCGTCTTCCAGTGATGTGTTAAAGAGATCACTGATTAGCAGTGACGTGCTAAACAGATCACTGATCAGCAGTGACGTTTTAAACAGATCACTGGTCAGCAGAGACGTGTTAAATAGATCACTGATCAGCAGTGACGTGTTAAATAGATCACTGATCAGCACTGACGTGTTAAACAGATCACTGATCAGCAGTGACGTGTTAAACAGATCACTGATCAGCAGTGACGTGTTAAACAGATCACTGATCAGCAGTGACGTATTAAACAGATCACTGATCACCAGTGACGTGTTAAACAAATCACTGATCAGCAGTGACGTGTTAACCAAATCACTGATCGCAGTGCAATCCACAACTTATTATGCTGCATATCAGAAACGTTCTAGAAATTAACGTAAAAACCGTCTAATTATCACAGTTGCTACTCTGTCGCCTTAAACTTCTAAGCCAAGTTTAGAAAAACATAATTTAAACGTATAAACAGAACAGAAAAATCTTGAGCATTAAAATCAAAATAAAAAAATATCATGAGTCTTAAAATGTTTAGCAAAAATTTAAACGAAGTGCTAAGAAATAACAGCTTCTAAATGCCAAATTAAAAAACATTTTAGCCATAATAATAATCATTTAAATGAAACCAATAATTCAATTTAAGCTGACAACATGGCAGCCATTCACTCTTTGACTGCAGGCGCTCAAGCACTAATTTTTTTATTTTTATTTTTGGGCGGCCAAAGACTTGAAATTATTATTTTCATAAAAAATTATTCTCAGCAACTACCAGTTTAAAGCAAACCAAAATCGAACAGCTGAATACGTGTGAACTGACATTAAACCAAGTCCTCAGAAATTATATTTTTTTATAAAAATATTAATTTAATTATGGTCAAGCAAGCTAAAATGTCAGGCGAAAAATTTAACAAATTTGTTAAAAACATCAACCCAAAATTATATATCAAACCAAATGGGAACTACAATAAATAGTGGCTATTAAAAGACAGGCAACACAAAGCACACACACACACACACACACACACACAAACACACTCATACACACTCAATATCTTCCCTGCAATCGCTTAGAAAACTAACTTTTTTGAATAGTTAATTTATTTTCCAATAAACTGCTGCTCAGAAAACTTAATTTATTGATTTTTATCTTCAAGTAATTTTATATTGAAAACCACATTTTTTATTTATATTTTTGTTGTTAATAAAGAACACAATCAATTTCATTACAAAAAAAAACTTGTCATTGATATCCTCTTTTAAAGGTCTGTCTAACTGCTAACTGTCTTGGTGTCAATTCTATACGTCCGTCTGTCTGTCTGTCTAGCGATCTATCATGTCATTTATTTATCAATTTATTCTCTTAACCATCAGTAATGCTTGAGAGAGTAAGACAGGGAGAGAAACAATAACAAAGTGAGAGAGGAAAGCCAACTGCAGGCTGTTTGCAGTGTGTGAATTGAAAAAAAGATGATCGAATAAACGGCATCAATTTCTATGCCACCGCATTAACAATATTTTGTTTTATTTTATTCTATTTCATTTTAATATTTAAGGCGATAACAACAATAACTACAACATTAAAACTCAATAATAACGCAATAATTTGTCAAGTGTGATCTTGTTACAAGCAATTCACACCTTTTTAGTTGGCAACAACTGAAAGTGATCAGGCTGTTGTGTATTGTTGTTGTTGTTGTTGTTGTTGCTATTCATGTCTGAGACGTTGGGAAAAAAAATGTTTTGAGACAGACTTCGCCTTGTAAGAAAATTTTATTTTGTTGAGTTTTTTTATTTAATGGATCTTTCAAACAACTGATCAGCAGTTTTTTTTCACATGATATTCATTTCGATTTCATTATAGGTTTCTAATATCGCCAGAGCCTTTAATGTCACAGAGTTCGAATGGCACATTTTGACATGAGCCTCTTAAAGGGGCATATTTTCTAGAAACGAACATAAAAATGTGGCAGGATTACACTTACAAATTTGCCCCTCTTATACACAATTATTATGAAAGTCTAATAACAGCGCAATAAAACAGAATTGCAAATGAAATTCGCTCTATTACACTCTTATAAACCGCTCATAATTTTCATGAATAAAAGGGTTGATTAGTCTTTTTATTAAAAGAGAAAATGTCCATCATGATCTTAAACCAAACGATCCTTCAAATCAAATAGAAAATGCTGCCCAAACGAACAATGATGACGAAAGCAAAACAACAACAACTTAAATTTATTTATTATGTCTGTATTCCGATCTTGGAAAAAGAAAAAACAAGAACGTGCTGATCTCTCGTAAATAAAAAATATTTTCCCATATTATGGCCTAAATGCCGATCAATTAACTAATCGCTCTGCATCTTCATTAACTGTTTTCTGTTTGTTCTTTCTCCAACTTGAAAAAGTTCCCATCTACGAACACACACACACACACACAGCCAGACACACAGACACACGATCACAAGCCAGCAGCTGCTCCGTCAGTTAGTCAGTCAGTCGTTTTGTTAGTTGTATCACAGAATTTGTGGGTTCTTAGATTTTGATGTCTTAATGAACAAATAAAATGTTTTTTTATGACGAAGCTGCGAAGGCTGAATGGTTTTGCGTACGCTAAAACTCTGTCATGTAGAAGACAATCGATCTGCCGACCAACCGACCGACTACAAACTCTGCAGCAGCCAAATGCCTGCTCGTCCGTCCATCCATCCGTCCGTCCGTTCGAATAACTGTGGTGATGGGCCACACTAAGCACATACCGAGAAATTAACTTGTAGCACATGCATATAAGCCAAAAGACAACATTATCACTGAGAAATAGGAAGAAGAAGAGGCACAATAAAATATACAGACTCAGTTTGGGGAAGGGAGGACCACCCAAATAGCCAAGAAGAGCTTACAAATGTTTTTCTTTCGTCTGTTACTGTTGTTGCTGGCTGCTGCTGCTGCCTGCTGCTGATCTTCAAGATCATAATGAAAACGAAAGGAGAAAATGACTCCAACCAAAAATTCACAATAAAACAGAAAGAAAGAAGGAAAGAACAGAAGAACAAGAAACAAACATAAACCAACATTAAACTGAGTGCCACCGTATGTTAAGCCAAATCAAGCGATCAAGCGATCAAGCGAAAGAAATGAAACTCTTGAGAGAATGTGTGCGGAGGAGAGCTCTTTATGAGGAAAGAAGCTTATGAATATTATTAACCCAAGAGATTAAAATAACAATAACGATCGGTAGTTTAATCATTATCATCATGATCACTATTATCATATTAATGATAATTATTTTTTAAAACGACTACGGAATATTCCAACAACAACAACAACTAACAACAGATGTTGAAAGTGCTCTTTTTTGGTTGTTAATTTGAGCACACACACACACACACAATTTAATGATCATCAACATGCCTGAACGCAAGCCATACAGCAGCACCAAGCAACAACAACAACAACAGCACCAACATTCAGAAGAACCTTAACAGAATTACATGTTCAAGTTAAAGGCATATCAAAATAATTTGTTGATCAATAACCGTCGTGTTTATGACTATATTAGGGACTCATTATGTCTTAGATTACGACGCCGTTGACAAGGCCGGTGGTAACCAACATTTTATCTCACAACCAAACGTTCGAAACATTTAAGCCAACCAACCAGGCAACCACGCAACCAGAAAACAAAAACTAAATTCAACTTGAACTGCATGACAGCAGGGCAGAAGTCTTTCTTTTTTAGTAGCCGAAGCCCAAAAACAAAAGTTGTTGTTATTGTTGTTGTGTTTGTGGTTGCAACTGCTCAGAGTCTATTTAAGTTATTTGCTATAAAAATAATATCTTTAAACCGACAAACGTTTAACTTCGCCACATAAATAGTTGTGAAAGCAGTAGCGGAGTTCGGTGGGAGGGAGATGCGGATGGGTGTACTTGGACATTTCGTTGTTGAGAAAAACGTGAAAATTTTATTTATTCGTCTTATTAATTGAACGAAACGAGGTCAAATAATTTGATCACGGATCGGTTGCCATAAAAAATATTTTCCAAACATCTTCCGGAATATTCCATTCCTTCTAAAGCATTTTCGATCACATCCTGATCGTGATTTCTACTCTCATGCTGATTCCGGGTAACCTCATCTGAAAATAGTTTAATAAGTTTCTCACGGAGAGACATTTCCTATAATGATCGGATTTTTTCGAAGTGCTTCTCTGCGCTGACAGACCACTGACAGGCTGGTATGCGTTAGAATTACATGTCTAGGAAAGCGAGATGATTAGGAATAAGAGAGAACTAAATTGTATCATCTGTGCCAAAGCTCAGTCTCAGTAATCGTTGCTTCCCATTTAACCCCACTTTTTAAAAGCAGTTAAACAATAAATTTTATTTTTTTAATGGCTTTTTCTTTTCTAAAATATAGAAAATTAAATATATTTTTTTTTACTTGATGGCGTTTTCTTTTGTGGAAAAAGTGCAACATTTTTTCACTTCTTTCCGGAAAACTGTCATTTTGGAAGAGTCTTAAACCAAAAATGATATTTCGTAAAAGATGTTGGACTGATTTCTAATAAAGTTTTCATCTTAAATGCCAAGCTGCTGCCATTTTATACAAAAGGGTGCAAAAAATGTTGCCCTCTTTTCGAGAAAAGAAATCAACATAAGCGGCTGCGTCAATATTTTGTTTATAAACTAGTTTTCAAGCTAACTAAACCCAGCATAACTGAGATCTCAATTACCCTAGCCTTGGATTTTACTTATGGCGTTTTCTTTTCCGAAAAAAGTGCAACATTTTTGCACTTCTTTTCTAAAAGGTTGCACTTTAGAGAAGTTTTAAAATGATAAAAATTTTTTGTAACGAATGTTAGATTAATTTCTACTAAATTCTTAATTTTTAAATGACAGAATGTGGCCATTTAGTATCAAAGGGTGTAGAAAATGTTGCCCTCTATTCAAGAAAAGAAATCAAAATTTAATATACCGCCTGATTTTGTAAATTGAATAAAACTGTTCGTTTGCAACTCTTTATAAAAAGCAATAGGAAACTTGAGTTTTTTATTGTTGTTGCAATAGCTGATCGTTATAGTGTTGCAAAAGAAAATTCTAAGTTATTACAGAGTTCCAAGTTGACTCATTGATTGACTATGATCTTCATTTTCAAAATTTATGACTTAAACACCTATTATGTGCCGTAGGCTTGTAAGCAACCTCAAAGTTGTGCTATATCTATACACTCCACTGTACTCTTAATCTCTATTTTGAAACAATGTTTCCAAAAAATTACAGTTATTCACAAGATCACGCACATTCTTCTTTTAAGGCATATTAAAATAATTTAAATTTCAAACCGATCAAATTGATCGCACTCAATACCAAATTATTGGTAACCACAACAGAATAATCACAACAATAACAACAACAAGAAGCTGAAACTGACAATGATCTCCAAATGAAAAATCAATTTAATTAATATTTTGTTTGAATGTCAGGCAAAACTGAAAATCTATAAACAATTTCGCAGCACTTCAATGGGGACGCATGAAGGAATGAATGACTGAATGAATGACTGATGGAATGGATGGTTGGTTGGTTGGTTGGTTGGTTGGGTCATGCGCAGTCATTCTTTTGCATTTGACAGTGGACAAAAAATAAAGAGCTGTTGGTTAGTTGTTGAAATTGATCATTATGACGATCGAGGGCAACGTGTGTGGCAAAGTGAATTTTAAATATGACGCCTTAAAGCAAATAAAAACTTTAATGGACACAAGCTGCCGCCGTTGAAAACAAACAACAATAAAAACCGACCCGTAATTTTTTAATTTTTCTTTTACTTTCGCATTTGCACTCTCGTTCAAAACGATGATGCCCTTAATTTAGTTTGCATTTCAATTCTCGATCTCATTGTAGTTGTTTCAGCAAAAATAACACATTTATTTTTTTAAATGATGAGTAACTTTGCAAAGCAAATAAATGGACAGACAGACGGACGGATGGACGTACAATTTTAAAGAGAGACAGACAGACATTCATGCATGAACTAAAGCGGCTGATAATTTCTTTTAAAGGAACACACACATATGAACACAATGTTCACACCATGCCCCTTTTGCACCCCAGAGGACAACAATAAAAATAAAATAAAAATAAAAAACTAAAACGGAATATGAAAAGCAATTCAGTTGTTGTGCAAACAAAAATTATTAACATCAATCTTCCATGGATCAAACCAACACCAGCCATAAAACTGATTTTAATGGTTTGTGTGTTATTGAAAACCGCATTGAGAGTGAAAGGTTGCAAACACGCTACGCCTAAAAGATCTGGGAAGTGTTTCAGTGCGACAACAAGACATTATTTAAACCGATCTCTAACGCTTTAACACGTAAAATCTTGTCTTGGATAAGACTGCAGTGTTGGAAAAGCCACTTCTTGATCGCAGGCCACTGACATGCTGGTACGCGTTGCAAGTACATGATGTCAGGGAAAGAGCGATGATAAGGAATAGGAGAGAACTAAATTTTATCCTCTTTGCCAAGGCGCAGTAATCGTTCCTTCGAACCTAGCCCCACTTTTTAAAAACAGATGACAGCAAAATTAATCAATCAAATTTTTTCTTAAATTTAATGGTGTTTTCTTTTCTAAGAAAAAAATGCAACATTTTTGCTCTTCATTTCTGAAAACTGTCTGTTTCGAAGAGTCTTAAACCAAAAATGATCTTTCGTAAAGGATGTTGGACTAATTTCTGATAAAGTTTTTGTCTTAAATACCAGGCTGCTGGCATTTTGTATAAAAGGGTGCAAAAAATTTTGCCCTCTCGAGAAAAGAAATCAACATAAGCTGCTGCGTCAATATTTTATTTATAAACCAGTTTTAAAGTTAACTAAACCCAATTTAATTGAGATCTCAATTAGCCCAGGCCAGGATTTTACTTATGGCGTTTTCTTTTCCGAAAAAAGTGCAACATTTTTTCACTTCTTTTCTGAAAAATCGCGATCTTTCCTTTCATTAAATAATATTTCTGCTCAAAAAAGACGGTTATCCTGGTCAAACAGAGTGATCGTGAGGTTTCATCTATAAGATTTCGGTTCGTATTCGTGTCTTCAGGTTCAAGGCCCGAAAGTAGGGCTCGCTTTTGTTCAGATTTAATCACACATTTATTTTCTATTATGACACTTGTTTCCTTCACAAGCTTCAAATAAAGTTCTCTTATAATTCAGAGTTCGCAACACAATAAATGTTACAAATACAACTATAAACAAGATCATTATGGATAATAATGTAATAAGATCCATTATAAAGAATAGTAAAGAAAAAGGTACAGAGTTTGTCAATCGTTATCAAAACTATTCAGAGATCACTGATTTTCACTTCGCCATTGAATTAGGTCCATAACAATTAATACAGCCGCGCACTGATGTGGATCAGGAAAATTTTACTATTCCAGTCCACAGCGCCCTACTCGTTGAAGTGATCAGTCGCATTTGTCTCATATTTGCTGACATACCTTTAAGCATTTCAAAGATATTTTTTATATAATTTCAGCAGCAGAAATAAAATAATTATCATAAGGAAAGATAGTGAGAAAGAGAGAGAGAGAGAGAGAGAGGGAGTGAATGATATAGAAAACTCGCACATGGGTTTTGTGGTACACTTTTGAGTATTAAAACGTCTTCTAATTTTAAATTTTTATCTATCATTTAAAAGGTATTTAGATATAGATAATCACAGTATAAATATCTTTATATTATTGGCATTAAAAAATGAAAAAATCCATTCAAATTTACAACAACAAAATTCATAGAAAATCCATGCATAGAAATACACACGCGGAATGAAATTTTATTTTAATAAAATTACTCCTTTAGACACTGTAGTCTGAAATATCTCCAGCCACACATCAAATAATAGGAACAGTGATGGTTAATCGGAATATATTTAGATTTCGCAACTCCCCTACGTAAACATGAGAAAACTATTTCATCGTCTAAAAATAAGAGAGATATTTGCCAAGATCAGTAGAAATTATTTAATTGCTGCCAAAGATATTTCACACTATTCGGCGATCTTTTAGCAGTTATGAAATTCTCCAAACCCTGACATCAGCATAACTGAAGCGTTATAATCCTACCAAAAATTCTTGATATATTTTATAACCGCAGTAAAACACTCCAAACGAAACATTAAGCGAATATTAACTTTATATGTATATTAAATGCTCCGGGGCAGTAAAATAAAACTCACATCTGCTGGCCAGCAGCGAAAGGAGCGTATCAAAAGAAACTCCATCAAATTTCAAATCCAACTTTAATGACTGGAAATGAAGCAGCAAACAAAATATAATTTATAAAATTCACTCTCATCAATTACGAATAGATCATTTGGAGGGGCGATGATCATGATGATCTACTAATGCCAACACAGATTCGCTCTAATCACATTTCCTAGCGCACATCAATTTACAAACGATCTTGCGCTGGGTAGTCGATCGTTGTGAACATGAAATAAAAATCAACTGATCGAAAACTGTTTGAGTTGTCTGTTTTAATAAAAATCATTTAAAATAATGATTGACTTTTTCACAACGACAACCAACCAAAGAATCAAAAAAATTAAAAAGTCAAATGAAAAAGTTTAAAAATCTCAGAGCAAAAGAAAGGAACTAAACACGCGATCAACACACTCTTTATTTTGAATTGAATTGATGACTGTTTGTAACTCTTTTTTTATTCTTCTTCTATATGTTTACTACCACTACTACTACTACTGCTTCTTTGGTATCGCTTTACTACTGATCGCACTACTGTGATCACCGATCACTAGAGGCAGTTTGTTTTTATGTGTTTTGTGGTTGATTTTTTTTTTTATTTCTGTTTGTGATCACTCTCTATGGGCTTCAACTCATGATCGGCGAGTAAGTAAAGTGTGTGTGTGTGTTTTTTTTTTTTGGTGGGGGACCACACACGTTGCTTGACATCCATACAGAACAATTCGTTTAAGTTTAACTCACCATTGGACTTGGACAATATATTTTTGTGAAAAAAAGCAACACAAGAATGATGATGATGATGACGATCAGCTTCCACCACTAACCACATCGTCATCATCAATTTCCACTGCCAATAACAATGATTTGATGTTCATCAGTGAATCAGAGTTCTGCATTGGACAATTGGCACATAAAAAAAAAATTCCAACGCTAAATGTTGTTGCCCAAATTGCGATCGTTGTGTTCTGTTCTGGCATTTGATAAATTATCAATGAAATGGGCAATTTCTTTTGTACTCACCAGAGAGAAAAACAATGCGATCATTTAGATTTTTACTCGATTACCTACCGCAGAAGTGCTGAAGAGTTAAAGTTTTATTTCTGCAATAGAATTTTTGTCATGAACTGCTCTAATTCTTTTGACCTCAATACAGGCCGACTGTTCACATGTTTTTTTGTTTATTTATTTCTAAAATGTTTTCCTCTACATTGAAATCATTCAAAAGATTTATTTCATGTTATTCGCTGCTTTTATTTGGCTATAAAAAGCATTTCAAACAAGTGTTGGATTATTTAAATATTTATAAATATTTCATTGAAACACCAGCCACGGTCACGGTCATCATACTGGGTGATCTATCGCTCTTAAATATAAATCAAAAGAAGAGAAACAAAAACTCATTAAAATTCTATGGCTGAAATAACTTAATTAAGTTATTGGAGTTTGTTTGAGCTGCGGCTGTATTCCTTCGAACAGCAGTGAAATTGTATTAAATTAGGCATGACTTTTATCGGGGGCCCGTTTTTCAAAACTACAAGTTGCAAATCCACGAGTAAATTAATCACAAAACAGCAATAAATTTTGTAAAAGTGTTGTTGTTTGATCAGCAATTTTACTTGTGGACTTTTAAATCGTAGTTTTTAGAAACGGGCCCCCCGACATCCCGTTTAGGTTATGGATTGTTAACGCCTCCCGCAATATTTGATCACAGGAGATCTAAATAATTTTTCTTGCCTCAAGTGGTTAAGCCATGAGTACCCAAAGTTCATAGTGAGTGAGTGAGAGAGCGTGAGTAGAATTTTTATTTTACTTTTATTAAATAGAAAAGTTTTGGATGCGTTTGCACCGAAATAGTATTAAAAAGTCGACGGTATTGGGGTATAGTTCGCAAAAGTTGATTTAAATTGACCGAAAGATTAAAACCACTCACCATCTAGCGATCCAATTGTATAAATCACGTCACCAAAGTGAAAATTATATCAAAAACAAAATTTTAAGGTTTTAAAAATAAAAATCTCATATTTTGCATTTCGAAAGTAAAATAAATCCGTTTGTTTCGTTGTCGTTTCCATATAAATGCCACTGTTGCCACGTCGTTCATACCATTAATTGATGAAAGATTTTTATTTTCATAGTTTCACATGAAAACTGTTGGCTACCAAAAGATCTGACGGGGATCTCTCCTAAATAATAAAGACAAGCACCCTGCATATGAGTTGCCTGGGTTTATCGCGTATGAGAGAGTAGTGTAACGTTCGCTCACAGCGAGAGAAATTGTATAAGAATCGGTTAAATCGATTTATCTTACAAATAATATATATTTGTAAGGGCGTGGCACTGCCTACTCTGCTAATTTTACTTTCTCTAACCAGATTTACTTCACGTGAATACGTTAAAAATTCCATAAGAATCGTAAACGACCATATTTAGTGTGGGCGTGTCACTGCCCACTTTTCAAGTCATCTCTTTACATTATAGCAACAGCTTAAATCTTGTACAAAATTTTATAAGAATAACGTTCGGGTTGTTATTTGAAAAAATATATATTCTCTTGGTGTGGGCGGGACAGTGCCCACTTTTCAAATCATCTCATTTGATTATAGCAACAGCTTAAATCAGGTTAAAAATTTTACAAAAATAATAATCGAGCTGTTATTTGAAAAAATATTCTCTTGGTGTGGGCGTGTCACTGCGCACTTTTCTAAACACAAAATTGCAGTGGATACGGATTAGAGTTAACACGTGTAGAAAAATATATCACAAGCATGAATAGTTGAGCAGCAATAATTGCTATTATGGGCGTGGCACTGCCCAGTTTCTTTTTTAATGAAAACTTTGCAACGTAGGCAGCAACTAAAAGGAGTTTAAATAAAGTACTACCTACTTTTCTAGCCATCACTTTACTATCAGTGAAATATTTTTTATTAGCATGATCATGACCATGCCCACTTTGTTAAGCACTGTCATTAAAACGTCTTTACACTCAAGTGGATCATGCAGGAGCATGCACATGACCAACAATGTTTTTAAGGTAAGAATATGTTAATTATAAAATAGATCGGTTATTGATCGGTCCATGTGAAGGATATATTTATTATCCACGACTGTTAATAAATTTCCTATAACTCTGCTGCATTATTGATCTTAAGCAGAAGAAGATCATCAGCCCAGGTTAATTTGTATAACTTCTTACAGATCAAACCAAAATTGGCAATCTTCTGGGCCACCGCAAAGAACTCCCATAATGTTTGTAATACTTTTTTGTTGTGGTTGTAATTTTTCAAAATTTGTTAACATTTTATTTCAAAAGTATTTCATGTCATTGATCCCGGCATCTATTATCGCCTTAATTTACTGCAAAACTTAAATGCGTTGCAGTGAGTTCAACATGAAGTTGCGAACAAAAAGAGATAAATTCATTCCTCGGATCGATCAATTAGCTAAATGATGCGTGTGATGATCATTTATTGAATATGTAACCCCCATACAAAACTCAAATTAAATAAATTGTTTTAAAGGTTTTGCTTGTTTCTTTGTTGGTGTTTCTTTTTTTTTTTGCTTTAAATATATATTAATTTGCTGCTCTTGTTCATGGTTGTGGTGGTCTGCTGGCCAGATCAGTCGGTGGACTGATCTTGTCTTTGTCGTAGTTTCATTCTAAATGAGTTTCAAAAGCAGGCGCCAATGAAATTAAATGTCCTCATTAATGAGTTGCAGCTGATCATCATAAACGTTTTATTGTTTTTATTGTTCTCTTTATATGTTGTTGTATCGATACTTTTGTTTGGTAAATAATTCAAGAATGTGGTATCGTATCGTTTTAACGACGTTTCGGAAGCCAAAACATTAATTTGTAAACACAAAACATCACTTAACCGGCAGCAGCGGCAGCGGCAGCAGCCTGATGATCTTTTTTTATTTTTTTTTTTTTTTTGGGAGCTCATTGATCTCCAGCTCATGTTGCTTTCAACTTTCGTTAGTCACTTGACTGCCTAAAAACGGTAGTTTCGCTTTTTTTTTTTTTTGTTCTCTTTTACATTCCGCTTGTTGTTTTTGTTGTTGAAAAATATTTAAAATTTTCTATCTTTAAGAAAAGGACACTTGTGACAAAATAAATATACAAATTCCCACTGATCTTGTGGCGAATTGCTTTTAATCCATGAATCAGCAACAGCACACCTGTTTGGTGTGCTGCCAGTCAATTAAGAAAAAAATAATTGAATAGTAAAATATTTCGGGCAATTAAGAGGAATATTTAAGCGGCATAATTTCGGTTGCCCAATGTTTGTTTCTGAGTGTGTGTTTACTGGGTTGTGTAAGAAAACTGACTCGATTTGGTGTCTCTTGATAAACGTTTTATTATTAATTTTATTTTAATAGAGTTGTAGTTTTTAAAATAAAGTTTTTTTTGTTAACAAAAAGGCCGCAAGCCAAAATCTATAATTAAAAAACATTCCACTATAATTGTGACATGAAACTTGTTATTATTAAACAAATTGAGTAACAGGCGGCGTATGTTAAAGTGCTTTAATGTAGAGTTAATAAAGAACTGCCAGGTATTTAAATTAGGGAAAAGTGATCTACAAGAACAGATCACGCAACTTATACAGACCTAGTGGCCTCTGGCCCTGTCCCAATAATTGTGGGTGTAGTTGGCTGAAGTAGTAACAACCAAGACTACGAAGCCTCAGGTCCCGAGTTCGACTCTGCACTGAGTCATCAATATCCTGTCGAATTTCTCTGATCTGCAGGATTTTGTTAATAGGAAATTGATTTATTTTTCAATTATAAAAGTAACCAAAAAGGCAACTGACGTGCTCTTTCTAACTAAAATTATTTTATAAATCAGAAAGAACAAAATCGGTCGGTACTTAAAAATTATGTAACGCCAGACGTGCGTTGGTGAAGAGTATCTCAGATTCGTTACAGCCGAATATAGCACTTTTACTTGTTGACCATGAATTTAAATCTCTGATCTTCGTTTTTTTAATTTTATTTCAGCAATTTTTTTTCCCTTGAGTTTCCATGTTGGCATTGAAATATCTGCGTCATATTTTAATTTTTTAATTTTCGTTTCTTTTTTGGCAACGATTTTATATAATTCTCGAATTTTATTTCGGAATAAAATTTGTATAAATAAAAATTGTTATCACATTGAAATAAGTGGTGCTAATTACTAATACACATGAATACTGGTGGTGAGGCTGCAGCGGCTTTCGAAATCAGCTGTTCTGCTCTGCTTTCCTTTAAGTTTTGGAATATATATGATTTTTGTGCGAATATTTGGCCTTCAATTGAATTTGATTCATCATGATATTATTAAAAACTCTCTAATCAATCAGAATGACAAACCTTTTTACTTTTTTGAGAAGCGTATAAAAATAATCAAACGGCAACACTGGAATCCAAGAACACTTTTGTGTGCAAAGGACTGAGTGAAGAGATTTCTTTAGCACTTCTGCTTTAGTCCTTTAATGTGACCACTTTTCCCTAGTCATGAAGCAAAAACAAAACGTGGAACTCCTATTGCCAGTAGTCGCAGGACCGCTGCATTCAAGAGAATTTGAATAATATTTTTCCCCGGTTCATTTCGCTTTCAAAAAGAGGTAAAAGCGAATATTTCACATGCGAATTCAGGTTCTCAACACAGATTTAAAATTTCACTTATTCCTCCTGTTCAAGATCGCCTTTAAGCTGCGGTTTCATTTTTTTTTTCTTAAATAATTTATAACTTTATTATTTCCCCTTCCCCTGCACGCTCCTTGTCGGGTCATTGAACTTTGTCTGTTCATTCCACCAATTTTGGATTGAACACTTGCAAACAAACAGTAGCGCCGCTCTCAACCATTTTATTAACCGCTTGACGTCGTCTCATCCACTACGAAAACTGTATATTTTTGTGAATTCCTTAATTCGAAGCAATAAAAAATCAACGACCTTCGGCGATTCTCACATTTCATTAAAACCAAACAAAACTGAAATCGGGCAAAAAGCTCATTTTTATTTGCAACGTTACGGTGGGATATTTTTGTGTTCCGTTGGCTGGTATTGCGCCTCATCATGCATGAGCAGAAATAAAACAACAAGAAGAAGAAGAAGAACAAGAAGAAGCAGAGAAAGAAAGAAACATCTTGTAAATAAATTAACAGAAACAACGACGACATATTTGTAGATCATGTTCCTGGTTGTACAAGTGCAGTTTTTTCTTTTTTTGCTTTTTCTTTTTGCTTAAAGAAATTGATATCGAAATACTTTAATTTCACTAAATGAGTTAATTAAGCAATTAGCACAAGCGCATAAAGAAATAAGAAATAAAAAATAAGTAAAACAATTAAAACAACAACACAACATGATCGGGAAGGCATTTAACAATTTTAAGTTTCTAAGGAATTGTTTTTTAGGACAAGAAAGAATTTCACAAACGAAACTGTTGCGTCGCACAAGTGTTTTCGAGTGAGTTTCAATCATGACGAAATTGAGACGGCACAAAAGATTGTGTTGTTGCATGAATAATGGAATTTGTTCCAGCAGAAAAAAAGGATCTGGTGGGGTGCAGCTGCTGGTTTTGTGTTTCTAAAATTCGAACTGTTGCATGTTTCGTGTTGGCTAAAATCGGTGTGATTGTGGAAGACTTTTAACGCAGAATTTTCGGTTTTTATTTATTCTGTAGAATCAGTTATAAAGAGTCGTTTTCGTAGAGGTACAAAACTTTGAGGGGGCCTCGCTGTTTGAACTGACGGCCATTTTGTCACCTGTCAAGTGATTTATGTTGTGTTTGTTGAGGCATTTCATTATGAATGGACTGTCCAGACTTGTTTTGAAAATCACGGTCCCATGCAAAATATGTGTCGAGCACTCGGTCCATTTTAGGGACAACGTAACTGGCCATCAGAGCAATTAAAAGCAATCGTCACAATTAACCACTTGGAGGCCAATATTCGCCGCGTTATTGCCGATATAAAATTAAATAATTTGGAACAAGTTAATGAAAAATGGACCACCAGACTAGACTTCATCCGAGCCAGCCGTGGCAGAGGTCATATATAATTTATAAGGTCCAAAGATTATCTTTCGAATAAATTAAATTTCATGCCCATTAAAATATCTTCAAATTTGTTTTTCACCGGCGCCTGATGGTAAAAAGCCACAGTCCCCATCTGAAGTTTCGAAGGGGTCAACCAATAACCGGCCACAGAATCATTCAGTTTCTTCATTGAGGAAGCAAAGCAGGACATGCACGTACATGCACAACTGCGAACATAATCATTATGATGATGTTAGCAGCACATATACACGCACATACACAGACTTTTGGAGCAGTTAAGGTAGCAGAAGAAACAGTTAATAAGTAAAAAAGCAAAATACAAGCGGTATTAAACAGAAGTACACGTGGGTGCTGCGGCCAAATCAACGCGTACGAATGGATCACAATTTCAATACAATTTAAATGAAAATTACGATCGACATGGAATGCCGCGGCTTCCCATCTGATGATGAAGGGGCAGCGTTTTTCGAAAACAGCTCTTCAAAATAACTTAAAAGGAAATTTCGATCCACATCGAATACCGCGATTTCCCCCTGATAATGAAAGTGCAGCGGCTTTCGAAAACAGCTCTTCATAAAATCTAAATGAAAATTTCGATGAACATTGAATCCCGTTATTTTCTATTTAATAATTAAAATGCAGCGGCTTTCGAAAACAGCTCTCCAATACAATTTAAATGGAAATTTCGACCCACATCGAAAGCCGTAATATTCTCTCGGATGATGGAAGTACAGCGGCTTTCGAAAACAGCCCTTCAGTATAATTGAAATGGAAATTTCAACCCACATCGAATGCCGCAATTTCCCCTCTGATGATGTAAGTGCAGCGGCTTTCGAAAACAGCTCTTCATAAAATTTAAATGAAAATTTCGATGAACATTGAATCCCGTTATTTTCTATTTAATAATTAAAATGCAGCGGCTTTCGAAAACAGCTCTCCAATACAATTTAAATGGAAATTTCGATCCACATCGAATGCCGCGATTTCCCATCTGATGATTAAAGTGCTGCGGCTTCCGAAAACAGCTCTTCAAAATAACTTAAAAGGAAATTTCGATCCACATCGAATATCGCGATTTCCTCCCGATAATGAAAGTGCAGCGGATTTCGAAAACAGCTCTTCAATACAATTTAAATGGAAATTTCGCCCCACATCGAATGCCGCAATTTCCCATCTAATGATTAAAGTGCAGCGGCTTTCGAAAACAGCTCTTCAATATAATTGAAATGGAAATTTGGATTCACATCGAAAGCCGCAATATTCTCCCTGATGATGGAAGTGCAGCGGCTTTCGAAAATAGCTCTTCAATATAATTGAAATGGAAATTTCGGTCCACATCGAATGCCGTGATTTCTCATCTGATGATTAAACTGCAGCGGCTTTCGAAAACAGCTCTTCATACAATTTAAATGAAAATTTCGATCGACATCTGCTGCTGAAAGTGCATCGAATGCCTTAATATTCTTCCTGACGATGAAAGTGCAGTGGCTTTCGAAAACAGCTCTTTAATATATTTGAAATGGAATGGGATTCGATGGACGTCGAATCCCGTAATTTTCCATCTGATTATGAATGTGTAGCGGCTTTCAAAAACAGCTCTTCTGCTCTGCTGCGTAAATTTAATATTTAAGAAACTTGTGTTGATCTCCCTTCATGACTTCGAATTGTTTATATTTTTTTTTAATTGTATTATTTTTTTTTCAGATAAAATTGTGTTTTCTCAAAGAACCGCTCTAGAGCACAAGAGCTTTCCCTTTTCAAGAACGACATGTTGACAAATTTCCTGCCAATTTTCTGTTACTAAAAACCTGTTCATCTATTAACTCTTTCAAGCCGCTGGCCGACTCTCTTGACTACCGAATAAAATCAAGTGTAAATGTGAAAAATTATTTAAGTTTCTTCTCTTTTTATATTTTTATTTTTATTTTATAACAGACGACAGACAGTCAGTATTGTGACATCAAGGATTTAATTAAAATTCTATTTTAAATGACATGTTTGTTGTCATTGTTGCTGGTGTTGCAACTGTTGTAGTTATTGTTGTTTTATGTGATATTGGTATTATTTGTTGTTGTTGTTGTTGTTGTTGTTTGCTTTAACATTTTACACCATGTCAACAGCAATTTTATACGCATTTTATTTAGCCAGCGAGTGAGTCGAAAGAAGTGGGTCGGCAGCATCCCTTTTAAACTCTGTTTTGTTGTTGTTGCTGTTGTTGTTTTAATTCAAATCAAATTTTGATTATAGAATGAAAAAGTATCCGTGTTAGAATTCGTTAATTAAAAAAAGAAAAGCAGAATATCGAACACAACTGGCAAACGAGCATTTGAAACAGGAGCTTTTCCAAGAGATGATGCGAAGTTTATTGGATTTGAAACAAATCGAGATATTTTTGTTTCAAAAGTTTTTTTTTTTGTTTGGAAATATTTTTATGAATTGATGTAGAAATAAGGGAAGATGGGAGTAGTGAAATGAAATTGTTTTTTACACACCCCGGCTGTTATCGCCTGCTAGTTTTTATTGAGATGAAGTTAATCTAGAAAATAAATACAACAACCCACTAAAATGGAGAAGAGGAAGAAGCTTTTTATTGCTTCTTAATGCCGACATCAAACGAAATAAACATTAAGAAATCTTTTGCAAACCCCAAAATGATTATAATAATAAAAATATTTGGGGTATAACAGAGAGAATCTGGTCCACCCCTCCCGCTCACAGTTTTCCTTGCACGACTTCAACCAACAACAGCGTGTAACAACCAGATAAGCCGAGTGTTCGACAGCAAACACACACAAACACACACTCGCATACACTGTTTGTTTAACAATATTGTGGCCTTCTACAAGTACAGAAAAAGAGGGTGTTTTCCCTTTTTTTGGCTGCTTCGTTTTGGGGGCAGGATACATGAAATCCTTTTGACAAAGAAGTATTTAATGTTGTAAACTTTTGAGGTTAATTTTTATTGTGGCATTATATAATAAGTCCTGTGGGATATTCCTTGCCGCTGCATGCTGCGGCATGAGAACAACTTTTTTTGTTGCTTTCAAAATATGTGCGACTCAATGAAATTGTTTTGGGGGTAGAGCGCTGGCACTGTTGGTTGTTTAAGTGTGTTTTATTGAATTTTAAATATGCCATGAATATGTTTATCATGTTTGTGTGTGTGTGTGTGTTAGTAAACTGGATAACATTATGGAGAAGTGGCTCAACATGTCTTCATGCGATAATAGTCGTATCAAAAAGGGGGCGTTTAATGCACAAGAAGTGTGACCAAAAAAATTTCGATTTGATTTATTTACTAACAAATTTATTTAAATTTATTTCTGTCGTGGGGTCAAACACTTAAATTAATAGAGAGTGTAATTAAAAACTCGTGAGCTAAAAGTTGATATTGATTTATCATTAATCGTTTGAGTGCTGCGGGAGTTTTTATACCCTTCACGAAAAAGTGAAAGGATTTGTTATTCCGTGTGTAATTTCTGCGATATTAATATGGAACCTCATAAAGTCTATATCTTCTGGATTCTTATGAAAAGCGATGACGATTGAGCGATGTCCGTCTGTCTGTCCGCCCGTCTGTACGAGAAATCGGTTTTCCCAAGCCACCAGAAGAGCTACAGACTTAGTTCTTGGACTGATGGATTGGAAATCAACTTAAATAGAGGGAAATTGAACAATCCGAAATACGGTTCCAGAGCTGGGAAGCTTACACCTATTTCTCGACGCAAAATTAATACCAAAAAGCAATTATTTTTTTGTTTGTTGGTAAATTGAACGCATTTCATGCTTTGGGAAGCCTCAATTGTCTATTAAAAGCTTAAAACATAAAAACTGTTATTCCAGGGATGGGAATATAAACGTTATTCATTATTTTGTAGTACCTGTAATAACTAAAATTTAGAAAAATTTTAAGTTTTTCTTAAAGAAAACAGCTTTAGACAACATAAAGATTCGCAGTAGTAAAAAATATTAAAATTTCGAATCCAGGGTTGGATAACTGCAATATTTTGTGGGGCATGAAAGTGACCAAAATGGTTACAGATTTCAGGTTTTTCTAAAATAAAACTATTTAATGCCTCATAAAGAGTTGCACTGGTAAAATTAATTAAAATTTCGCTTCCAGGTATGGGAAATTTAAATATTTTTTTATACATAAAAGTAACCAAAAAGGCAACTAACGTGGTTTTTTTACTAATTAAAACTATTTTTTAATTCAGGAAAAACAAAGTTGTTATTACAAATTTTAAAAATCAACATTTCGATCCCAGGATTGGATAACTGCAATATTTTGTGGTACATGAAAGTGACTAAAAATGTAAAAATTTTAAGTTTTTCTTAAATAAAACCGTTTTATACATCATGAAGATTTGCATCGGTAAAAAAAATCAAAATTATATTTCCAGGGGTGGGAAATTGGTTTTTTTCCATTCATAAAAGTAACCAAAAAGGCAACTGAAGCTGTTTTTTTTTTTTTGTTAAGTAAAACTATTTTATAATTTAAGAAAAACAAATTTGATATCAAAAATTTAAAAAATCAAAACTTCGAATCCAGGGTTGGACAAGTGCAACATGAAAGAGACCAAAATGTTTAAAAATTTTAAGTTGTACTTAAATAAAACTATTTCATGGCTCATTAAGAGTTGCATTGGTAAAACAAACAAAAAATAAAATCGTTTCCAGGGATGGGAAATAAATTATTTTATTTCTGAAAATAACCAAAAAGGCAAATGACGCTGCTTTTTTTTTTCTAACTAAAACTATTTTATAACTCAGGAAGAACAAAATCGGTACTTAAAAATATTTGTAACGCCAGACGTACGTTGGTGAAGGGTATATAAGATTCGGCACAGCCGAAATGTGTACATGACTCCGTTCTTCAACTTTGATTTAGAATAATATTTTTGACTGACAGGGATCTTAATTTTGGTCGTTGCACTGTGTTCGGTCAAAAGGAAAATATGATGTTCATTTCGCTGTTGTTGTTACACGATTGTTCTTGTCAAATATTCTGTTTAAAAACTGCTGTTGAGTGGGACTTGTGCTTGACATCTTTTCACGGACAATTCCATTTATTAACAATTTTTAATCACGCTACTTATAAAGGCACTTGCGTATGGGCTACTTTGATATTCTTTATAACTTTATAATTCTTTTCTATAAAATTAAACACTACAACAACACTCCTATAAGCCAACATAATATAACAACAACTGCTCAACATCTAAAGGGGAAAGGGTTTTAATAATTGAAAATATATTCATGAGCATACAATCGTCCATATGGAAAACATTCTGATGTAAATCTGTAATAAACGCGAACAACATCGATTCAAACTGCGTTCCATAAACTCTGCATAATTTTAGCGAAATAATAACAACAATTTTCGAAAGAAAGGAAGTGATTTGAGAAACTACACCACAATCATCACTCACTAAAGCATGATGAGGTGTGTGTTAATAATTGCATTCAACCCACAAAAAAAAATGAAAAAAATTGTAAAATAAAACGCCTCAAGCAGCCAACCACTAGATCCAGTTGAAGCTCTCATACGTAACTTATGGCCATGGCGTTAATAAGAATGTCTACATTTAGGACTCCAATTAAAAATCATCAGCGCAGTCACTCAGTCCAGGGAAAAGTGGAAGAAAAATAAGTTATAGAATTTCAAAAGACAACCTTAAGGCCGTTAGTTAAGGCACATGAACTACAACATTTTCCTCTCTTTTTTTTTCTTTGTTGCCTTGTGTTAAATGAATTTATGACATGGCAAATGGCTGGTTAAGGATAGAAGCACACACAAAAAAAATGGATGATTTAGAAACTACAACTACTGGTAGTTGCTATCTGAACATGAGCCACAAACACCTCTGCTGTAATCAGGCACAGCAACAACATTTTAATAAAAGCGACAACACAACTGATATTAAAAAAAAGTTGATAAAAAAAAAAGATATTAAAAAAAGAGGAAAAAAAAGCTGCAATACAGCAACAGTTTTGAAAGCAAAAGGCAAAGAAATGTTAAAAATATAACACGTCACTGAAACGGGAGTGAAGTCGTTTCAAAATACAACATAAATGTTCTTCAGTTGTTATTGTTGCTGCTGTCGCTGCTGCTGCGCTGGTGTAATTGTTGCTATTGCTGTTAGTTTTGACGAATGTGCCAAACATGGCATATTATGTGGCATGACACTGAAGCATTCAACCAACAACACGTACAACATTCAGCGTACACAACAACACAACAACACGACACTCAATATGGTTCTATAACAATTATTTATGTATGCAACTATTCCAGATATTCAATTTGCGAGTATGATTTATGCTACGCAGGCAGTGCAAGAGAAGTTTAAGGTCCCTACAAATTCTGGCTTTCGTATTGCAACAACAAAAAAAGGATTCTTTCAAAGATGAAGGATGATCCTGAAAACCCAATTTCAATTGATAAGATAAAATTCGCAACCCGTGTTATAGTCAGAGAGACATGAAAATTATTTCGAGGAATCAGGCAAAATCAGGAGGTCGGAACTGCATCCTTTTTGCAAGTGACATTTTAATGAGACCTTTCAAAAAAATACCCTTTAATATAATATAATTATAAAAGTACCTACTGAAAAGTACCTTTTAATAAATTATGTACCTCATAAAAATAGTTTTCAAAAGAATAATATTAAAAAGGTACCTTTTCAAAGTGTACTTTTTGAAAAAGTACTTATTAAAAAAGTATCTTTGATGAAACTCCCTTTTAAAAGGAAAGTTTCAAAGTGCACTTTTTGTAGAAGTACTTCGATGAGATTACTTATTAAAAAGTATTTTTTAAAGTGTACTTTTCGAAAAAGTATTTCTTAAAAGAGTACCTTTTAAGAAAACCGAAAAACCTTTTAATATTGTACCTTTTGAAAGAGTACGTTTTTACAAAGTACTTTTTTCGAAATTGCCTTTTAAAAAGTAACTTTTCAAAGTGTACCTTTTCAAAAACCACTTGTTCAAAAAGTACCTTTTAAGAAAAAACCTTTACCGAAAAACCTTTTAATAGTGTACCGTTTGAAAAAGTACTTCTTTTAAAAGTATCTTCGATAAAATTCCATTTAAAAAAAATTACCTTTTCAATGTGTACCTTTAAAAAAGTACTTCTTTGATAAAATTCCCTCTTAAGAAACTTTATTTTCAAAGTATACCATTTGCGAAATTGCTCCATCAAAAAGTACTTTTTAAGAAAAAATCTTTAAAGAAATACCTTTTCAAAGTGTACCTTTTGAAAGAGTGCTCCTTTAAAATAGTATCTTTGATAAAATTCCCTTTTAGGAAAGTACCTTTTCAAAGTGTACTGTTTGAGAAAGTAATATTTCAAAGAGTACTTTTTAAGAAAAAACTTTTAAAAAGTGTATCTTTTGAAATAATATTTCTTTAAAAAGTACGTTTGATAAAATTACCTTTTAAAAGAAGAGTTCGTTTTGAAAAGGTACTTTCTTAAAAAATACTTTTGATAAAATTCACTTTAAATTAGTACCTTTTCAAAGTGCACTATTTGAAATAGCACTTCTTTAAAAAGTACCTTTTAAGAGGAAACCTTTAAAAATACCTTTTCAAAATTAAACTTTTGAAAAAGTACTTCTTTAAAATAGTACCTTTGATAAAATGCCTTTCTAAAAAAGTACCTTTTCAAAGTGTACCCTTTAAAAAGTACTTCTTCAATAATTACCTTTAATAAAATTCCCTCTTAAAAAAGTAAAAATTTTCAAACAGAACCTTTTGCAAAAGTACTTCTTAAAAAAGTACCTTTTAAGAAAAAGAATTTTAAAAATACCTTTGCAAAGTGAAACTTTTCAAAATGTGCTTCTTTCAATAGAGTACTTTTCGTGAGCACTTCACTATTGCAATAATTTCTCAGACAGCCTTCCTAAACACATATTGTCTACTTAATAAATATTTATGTGTATGTATGAGTGCATGTAATCTAGTTGTTGGTGTTGTTGCATTTCGGAAGACTGATGTTTTCATAGTTTGATTTTGACTCTGAGTTACGAAAAGAGAATGATGGTTTTTATACCAGACCCGGCATGAAAAGGAATGGAATGATTGCAACGGTTGGTTGGTTGTTCAGTTGTTTGGTTGTTTGGTTGTTTGGCTGCTTCAGTTTAAGAGTAGGTTGCAAATTTAATTTTTTTTTATTTCTGTATTTTTTTCATATCTTTATAAAGCGTCATTTGTGCTTGTTGTTTTATGTCGTTTGCCATTTTTAAAATTGAGTTATTTTGCTCCTGGGAACATTTTTTATGGTTTGAAAGAAGAAAAAAACATGCAACAACAACTACTCGCGATATATGAATATTTTTATAAAAATGTGTGTAGAAACGTTGTTGCCGATTTCAGCAATTGCAAGCAAACATGCCACAAACTTTGTTGCAGCAGCAACAACTACGACTGCTGCTTAATACAATTGTCTCTTCCACACGATGCCAGCCAACAAACAAAAACGACAGCAGAAAAGGCGAATTAAACTAAATGCCACCATTTATAAATAATAGAATTAGAAAAATGTGTCTGTGTGTGGAGGTAATAATACGACAACAACAACAACAACAATAAAAGGAATAGCTAAAACAAGAAAACATGAACGAACATGTTTTGTAGTAATTTTTATTTGCTGTAAACAGAGTTGTACACGTTCGTTGCAACTTAAATGAGTTATTAGTTATGGCAACAACTCGCCACACACACACACACGCACACACACACACACTCGCTCACTGGCACACACATTTTGTTCCCTCGCACTTCCACAAAACTTTAATTACAGTTTATTTATTTGTAATTTATAAAAATTTATACGACCACCAACCACAGCAAAAATAAATGCTAGACAATTTTATCCAACGATCTGAATGTTATAAAATCAAATACGAGCCAAAAAAAACAACAACAACAAAATATATCTAAAAATTAAATAACACTTGTTTGAGCTCGTGCAACTATTAAAATCGGTTTCATGTTTTTTATTCAGAAATTTATTTGCCCAAATTAAAGTTGATAAATAGTTGTGATATTTTTGTTTGTTTATTATGTTTTCGTTGTACACAGCTGAGCTTCATGGCACACACTCACACATTCGTCCCAATATGTATGTTTGTATGCTTGAGATTTTGATTGATTTATTTCTCTTAATCGTAGCGAAGCATTAACGCAAGAAGATGGTAAATAGTTGTTGGACAGAGCACGCAGCTGGACCCGCTAATCGAATTATATTTTAAAATTAAGTAGCGCTTGAAAAAATACATGCTTATGAATAACTTTAATTAAGGTAGCGCTGTACTATCACAGTAGAAATAAAATAACTAAAGTTTAATATGTTACCATTTCAAGTTGCACCTCCTTATATAATATAATTATAAAAGTACCTATTAAAAGTACCCTTTAATAAATTACCTTATAGAAATAGTTTTTAAAAGAGTAACAATTGAAAAAACTCCGTTTAAAGTGGCCTTTTTAAAAAAGTACCTCTTTAAAAAGTACCACTTTTAAGTTCTTCTTTAAAAATTACTCTTTAAGGAAAAAAACCTTTAAGAATGTACCTAATCAGACGGAACTTTTTGAAAAAGTACCTCTTTAAAAACTACCTTTTAAGAAAAACACTTTCAGAAAGTACCTTTACAAAGTGTTCTCTTTACACAATGACCTCTTTAAAAAGTAACTTTTAAGAAAAAACTTTTAAGGAAGTACCTTTATAAAAAGTCCTTTTTGAAAAAGTACCTTCTAAGAGAAAACCTTTAAGAAAGTACCTTTTCAAAGCGTACTTTTTGAAAAAGTACCTCTTTCAAAAGTATATTTTTGAAAAAATCCTTAAAAAATTACCTTTATAAAGTGTCTTCTTTCAAAAAGTACCTTTTTAAAAAGTACCTTTTAAGAAAAAACCTTTCAGAAAATACCTTTATAGAGTGTCCTCCTTGAAAAAGTACCTTTTAAGATAAAACCTTTAAGAAAGAACCTTTTCAAAGCGTACTTTCTGAAATGTGCCTCTTTCAAATGTATCTTTTTGAGAAAACCCTTAAGAAAGTGCCTTTATAAAGTGTACTCTTTGAAAGAGTACCTCTTTAGAATGTACCTTTTAAGAAAACACCTTTAAGAAAGTACCCTTATAAAGTGTCCTCCTTGAAAAAATACCCTTTAAGAGAAAACCTTTAAGAAATCACCTTTTAAAGCAAACTTTTTGAAAAGTACCTCTTTTAAAAGTACCTTTTAAAAAAACTTTAAGAAAGTACTTTTCCAAACTGTATTTTTTTAAAAAGTACTTCTTTAAAAAGTACTTTTTAAGAAAAAGTCTTTAAGAAACTGTACTTTTTCAAAAAGTACCTTTTAAGAAAAAACCTTTTCACGTGATTAGAGTGGATCACTGTAGTTTTTCGAGTCCTAAAAACGATCGAGAACTCCAACTGATTTTTTTTAAATCACTTTTTTGGAATTTCTTTCATTCACAATATCTCATGAATAGATGAACCGATTTGGAGCCGGTAGAGGCCGACATGGCTTTTCAATCTTGAGAGCTGATTAGTTTCTGGAATCGATCGTTAAGGCCGTTTTAAAGTTGTTTTAAAAAAACACTTCAAAAAATACTTTTTTTTTAGATTTTTTCTTTTAATTTCTTGAAGTCTACCGGTTCGAATCGGTTGAAACTCACAAATAGTTTTGCAAAAATTTAAATTAAACCCTTAACTCTTATAAAAAAAAAACTTAAGCTTTTTAATAGCAAATTTTTAAACTGAAAAAATACTTTTTTTAACTTTCTTTTAATGGCCGCTGTTTAGCGAACGAAATTCCCCGCTATTAAAACATAATTCCGGCCCACACGCATTGAGATGTTAAGAGAATTAGGCCATAAAACATATCGTTACTTAATAACTCTCTGGCAATAAAATCTAAACGAAAAATGTTTGTGTATTAAGAAATAAATTTTTAATGAATAGAATTCATTATGAATAAATCTAAAGATAATCAACAGCCAGCGACGCAACCAAAACCAGCCAGACGACTAAATTAATTTTATGTGGCATTCGATTCGAAGTATTAAATCATGGGCCAACGGAATCGAAGTTATTAAAAATCCATTTGGTTAATGAGTCAAAACAAAAACAACGACAAGTGAGTAGAAATGAGGGGAGAGCGAAGAGTTGAACGAAGTGTGTGAGGAAATAAATAAATTTAATAGATTTAAATATTTTGTTAAATTATTTATTATTTAATTATCAGGCCTGAGACATGCATGCATGAACATGTTACACATCATTTTGCAGAGAGCTGCATGTGTGGGTTGCTATGAAAAAGGGGAGAAGAAGAAGTAGAAGAAGAAGGGTATGAAATGGGAGAGAGTGTGTGTGTGTGTGGCATTTATTTTATTTAAAATAACATTCAAAGCTTTTTCACAATTTAATTAGTTGAACGCGTGTTTTGGGAGCGCAGTTCGCATTAACATGACACGATTGACTTGGTCTGTCAGTCACGGTATGCTGTTTGCCAGTCACTGTATCACCATACATCAAAGCGTGCAGCTATTTCGCTCGCTCTCTGTCTGTCCATACCATTTTGAAGCTGTTTGATTAGCATCATGTTGGCTGTCGTTAAAGCACTGCACTGAATCATGCAGGGGACTCCAATTCTTTAGAGGAAACGTACATCTGCTTTTGTCAAGTGAAACATTTTCATTATTCGTTGCTGAAACCGCAAAACCGGAAGGGAAAATTAACTCATTTATTATGAATTTCTTCTGAAGCAAAAATAAGCTGATTTTTAATACTCATATATTCCGGATATAAAATTAAGCCGGTAGGCTTCGAATATTTAAATATGGGTATTCCCATGATAAATGCGATCGTCGAAATATATTTTTATTTTGAACAGCAGTGCAACTTAAAGTGCTAAGCTTTGTGTTAAATATTATTTTAAAAAAATTTTCGTGAAGACCCTCGTGAAATTGACAGAAACTGCTTGTGCAGCCCTCAAGTAAACAGCTGATTTCACAACAAGCAAACAGCTGATTTTATAATTTGCGCTCTGACGTGCTTTCATTTTCTACAAAAATTATTTTTAAGATTTTTTTTATAATTTTAATAATCGTGGATAGTGACATGTTGTATACAACATGTTGCATGTAACAATTATCCCCATGAACTATTTAACGAAATTCCAAATAAACCAGCTCCTCGCCATTAAACTTGTTTTGTTTGGAGTGTCTCAACTTTGAGTTGGCATCACTGCTTTATTTGACCGACCATTTTATCAGCTGACTAACAGCTGATTTTTGTTTAATTTGCCTTGAAGTTCCATTACGAATCGATTTGCACCAGAGCAACGCTGGCTAATTGTTTGAACTTTTTTATCAAAATAATTTTGCTATTCCTCAAACTCATCCATTCAGAATTGTATTTTACGATGAAGTCCATTCCCGGTTGTATGGGTTTGTAAATAGGATAAGAATTGTCGCCTTCGGAGTGAAAATAATCCACAAATTTTTGTCGAAACAGGATTTACATTCACAGAAATTTACTGTTCGCTGCGCTTTATGGCCTGGCGGAGTCATTGGCCCACATGTCTTCCAAAACGATGAAGGTCACAAGGATTCGAAATTTTTTCGTATCTTAATTACGCGGCATTAATCTCGTTGATTTGTGGTGCCAACAGGACAGGACGGTGGCATATAGAGGGCGCTGCAATTGATTTGCTTTTAATGAGAAAATAATTTCAGGTAACTGCTCAATTAGTTGGCTTCCAAGATCGTGTAATTTAACCCGATTTGAATTATTTTCTTTGAGGTTATGTTAAGTCACTTGTGTGGAAGAATTTGTTTTGGTTTGTTATCAATCAAAATATTATGAACGAAGAGCGTAAGTTTTTCAATATCGTGTTGGAGTTAAAATCACGGATTTTAAAGGAACAACTTCAGTTGTATTTACTATAAACTGCCTGCTACAGCGCTGGGAATATTGATATCCACCTTGTGAATTTACAGCCTAGAAATTTGTATGGTAGAATATCCAACCGGCAGGGTTTTGAAGGCTTAAGAATATGTATGCCTTGATTCGGAACTCTATTCAATTCCTTTAAGCCCCTGCTTAACTTGATATTGTAAATATTTAACTGCCTTAAAGAGCACAAGACAACTCCTTCCCCCCCCCCCCCTTCTTTTTTCCACACCCTTAAAGACTTTATGTTACACACGTCTGGGCCAAGGTCTTGCCTCTGATTTGCTATCCCAAATGCCGATATATTTTATTTCATCGTTCTTATTTTGTCACATGTTGAAGTCGGGTGTTCTCTGCGAGTATCTTATGTGTTTATGCAGCGTTTTGGATTTCGTTTCTTTACTTTTTTCTTTTTCTTCATCTCAGAAATGGGGGGAGACCCACAACAGCGTTTTTGTTCATGCTCGTATTTTACAAGAAATAATTCTTTTTTTCTTTCTTTCTTTCTTTTGCCAACACTAATTAACTCATTAACATTTCTTATGGCCGGATTATATTTTGTTTTGGGTGCTTGTCGCATGTGAACAAACAGCCAAAAAACCAAAAAAAAACTTTGACTTTTAAGGGCTGCAAGGAAGCGCGGGTACTTTTTGTCGTTGTCTAGATGGTTGTTGTTGTTCGTGTTGCTTCTGAAAATACCGACCGCTGCACTAAGATGGCTGGCATTGAATAAAATTTATGTAAAATATTAAGAATAAAAAAGATTAAGAAAGAACAACATGCTGTAAGTTGTTGGTGTTGTGTGCTGCGGTGCCACAGTAGCCCACATGTAAAAGTGTGTGTGTGTGTGTGTGTTTGTGTGTGTGTAGGAAACTTGCACTTTCATTAGCGTTTGTTTGTTGGCAGCAGCTTTTAGTTTCTGTTTCTTATCTACTGGCCAGATGTGGAGATTGAGGATGCCTTTTTCGGATTTATTCGAGTCTTTACAAAAGCAAACTATTTGAGGGCTCAGCAGCCACTGGTTTCCTTGAGATTTATATGCCCAGAATATTTTATTTAATTATTTATTAACGAAATTTGACTGCTTTGTAAGAGGAGACATAATTTAAAAGGTGTTTGATTCTTAAGGAATTTATGGGTCTTCTAAGAAACTTTTATTAAAAAAAAAAAAGTTTTTGCGTTATAAAATGTGTTTCATTAGGCAGTGAGACCTTCTAAATTTTCTCAGCATTTCAATTTGTTTATCCCTTTAAAGCCCATTTTTAAGCGCATCTTAAGCTGCGCACAATGATTGTAACATCTGCCACGGCTGCCCTTATAAATCCAGCAAATTACTCCAGATTAAAAGTGGGGGTTTTTTTTTAAATAGTTAAGCAACTCTCAAGATAAATGCCAAACAAATAACAACAACAGGAATTTAATTAACAGCCGCTAAAAAGTCCAAAAGATGTCTATCTGATCGATTGGTGCGAAGGAGCGCGAAAGGCAAACAAAAGCAGCGACATGTAAATTAAAAGCGCGGGAATAAGCAAAAACAAACATGAACAATTACTTAAGCAAAGAGCAGCACAACAACAAACGTTTAACCACAACAAAGCTAATCCCTGCTTTAAGAGCTGATGCGGATTACAAGGAACACAAACTAAAAAAAAATAATAAATACAAAATAAAAGAAAATAAAAGGGAAGAAAAAAAACCAGGTCCCCAATGGCATGTCAGCAAGCGAAGCATGAAATGTCAAATAAATATATAAAAAAAACAACAAGAAGGAAACACAAATAAGCCTGCACACACTGGCTGCTACTGAAATATTAAATAAATACTCAGTCAGTCTTTCAGTCACTCAGTCATTCAGTCAGTTTTTGCGAGTGAGCAACTCGGCAAAATGCCATGCAAACCAACCAACTTATCAGGCAAAAGGCAAATAAATTTTACCAACAAACAAACAAACGAACATACGAACAAAAAAAACAAACAAAAAGTCCCTGTAAACTGAAATCAACAATTACGGGAGTCAAAAAGATCAATTGAAGAACGGGGTGTGACAGGCGGCGAAGAAACGAAACAAGAGCATTCGCTTTATTCCTCAATAAATCTGAAACATTTGTGGCATCTTCCAACCAGCCTCTTCATATTGGTCTCTCTCTCCCCCTCTCCCTCTCTCTGGGAATCTGTGTGCAAATCCAAGAGTATTAATAAAGACCACACATTTTGACAACGTCAAACCAGACCACCCAAGACGTTAATTTATGTCGTACAACATTTGCAACAAGAGCAGCGCGACTCAGCACTTGCGACATAAAAATTCTTTGCTTTTCCACTCTTATTTTTCTTTTATTTTTTACATATTTTTCTTCTTGCAATTTAAAGTTTTAAAGGAACAAATAAATATTGCTTGGGAATCTTTTTTTTCTCTCTCTCTCTGGCAACAGCCACAATAAAACAAATAAAACAAGAACAAGAAGAAAAATAAATACTTTAAACAGGTACAACTGAAAATTAAATAAATACACGCATGCGCCAATGAGTATCTAAGGAATTTTTATTAACCATCACATAAGCAACGACCCGACTGACTGACTGCCTGACCGACCGACCGAACTGGCTGATCATGATGATTCACTGCTGTGATCAAACCAGCCTTCTCATCTGGAAGGTGTGAAAATTGAAACTTTAGGATTATGCGCGCGAATTAGTATCGGACTCTGTGGTTAATAAAATAATAAACAACCATTTCCACAATCCTTAAATTCTTTATTGTCCATTAACAAAACGTCTATAAAAAAGCCAGCAAAGAAAGAAAAAAAAACGCCTTCAAAACCCTGACAAGAAATAAACTCATAAACTTTGTATGATTATGACGCTCCTCTCAGGACGAGATGATCTGAAAATCTATTAAACAAGATATTAAAAAGAAACTTTGGCTAGAATTAATGGACAAGCTTTTAAAGGCAGATGTCATTTCTTGTATGTTTTTAGTTTTAGCAAACACTTTTATTGGCCATTCTCTTAAAGCCAGCATTTTTATGTGGGAGTAGGATTGTTTTCTTTATCAAGAGGTTAAGATCAGTTCAATAAAAAGGCTTAAAAACATCATCAGGAATTCTATAAATCTATATTTTATTATTGATCGCCCACGCGAAATATATAAATACAAAAGGGAAAACAAAACAACAGGCATGAGGTCATCTAAAAGCTTATCCTTGTGTTCCGTCCGCAGGGATTTGTTTGCTTAAAGATCACAATTCTTCAGCAAGATCCCCCCTCCGGAACTGACTGTCTCTTGAGATCACTACGTTTTTAATATTAACAATTTTAGTTAAATTAAAAGCTGAATAGAATTAAGTGCAGGACACTCGTTTGTTTTTCATATTAAAAAAAAATGCAACATATTTTACACTTTTTAATAGAAAAGGGCGAAATAGGTGATTTGACTATATAATTTATTAGAAATTTATCCAACATTTCTTGCGAGAAATTACTTCTGTTACAAACCTTCTCCAAACTGCCACTTTTAAGGAAAAATTAAAAAAAAAATGTTACACGTTTTCTAGAAAATAAAACGCCATAAGGCAACATGCCATCTGTAATGGTGGGCTTCTATGTCCTTCAAAAATAACAACATCGTGGTACCAATTTTTCATACTAAAGTTCTGCTTTTTTTTTCAATGACACGAAGTGATAACAATTTCGGACTGGCAGCAATAATAAGATTTTATTAAAAACTTTTTAAAATACTGATAACAGATATGAAACTGGATTAAAATTTGTTAAAAGATATTAATTTCAATCCGTAAAGGGCTTGCTAACGAAAGTAATAAACAGCTGCAGTATTTAAATCGTATATTTGGCATATTAATATGTAGCCTTAACCCTGGATGGTTAACATTTTTCAAATGCACAAAGCTCATTTATTCTTTATCATATAACTCCTTTATGTTTGCTCGAGTTCGTATGGAATTTTAAGCCATTGAACACATTCACCGCCGCAGACTACAGACTACAACCTGTCAAATGTAGAAAAGAACAGCGTATAAAAGAATCATTATTTTCACTGCAACAGGCAACACGGCTGCTGGTTGTTGTCCCTGCTGTTTTCGTGGTTGTAGTCGAATTAAACTAATTTCGAGTTAAAAAATAACTTTCAGCTACAAAAAATAACTACTCAATTTGAATGCCATTTTTTCCTTAATTGACGATTTCATTTATTCCACTAACGATTCAGCGAGTGAGAGAAAGAAGATCAGCCTGATTATGGCTGGTATTTTTTGCCTTCGTATTCTACAATTTTTAATAGATTGAAGAAATATTTTAGTTTTTTTCCTTTAATCTATTACAAATTGTCGACTTTGTGGACCAACAACGCCCGCCGTAATCAGGCTGATCTTCTTTGTATCACTCGCTGGATCGTTAGTGGTTGGATGAAATGTCATTCATGTTGAAATTTAATTTTGGATTGGAAAATCCACTGGCGAATGCGGAATGTCAAACTCTTTTTTATTTTCAATCGAAATGTTCATACCTGATCGCACTTTAAGATCGTTGTGATCGCGCTAGCATCTACCCTAGAATTTAAATTCAGGCAATGGGACATTCTTATGGGCCGCAAACGAAAGTAAAAAACAAGACTTAATTAGTAACTAATTCTCTCCTCTTAATCTTCTATTTTTCTTTGTTCCATTAATTGCATGAAACACATTCAGTACAGCAGACTACAGACGGCAGACTACAACCTGTCATATATAAAATAGTTGTGCGTATAAGAGAACGATAATTTTGCAACGCGACTACTGGTTGTTGTCCCTGCTGTTTTTGTGGTTGTAGTCAATTTAAACTAATTTCTATTGTGGTAGGCGACAACGAGCAGCTGCAGTGTTGCCAGAGTAATACATTTAAATTAAATTGCTGCAAACTTGAAAATATATTTTGTTTTATCATACAAAAAGGGATAAGAAACTCTATTTCACAGCGAATGAAATGATTTCTTGTCATATTTTGTCGGCTTTTAATATATTTAATTGCAACAACACTAAGAAATATAGGAAAGCAGCTACACTGGCGTATGTAGAGGACTCTGCTACAAACAACAACTCCTGGTTATTGACTTGGTGGTAGCGTTTTCCAAATAATTCAGTAGCTGACTACACAGCGACAACTGTTGCCAGCGGCATTTACAGTCATTGTAGTCGGTAGCCTGCTGTGGTGTATGTGTTTAATGTTTAAAAGAGGAAATAAGTTTTTATGTTGGATTTTAATTAATTTTTTATTTTTCTTGAAATTTGTATTTTAAATATTTTTCTGGTGTTTTCCGAAATCTTCTAGCCTGAATCATATATCACTTTCAAGACCAGAATGGGTTAAGAAGCAGAGACAGTATTAATATTAGCCCAACACATGACCCATGAAAGACTTAAAGACGGCCTCCTGCAATCTTGTTTGATCTTGGCTGGAATTGTTAAAACAAAATCATTTATAATATCTTTCCTGCAACCTGCAGGTGAGTCTGCATCACACTGATGATGAGTAGTTTAATCCACTGCTAATTATTGATTTCCAATTAAACTAATTAAATCATCGTACACAATAAACGATAGAACATTTAGAACCCACTCTAAAACATTTCCAGTCGGTTTCATAACAACTTAACTTTCATTTCAAACACGCTTCAAACTCAATTTTCATTAAACAGAATTCAAGCTGCACGTCCAACCAAAATTATTTTTAATAAATACTTCAGTTTATCTTTAATTGCTTCGTAAATGATCATACTCAAACTAAAAGATACATGAATTTATCTCTATTATGAACTCCCATTTATTCTAATAAAAAAGCTCAACTTGTATAACAGCGTATTCGCATCATAACGAACATGATCTTTTGCTCGTATTCATTTTCAAACAAATTAATTAAAACGATTCGACATGCCAGAAATTAGCAAACGATTCAATTTCTTTGAGTTGGTCGGACCACCCTACTGACGCATGTAACTTCAAATACATGGCGACTACTTTGGTGGTCTGCCACCACCGCCAACCACCGGCACCAACAGCTAAAACAAATAACAACAACAGCAGCAGCAACAGTACAACAATAACATCATCATTTACTAAAACAGAAAAACCGACAACAACTTTGAACAGAAATGAAAATGAAAATGAAAAAAAAAAAATTATTCTTCACTTAATTTAAAGACTTGACACACTGACTGGGCTGGTGGTACGAGTAAACGGAGAGCTGCTCTATTCCCACAGTTCGTTTCAGACTCTCTCTCTCTCTGTCCATACGAACCTTGTGAGTGAGTCATTTTGCTGCAACACAAGAGAGCAGAGCTTTAACACATGACTCATCCATTAATCCGAAGGCAACTTCAGGTAAATCCAAGCGTTTTAATTCTATTATTTCCTATTATTTTCTTCTTCTTCTGAAGAAAGTATTTATTTGCATTTGCAAGGGTTAATTAATTTGTGAGTTATTAACAACGTGTTGCATGTACTCTCGCTTTAGTACGTCAGTTGGAATTCATGTGCGAGAGAAGATACTTTCGTCTGCGACTGGAAGTCTGATTTTTTATGTTTTTGTATTTCCATGTTCTTCCATGTACGCCCTTCTTCTTCTTCTTCTTGTTGGTTGCAACGGCGTGTGGTCTTTCCTGCTCTCCGCAGTTTTCCGCCAGAGCTTGTTGTAAAGCTGTTCAAGTCTCTGGAGTCTATGAGCATGCAGACAAGTGAGTGTCTGTCCCGTGTTTGAAATTCCGTTTGTTAAATGTTATTAACTCGCATCGATTGTGTGAGAGTTTAGGAATCGTCTCAAATCATTTCAACATATTCTCAACATTGATGGCATTTTGGTTTCTGTTTTTGTTATATTTCTGCTAGCTGATTAACCCATTGAGGGTGGATGGAAGCAACTGATATGGGATATCTTATTTCTTAGATATGATTTTTATAACCTTTACAATAACGTGAAAGGGTTTGTCATTCCGTGTGTAATTTCTTCGATATTAATAGGGCACCCCATGAAGTATATAAATTTGGGATTCTTATGAAAAGCGATGATAATTGAGCGATGCCCGTCCGTCTGTCTGTACCTGAAATTGGTTTTCCCAAGCCCCCAGAAGAAGTAGAGTCTTGGTTCTTGCACTTATGGATTGGAAATGAACTTAAATAGAGTGGCACTGAAAAATCCTAAATACGGTTACAGAGGTGGGTAGTTTACACCATTTCTCGACGCAAAATTAATACCAAAAACCAGTTATTTTTTTGTTTGTAAATTGAACCTGTTTCCTGCTTCGGGAAGCCTCAATTGTCTATTAAAAACTAAAAAATATTAAAAAAAAAATCCAGGGATGGGTAATTAAATTTTTTTTGCACGTTCAGTATTTTGTGGTACATGTAAAAACAAAAACAATTAAAAATTTTAAGTTTTTCTTAAATAAAACCGCTTTAGACAACATAAAGATTCGCAATAGTAAAAAAAATCAAAATTTCGAATCCAGGGTTGGATAACTGCAATATTTTGTGGTACATGAAAGTGACTACAATGGTTACAGATTTTAGGTTTTTCTTAAATAAAACTATTTAATGCCTCCTAAAGAGTTGCACTGATAAAAAAATTTAAATTTCGTTTCCAGGTATGGGAAACTAAAATATTTTTATTGCATAAAAGTAACCAAAAAGGCAACTAACGTGGTTTCTTACTAATTAAAACTATTTTTTAATTTAGGAAGAATAAAGTTGGTGTCAAAAATTAAAAGAAAATAAAAACTTCGACTCCAGGATTGGATAACTGCAATATTTAGTGGTACATGAAAGTGACCAAAATATTTAAAAATTTTAAGTTTTTCTTAAATAAAACCGCTTTCTACATCATGAAGATTTGCATTGGGAAGAAAAATATTAAAAAAGTCAAAATTTCGTTTCCAGGAGTGGGAAATTGATATATTTTCATTCATCAAAGTAACGAAAAAGGCAACGGACATTGTTTTTTCTCCCTAATTAAAACTATTTTATAACTCAGGAAGAACAAAATTTGTACTTAAAAATACATGTAAAGCCAGACGTACGTTGGTGAAGGGTATATAAAATTCGGCACAGCCGAAATTTCGGTATGGGATACCATAATTTTAGCCCCCAGGCCGATAATAATAAATGGAACCGCGCATCAACCTATTTTAATGACTGATTACGCGATTAATTGATTGATTTATTTTATACCAGAGGTAATTAGAGACTTTCTTGATTTACCGGATACAAGAACCAAACGTGCAAGTTCCATCATGTCTTCAGGAATTCTGCTTAGACCTCATAAATATTTTGTCTTTCAGCTTCAGATCAAAAGTCAATTATTAAAGTGCATAAGAGATGAGATCACCACTGTTGCCCACCAGAGATGGTGTTTTCAACTGCTGTGTTGAATACATTTTTAATTTCTGAAAAGCATTAATGGATTAATGACTTCATTATAGTCTCCATTATTGTTGATACATTCTCGAACCCTCGAATGGTTTAAGCGCTGCTACAAACTCTGACATTTAGGAAAACGCCAGCCGGTGTCGTAAAAGTATGAACTTCAACATGTGATTTTCATACAAGAAGACAAATCAAGCATGACTTGTAAAGGGTGATTTTTTTGTTTTTCTTTGAAGATTTCTAAAAGAGAAATGCTGTATAAGAAATCCTGTTGGCTCATCTCTCATGCCATCAGTTTGGTACAGAGATTTTGAGTCCATGTCAAAGTAAATTTCACAAACGGGGATTTTCGCCTTAAAAAAATTATTATCCCAACAATTTTTCAGATTCAGCTTGCAAAAGTACCACAATAAATGGTTTATTTATTGCGCTCAAGTTGCCAGACCATAAGCTATTCCGAGAACTCATTAAGTTTAATAAGTAGTTTTTTAATTATCAGATATCGTGGTTGCTTTTTAGGCATCACTATAATATGTTTTTACTAATTTTAAGCCGAAAATTCAAACTATATATTTATACTCTGCTCATCTACACCAAAATAACTTTCAAATGATATATACATTATATCTATTGGTGGACTATAAGATACATGTAGGAGTACCAGAGAAATATGGTTATCTAACCCAGTTCAGAAAGACTTTTATTAAAACACTATTTGGCCTAATTTTTAAGGTTTTATTACTTCATATTAATACAGGTCTAGCCATTTATTGTGCTCAAGACCAAGTGCTATTCCAAGGACAAATTGAATTTAGTGAGAATTTTTGATAATAAGACATCGTTGTTGCTTTTTAAACATAATTTCTATATATGTTTACTAACTTTGTGCTACAAATTCAATATACATATTTATATTATACACATCTACACCCAAATACCTTTCAAATAATATATGATTCATCTCTCTCGGTGGACGATAACATACCTAAGCCAGTACCACAGGAATATGTATATCTAACCGTTTTATAAATGACTTATTTCGAAACGGAATTCGGCCTAATTTTTAAGGTTTTATTACCTCATATTAACACTTAGTAAAAGGTCTAGCAATTTCTTGTGCCACCAGATCATACCAGATCATATGCTATTTCAAGAAAAAAAATTAATTAAGTAAGAATAAGACATCGCTGTTGCGTTTTTATTAATTTTTTGCTAAAAATTCAAAATATATATTTATATTATACACATCTACACCCAAATACCTTTCAAATAATATATGATTCATCTCTATCGGTGGACGGTAACACACCTAAGCCAGTACCACAGGAATATGTATATCTAACCGTTTTATAATTGACTTATTTTGAAACGGAATTTGGCGCAATTTTTAGGGTTTTACTACCTCGCATTAATACTTAGTAACAGGTCTAGGCATTATTGTGCTCAAGACCATGTGCTATTCCAAGGTTAAATTGAATTCGGTAGGTAATTTTTTAATTATCAGATATCGTGGTTGCTTTTTAAGCATAATTCATGTATGTTTTTACTAATTTTGTGCTGAACATTCAAAATATATATTTATATGGTGCACCTCTACACCCAACTACCTCTCAAATAATATACAATTCATCTCTATTAGAGGACGATATGATACCTCAAGCAGTACCACAGGAATATAAGTCCCTAATCCATTTACGAAACACCTGCACAAAGACATCATCTAACCTTATTTTTAAGATTTATTACCTCATATTTGTACGTAATAACAGATCTAGCCTCGAATAAAATATATATATAAAACTACTGCCCAAACTGAGTCAATTGCCCGTTAAACCCAACATGAAAGAAATCTCCCTATTCGATAGAAACATGGAGGCAGCGCTTCAATGAATGAATAAACAAAGTGAACAACGAGCGACCACCTTAAAAGATGTGGCTGTTAGACAAACGGACAGTCAGTCGGCTGGCAGAGACTGCAGACAGACGACTTATGACTTTGATTCAAATTCACAGACACTCTGCGCTACACAACGGCAACACAATTCGGTTCACTACAACGCGTTGTTTTAGTTTGGCTGGGGGTTTACGATGATTATTTAATAAAGTTTATATCTTTTGCTTACGTTTTTGTTGTAGTTGTGTTCTCTAAGGCTCTAAAACGGTTTGAGCGTTTAATAATAAATAAAAAATAAAAAGAAAATAAAGAAAATAAAAAACAGAATTACCAATTAGCCTGCCTTCTGGTTGATGACTTAATTAAGCCCAAATGGCGCCTGGCGAGAGATTTTTTCCTCTTCTATGTTTTTGTGTGAGCAACGGAAAAGGGCAAAGAGGTATTTCTTTTATATTTTTACCAGCAGCATCGGATAGTAAAATAAAAATTATAAATGAATTTCAATAACAAGAAAACTTAAATGGAAAAAATAGCTGCTCAAAACTGATAGTTTGTGTGATCGCTGATCGCAACGAGTGATAATTATTTTGATTAAAATCTTTATTATAATTTTTTATTCTATGAGAAGAGCGCTGAGAGACTCAAAGCAGCGATAATAATTTTAATCTTTGTAATTATCGCTAAAATAACAGTTTTGTTTTCCTTTAACGAAGCTGATAAATCACTATTCATGTTGTTAATTTAAATTTGTTTTCCCCTAGACAAGATTTTAATTACAATTCGTTGTCATTTGCCTTTGCTCTGTTGCGTTTTCGCCGTAATGACACAATTACTAATTGCGTTGGACCGACATGACAATTGTCACTCATAATGATGTAGTATCAGGCACCGGCATGCACACACAGACAGAGAGACGGCCACCGCACACTCACACACACTTACACTTGACTTATGGGTGCTTCTACTGACAAACAAACAATTGTGTGGCGGCTTCTTTGTGTGATTTCTTGGGTGTTTTATTTTCTTTTTTCTTGGCATCTTCTTTCTCTAGTTTCTGCAGGATTTTTCTTTTGCCCTCTTCTGCTGTTGCGGCTGAAGTGCTGCGAAGTGTTGGGAGTTGGTGATTTATTATTTAAAATATTCATGTACTTGTACGTTAAATACATGTTGCAGCCATTAGGCCGATATTTATTGTTTCTGCTCGATCTACGTGGGAGTTTTATGGGCCTGAACGTTTCGAAGAACTGCGAGATCATTTTGTGCAAAATGTGGACTGTTAAAAGGTCTTTTAATGTTGCGCTAGAATTCTCTCCTCTCTCTCTTATTTGGTAAATTTTATTGGAAAGAGAGAATAGCGTTCTCTACTATCTTAGCGAAAATGTGGCAAAACCCACATACTGCGTGCCCTATAACACTGTACAACAATAGAAATTTTTCTTTCCGAAAAGGGTTGTAACATTGTGGAATAAAATCGTATTGCACAGTGGGTAATTTTGAAGAAATAAATAATAATAAGAGTTGCGTAATTGATTGCCAGTAACACTGTATAACAAAACTATTTAATTTATAAAATGAATAACATCACATTGCACAGTGGGTAATATCGAAAAAATTAATAATAATAATAGGAGTTGTTTAACTGATCGCCAATAACACTGTAGAGCAAAAGTAATTTTTTAAGTCCTGTAACGTTTTGAAAAAATATCACATTGAACAGTGGGCGGTTTAAACAAATATATTATATAAAATTATACAGCATACAGACCGTGTGTGCGAGGTTTGTATATAATTTTGGATTGATTGCTGGTAACACTGTACAACAACAGAAAATTTTATTAATAAAAGGGCTGTGGAATAAAATCGTTTTGCATAGTGGGTAAAATCGAAAAAATTAATAATAATTTTAATGTTTAATTGATTGCTAGTAACACTGTATAACAAAACTAATGTTTTTTAAGTCCTGAACATTTTCAAATAAGATCACATTGAACAGTGGCCAATTTAAAAAAAAAAAATATTATAAAATTCTGCAGCATACAGATCGTGTGTGCGAGGTTTGTATATAATTTTGGATTTATTGCTAGTAACACTGTACAACAGCAGAAATTTTTATTAATAAAATGGTTGTGGAATAAAATCGCGTTGCACAGTGGGCAAAATTGAAAGCAATAGATAATAATACGATTTGTATAATTGATTGCTAGTTACACTGTATAACAAAACAAATTTTTTTGCAATAAAAGATCTGTAATACTCATATACCTTATTTACACTCGTGTTTGCGAGCTTTGGATATGATTTTGAATTAATTGCTAGTAACACTGTATAACAAAACTAATTTTTTTTAATAAAAGGCCCGTAATATTGTGGAATGAAATCGCATTGCACAGTGTGTGGAATCGAAAAAATAAATAATAATAGGAGCTGTGAAATTGTTTGCTAGTAACACTGTATAGCAAAAAAAAATTTTTTTTTTAATAAATCACTTTGGACAGTGAGTGATTGTAATGGAGTTTCATACAATATTTACACTCCTGTTTGCAGGCTTTAGACTGAAATTTGGGTTCTATATCTTGAAAATGCAACAGATTCATGAGACCTCGAATTATTGCCAAAAAAATCTAATCCTATACCAAACTAATGGCCTTGATCTATTAAAAAGTGTTCTGCGCAGAATTATTTTTCTACCCAACGGCTAAACGGTGTTCCACTTATAGTTTAGCCGATATTCAACTGAATGTTTTTACTACAAATTTTACTTTTAATGCTAAAGATTTTTTTTCAGTGCAATGGAAAATGTTAAAATCATTCAATATATTAAGTCTTCTGATAATTTTGTATGTCTTTGCGAAAGAACTTTTAATATTTCTACAACCAAAAACTGGATTTCGTTCTAACAAAATTATATCAAAATCGTGTTAAGCCTTGACTAAAAAAAATTTGATGAAATAAATTGAATAGCAAAATAAAATTGCGCAGCTTCTTTTAACAACTTTGTTTGACTGGATTCTGGTGACTGGTTTCAAATGATCGATCTCTCTCTCATTGACAATCATTTCTAAGCAAATCACGCGCCAAATTAACCATTTTTGGCGACAATTTAGCAACAACTAAATAGAAATTATGGTTCTATAAATGCTTTTCATATATAAAAAGTGGCCAACTCCCCAGGCACAACCTTGTTTGATGCAACTTTAATTTATTTTAATGCCATATTTTACTAATTATGCCGCTGCAATCTAGATATGGCCGGCAGTTGGGAGCAAAACAACAACAACAGCAACAAAAAACGATTGTGGCAGCTCAAACATCAAAAATTCAAACAGTTAAATGTTGAAATGCTGCATCAAAAGTTTCAAATTCAATTTTCAACTCACGTAATTATCTAATGCATGTATCTCTGAAATACATGTCAGGCATTTCAAAATTCGTCAGTTTGTTTGTTTGCAAGCAACAACAATTTTGAATGGTTTCATATCAAAATTTATATAGAAAAAAATTGTAAAAGACTGCACACTAACTGGAGTCACCAAGCAGAGGAAGAGGTTATTAAACAAAAACAAGTCAAGGTGCTGTAGTCGGCTGTAACAAATCTTATATACCCTTCACCAACGTTCATCTGGCGTTACATATATTTTTAAGTGCCAATTTTGTTCTTCCTGAGTTATAAAATAGTTTTAATTAGGGGGAAAAACAACGTCAGTTGCCTTTTTAATTACTTCTATGCATGCAAAAAAGAAATCAAGTTCCCACCCCTGGAAGGGAAATTTAAATTTTTTGAGTTTTTATCAATGCAAATCTTCGTGATGTAAAAAGCGGTTTTAGTGAAGAAAAATTTAATATTTTTAATCATTTTGGCCACTCTCATGTACTATAAAATATTGCACTTGTCCAACCCTGGTTTCGAAACTTTGATTTTTTTAATTTTCGATACCAATTTTGCTCTCTCTAAGCTATAAATAGTTTTAGTTAGCAAAGAAAAAAAAAAACAACGTCAGTTTTATGCATGAAAAAATATTAATTTCCCACCCCTGGAAACAAAATTTTAATTTAAAAATATGCATTATTTTTTTAATGGAAATCTTTATGAAGAAGAAAAACTACAAATTTGTAATTACTTTGGTCACTTTCATGTTTTACAAAATATTGCAGTTATCCAGTCCTGGAATAAAGGTTTTTTTTATTTTTTTTTTTGATACCAACTTTGTTTTTTCTGAATCGAAAAATATTTTTAATTAGTAAAAAACCACGTTAGTTGCCTTTTTGGTTGCTTTTCTGTATTAAAAAATTTTAATTTCCCATACCTGGAAGCGAAATTTGAATTTTTTTCTTGCCAATGCAACTCCTTACGAGGCATTAAATAGTTTTATTTAAGAAAAGCTTAAAGTTCTTAAATATTTTAGTTATTACATGTTTCACAAAATACTACATGTGCCAAAAAAAATTTTGTTTCCCATCCCTGGAATTTTTGTTAATTTTTTTAGTTTTTAATAGACAATTGAGGCTTTTCAAAGCATGAAACAGGTTCAATTTATAAACAAACAAAAAAAAATAATTGGTTTTTTGTATTAATTTTGCGTCGAGAAATAGGTGTAAGCTTCCCAGCTCTGGAGCCGTATTTAGGATTTTTCAATGCCACTCTATTTAAGCTCATTTCCAATCCATCAGTTCAAGAACGAAGTCTTTAGCTCTTCTGGGGGCTTGAGAAAACCGATTCCACGTACAGACAGACAGACGGACTAACAGACGCACTGACAGACGAACAGACAGACGGACATCGCTCAATCGTCTTCGGTATTCATAAGAATCCAGAATATGTAGACCTTATGGCGAGGAAATTACACACGGAATGACAAACCTCTTTCACTTTATGGTGAAGGGTATAATAAAAGAGTTATTTTGAAACGGTTGCACGACATGCCGGATTAGCAGCAGCGCTATCAAACCGCATTTCTTAATAGTTGCTATTGAACAGCAATTTTTATGACTGCCATCAAGTCAGTAGTTTAATAGATAAAGATAAACAATTATAAATGCTAATTAAATTGTTAACAGATCTTCGTTTATTCTGGTCAATCATAAAACCATCAACAACATGATGTTTGAAAAATAACTCCAATAAAAACCGAAAGCAGTTTTCAAAACCAACTGCAACTCCACACTGATGAAGTAAAACCAACCAACCAACCGCTTAAACTACTGCAGCATGTGTGTGGTCCGCTTGATCAACTCTTCAATCATCTAACGGAACGCACGTTTGTTTGTCTCTGTATAAAATTGAGAAATAACTTGAACAAAAAAGCGAACGAATCAAAAATTAAATTATTAAAAGTTTTCAAGTTAAACTTTAATATTTAAAAAACAATAGTTGGTGACTTTGAACAATTCAAGCTTCCATCCATCCAACCATCCATCCATCCATCCATCCATCTTATTGACACCAATTTTTTCCAACCAATTTTTCTCGTCTAAATTGTTTTATTTTGTTGTTGTTGCTGTTGTTTTTTTGCGCCAAACTTCAAACACTTGCAGCAAATTGAAAATGGAATTGTTGGATATACAAACAAACAATAGTTGCAACTATTTTGTTTGTTTGCTTATTTTTATTGTAATTTTTCTCTTCTTCTTCTTCTGGCCACTTGTGTTAATTGCTGAGATCATTCGTTCGTTCGTTGGTTCGTTCGTTTGTTCGTTTTTGTGTTTGATGACAACTGCCTATTAAAATTGTTGTTTGTTCAATTATAATTATTATTAAAATTCGTGTTGCCGTTGTTGTTGTTGTTGTTGTTGTTGTTGTTGTTATTATTATTGTTATTTGACGTCTCAATGGAATTGAATTATAATCAGTGAATGAACGAATAGACTTCAAATGAATGAACGACTGAATTAATGATTATAAATCATGATCATGATTTTTGTTTGTTTACTTTCCATAAGCAGTCAAATCAATTTATTAAGAAAATTTAGTTGCTATTTAATCATTTAAAAATAGATAAACAAGTTTATTGTGAAGTTTTTATTTGAAATAATCCCAGCAGGTGATAAGGAACTTTGCAGTCATTCAATTTTGTTATTATTCTTTTATTATTTAAAGGAAAAAACGGTTGACCTTTTCAATACAACTTGCAAAAATTAGCTCCACGAGCTGTTGTTTTAATATAACAATTTTTGAACGATACTGACTGCAACTAAACACAATCAAGAGCTTAAAAAAGCACCCTGTTTTGTCAGTATTAGAGCGAAAATTCGTTGGCGGAAGAACATAACGAACGATCTACTAACAATCCCATGTTTCTCAATCTCTCCTCTCAATAATATCTCCCTCTCTATTTTCTACAGTTCTGACACAATGCGTTGTATGGGAAGGACCCCTCGGCTAAATGCCGCTGCGAGTAAAAAAATAATTTCCCGCTACAAAAATAACTACTCAATTTGAATGTTATTTTTTCTTTCATTGACGATTTCATTTATTCCACTAACGATTCAGCGAGTGAGAGAAAGAAGATCAGCCTGATTATGGCTGGTATTTTTCGCCTTCGTATTCTACAATTTTTAATAGATTGAAGAAAAATTTAAGTTTTTTTTCCTTTAATCTACTACAAATTGTCGACTTTGTAGGCCAAAAACGCCCGCCGTAATCAGCCTGATCTTCTTTGTGTCACTCGCTGGATCGTTAGTGGCTGGATGAAATGTCATTCATGTTGAAATTTAATTTTGGATTGGAAAATCCACTGGCGAATGCGGATTGTCAAACTCTTTTTTATTTTCAATCGAAATGTTCATACGTGATCGCACTTTAAGATCCTTGTGATCGCGCTAGCATCGACCCAAGAATTTATATTCGGCAAAGCGGTAATTTTCATCGGTTGGAAGCGAAGATAAAAAACATAATTAGTAACTAATTCTCTCCTCTTAATCTTCTCTGTTTCTCTGTTCAATTAATGGCATAATAATGCAAAGAACTCATGCTTAAAACACATTCAGTACAGCAGACTACAGACTGCAGACTACAGCCTGTCAAAAATAGAATAGAAGTACGTATAAGAGAATGATTATTTTCACTGTAACAGGCAACGCGGCTACTGATTGTTGTACCTGCTGTTGTTGTGGTTGTAGTCAAATTTAATGAATTTCTATTGCGAAGAGCGCCAATGAGCAGCTGCAATGTTGCCATTGTAGTACAAATAAATTAAATTGTTGCCAAATTGAAAATATATTGTTTTATCATACAAAAAGGAATAAGAAACTCTATTTCTCGGTAAAAGATATAATTTCTAGTCATATTTAGCAGGCATTTAATATATTTTATTGCAACAACACTAAAAAATATATATGAAAGCGGCTACACTGGCGTATGTAGAAGACTCTGCTACAAAAAACAACTCCTGGTTATTGATTTAGTGGTGTCGTTTCCCAAATAATTCAGTAGCTAAACTACACAGCGGCAACTGTCGCTGGCGGCAATTGCAGTCATTGTAGTCGGTAGCCTGCTGTGGTGTATGTGTTTAATGCTTCTATCACCAAAATTTATATTCACATAAACAACACTCTCTAAAGTTCAGTTTTGCAAGAATCGCCTGTTTTCTCAGAATACTCATCAATTGTTGGTGGTGCGTTCTAAGTACTGCACCTTTTTTATTTTGAATACTCAAGACTAAAAAATAGTTCCTCGATACTTTCAGAGTTGTATTCTTAAGTTAAGTTATGGAGTATTAACGAGCATTGAAAAGTAATAGAGTTCGCCAGCACAAATTATTAACAATTTACTTTAAAAAACAAAAAAATCATTTCGTTTGTCTGAAAATTTTTCGCACACACTGTCAATGCTCGAGGGAAGAAACATCTACGCACCTGCAACATTTGCAAACCCCCAACAACGACCATAAAACAAAAACTTTGTTACAATAATTTAAATGGTAATTTAAATATGAAAATATGTTTGATATTTTTATGGACAATTACGAACAGAAAACAAAGAAGGAAAATAAATTCCTGATGCGGACATTTGCAAACATGATGTACAATTATTGACTCAATCAACAGTTGCAATGATTTCTGCTGCCGTCTCTTGGCCCAGAACACAGATGAACGATGACTAGAGAATAAATAAAAAAAATATATAAAAAATAAAAAAACCAACCCTTTTCTTCAGCAAACAACAGGAGAACAGCAGTACTTTTTTTTTTGTTTAAATTGAAAATCAAAGAAACATCTGCTTGAAGGTCGCATTAACTGCAGTTATTTAGTCATGATTGACTTCCTCTCTTTCAAGAAATCAAAATACAAGCAAAATAATAATAAAGAAATCGAAAACAGCACACAATTGATTTTGCATTGATTGAGTAATAAATATAAAAATTTTGAAATCGTTTCGAATGCGAAACAAAAAACTGATTTGCATATAAAATAAATGTACTGCAAATAAATAACTAAATAATAAAATGATGATGACGATGATGATCATGATGATGATTATGATGGGAATTTGAACAGAACGAAAATAATTACTTTTCGTAACTTTTTCGTTTTGTTTTCTGGATTCTTTTGAGATCAGTTGTGAGAGTCGGATCGCGTCAACTATGACGGATGGAAATGATAAGGCCACTTATAATTAAAAAAAACAACCGGGGAATATGTCCAACATATTTATTTAATGTCAACAGGTTCCCAAAAATGTTTTTTTAAATGTTTCGTAATAACCGGCAATTTAATCTTAACAATGTCCTTAGAAATGGTGTATTAAATGACGAAATTTATAAGAAATCTTATTGTTAAAGAAATAAAAAAATGTCTTTTTGTAGAACCTTTCAAAATTTATATATTATAGAACAAGAAATTTATTATTATAGAACAAGTAAAAGTGCCATATTCGGCTGTACCGAATCTGATATACCCTACACCAACGTACGTCTAGAATTACATATATTTTAAAGTACCCATTTTGTTCTTCCTGAGTTATAAAATAGTTTTAGTTGGAAAAAAACGACGTCAGTTGCTTTTTTGGTTACTTTGATGAATGAAAATATATCAATTTCCCACCCCTGGCAACGAAATTTTATTTATTTTGATTTTTTATCAATGCAAATCTACATAAGTAGTTTTATTTAACAAAAATTTTTGACCATTTTGGCTACTTGAGTGTACTAAAATATATTTTAGTTGTCCAATCCTGGATTCGGAATTTTCATTTTTGATACCCATTTCGTTCTTTCTGAGTTATAAAATAGTTTACGTTAGAAAAAAAACGACGTCAGTAGCTTTTTTGGTTACTTCGATATATGAAAATATATCAATTTCCCACCCCTGGAAACGAAATTTTGACTTTTTTTTAATTTTTTTCTTACCAATGCAAATTTTCATGATGTAGAAAGCGGTTTTATTTAAGAAAAACTTAAAACTTGCAACCATTTTGGTCACTTTCATGTACCACAAAAAATTGAACTTTTCCAGCCCTGGATTCGAAATTATGATTTTTGATACCAATTTCGCTCTCCCTCAAATATTCTTCTTTTGCAAAAAAAACGTCAGTTGCCTGTTTGGTTACTTTTGTGAATAAAAAAATATCGATTTCCCACCCCTGGAAACTAAATTTTATTTTATATTTTATCAATGCAAATCTCCATAATGTAAAAAGCGGTTTTATTGAAAAAAAAATTTAAATGTTTTTTGCGATTTTGGCCACTTTAATGTACTATAATATATTGCACTTGTCCAACCCTGGATTCAAAATTCTAATTTTTTTTTATTTTGGATACTAATTTTGCTTTCCTTAAGTTATAAAATAGTTTTAGTTAGTAAAAAAAGTAACGTCAGATGCCTTTTTGCTTACTTTGACGAATGAAAAATAAATCAATTTCCAAACCCTGGAAGAGAAATTTTACTTAAAAACTTTTTTTTTTGCCAATGCAAATCTTCATGATTTATAAAGCGGTTTTATTTAAGAAAAACTTAAAATTTTTAAATAATTTAACTATAACATGTACCACAAAATACTGAATGAGCAAAAAATCTTTAATTTCCCATCCCTGGAATTTTTTTATTTATTTTTTTAGTTATTAATTGACAAGCATGAAACAGGTTCAATTTACCAACAAATAAAAAAATAATTGGGTTTTGGTATTAATTTTGCATCGAGAAATAGAAGTAAGCTTCCCAGCTCTGGAAGCGTATTTCGGAATTTTCTCTATTTAAGCTCATTTCTAATTTATCAGTCCAAGAACGAAGTCTCTAGCTCTTCTAAGGACTTGGGAAACCAGACTTCACTTACGGACAGACGGCAAATTGAAAAATCTCTTAAACAAAACGCACAACAGCCGTCAGGGGCTGGAAGGTCAGAATATGGGAATACGAGCAAAAACCTCCAACAACAAACTTGAACAACATTTGCGATGATTTCTTGTGGTTGAAATATTGACGGATTTTTTCTCTCTTTCTGGCTAAAATCTCTTGCAAATAAAACAACAATAAAACAAAACTTTTAAAAACCTCAAAATATTGACAAAAAATTGACAGTTGAACAGAAACAAATTGATTGATATTGTGATTCTCGGCTTAAAACTTAATTATAATGATCCTCAAAAAAAATTTAAAAAAAAATGAAGAAGAGCAAAAAGCGTTTAACACAAAAAAAATTTCTTTTTTTACATTCAGCTGCTTCAGCCGTTCTCCTCAACTGCCAGATGACACAAATTCTTGTTTATTTCTTTCGGTTTTTCGAAAGACGACGGTTCAGTTAACAAATGGCGTTGACAAATAATTATTAACTACCGCAGCAGTAACTCTCCCTGCCCTCCATCGCAAATAAAACGTTGAAACTCGTACGTTTTGACTTGACAAATTGTAGAGAAATCATCCAACCATTTTGACTATTTAATTTACTATTTTTCTATCCCATTATTTATTCATTTATTTGTTGTTGTTGTTGTTGCTGTTTTTTATTTCGAAATTTCTCTCGGACTTGACTGCAGCGACCATTGAAAGCAGCCATGCATGACGCTTTTTTTGACAATAAAATTAAAAAGACATTAAAAATGTTTTAAAGAGCGATGCGTAACTTTGTTTACAATAGAGGCAACAACAAAAACACCAACCATAAGCAAATATTTATTAACATCAAATATTGTATTAACAAAACCAACAGAGTTAACTTGATGACAATAACGAATGGAGTTGGAGCCAATTTTAAATATCAGGCCTTTGAAGGAATTTAATGTTTAAGCAAAACAAAAAAAAATTACTGATCAATTTTTTGCAGACGAGTGCATTTACCAGTACAATTCCAGCCAAGAACCATTTGGTGCAGTTCCTTACTAAACCAAGGCAATAAATGAATTGGACCCAAGTCCAGTCCAACAACGAACGAGTTTGATCTTTTAAAAACTGAATGTAATTTGAAAAAAAAAAAATATTTAAACATCTCCGTCAAACAACTCTGAATGTTAAAGAGAGTCTTATGCAAATGTTTTGCATCTTCTGGTTCTTATATTTTGCACTCCATTTAACGACTAAAAAAAGTTAACAAAAACAACAACAAGAGCTTGAAGAAAGAATAAAAAAGAATCAACACAATTCATGTCATTATATTGTTGCAACAAGAGCAAGAGCAACAATAATAACAATAACATGCAAACATATGAACTACACTAGTAAATAGTTAAAAGAGTGGCAGCAACAGCAGCAGCAACAAAGGCAACAATGGCAACAATAAGAAAACAAAACAACAACAACAACAAAAAGAATAGAAGTTAAACACAACAAGTGGCTACAAGTGCCACCAACCAACCAAACAACAACAACAGCAACAGCAGCAACAATTTCACTAACAAAATCCCACCATAAGAAATTAAAAAAATGTGCCGTTTGTTTATTCAGATTCAGATTTTTTCCTACATTTTTAGTTTTTATTTATTTGTTGCAGTTAAAATGTCGTTTTACGCGAGACAGTTGTTGGTTCAATATGCCACCGTTTTTCAAATGGTTGCTTGTTCTTGTTAACTTTGAAAAGAGGGCTTGTTCCTGTTGCTCTTGACTGCTCCAGTGCACTTTGCGTGCTGACAATTTACAGATTTTCCCAACAGTGACACTGATTCGTATGGTGGTGGTGGTGGTGGTGGCGGCTGTCCTTAATTTACCTGCACCGTCATTATTTTATAATAGACAAACGGATTTGCAGCCTCTTGCAGTTCCAATCAAATTGTTTTTAAAGCAAAAAAAAAAAAACAATGAAAAGTGCTATGGTCGGCTACAACGAATCTAAAATACCCTTCGCCAACCTACGTCTGGCGTTACAAATATTTTTAAGTGCCAATTTTGTTCTTCTTAAATTATAAAATAGTTTTAATTAGCAAAAAACAACGTCAGTTGCCTTTTTGGTTACTTTTATGAATGAAAAAATATTTCAATTTCCCAACCCTGCCAACGTAATTTTATTTTTGTTAAATTTTTTTGCCAATGCAAATATTCATGGTGTAGAAAGCGGTTTTATTTAAGAAAAATTACAATTACACTTTCATGTACCACAAAATATTGCAGTTATCCAACCCCGGAAGGAAAATTTTAATTTTTAGAATTTTTTTTATCAATGTAAATCTTCGTGACGTAAAAAGCGTTTTTATTGAAGAAAAATTTTAAATTTTTAACCATCTTGACCACTTTCATGTACTATAAAATATTGCACTTGTCCAACCCTGGTTTAAAAACTTTGATTTTTTTAATTTTCGATACCTATTTTGCTCTCGCTAAGCTATAAAATAGTTTTAGTTTGCAAAGAAGAAAAAAAAACACCGTCAGTTTTATAAATTTAGAAATATATCGATTTCCCACCCCTGGAAACGATATTTAAATTTTTTTTACCAATACAACTCTTTACGAAGCATTAAATAGTTTTATTTAAGAAAAACTTAAAATTTTTAACCATTTTGGGCACTTTTTTGTACCACAATATATTGCAGTTATCCAACCCTGGATTCGGAATTTGGATTTTTTTAAATCAATGCACATCTTCATGATGTATAAAGCGGTTTTATTTGGGAAAAACTTTAAATTTTTAAACAATTTAGTTCTTACAGGTACTACAAAATACTGAACGTGCCAAAAAAAACTTTTAATTTCCCATCCCTGCAAACTTTTTTTTTATTTTTTTAGTTTTTAATAGACAATTCAGGCTTCCCAAAGCATGAAATCGGTTAAATTTACAAGCAAACAAAAAACCATTGGATTTTGATATTAATTTTGCGTCGAGAAATGGGTGTAGGCTTCCCAGCTCTGGTACCGTATTTCAGATTTTTCAATTGCACTCTATTAAAGTTCATTTCCAATCCATCAGTCCAAGAACGAAGTCTCTAGCTCTTCTGAGGGCTTTGGGGAAAACCGATTTCGCGTACAGACAGACTGACAGACGGACGGACAACGCACAATCGTCCCCGCTTTTCATATCCAGAATCCAGAATATATATTCTTCATGGGCTCCCATATTAATAGCGAAGAGGCACATCCCTGGCCCCCACTGTGCTATTATTTTAAGCGCACAAATTTAGTTCTTAAAAATTCCACTCTGAATATTTTGCTGGAGTTGGCCAATTTGCTAATTGAAATTCTTTCGACTTCTCACAAAATATTGTGCTTCTAATGGAAACTGAAGCCATTAAATTTAACAAGCGCAGAGAAGAAGACAAAATAAAAGACCCACAAACGCATATTAATTAAAGAAAAAATAAACAAACATAATTTATTTAAAAGCAACTCACAACAATCCATCATCATACAAATTGATGAGCTCATAACTCAGTGGACTCAGTGAACGAATGAATGAATGAATGGCATCGTAGTACGACGATCATCATGTGGCCGGGTCGTTCGCGCACTGCTGAGAGAGCACCACCAGCGAATGAGTGCGGCTGATTGCGGTTGACTGCTGGCAACGACAATACAGAATGTGTTGTTTGCCGTGCCGCGCCGCGCCGCGCTGACTAAATGAATGACACATTGTTTGGTTGCACAACAAAAACAAAAACACAATTTTCTAATGGAATTCGATTGTTATATCGGGCTAATGCCAGCGATTAGAGACATACGAAAAAATGTATATCGAGTTGTTGTAAAAGAAACAACAACTGAATTCTCAAATCGGTAAAAGTAAATCATGGCCTTAATGGAAATTTCAATAAACAATAATTTCCACAAGATGATGCAGAACATCAGAGCACGATGCTGACGTTGATAAACAAAATGTGCGTTTGCAACCAACACACACACACACACACACACACACATACACAATGAAACATAAGTGGAACACCTGAAGTATCGATTATTTATCTTCAGCAGCAGGGAAATTTCGCAATAATACGGATTTATTTTAAATACCAAATACTTCAACATGAAGTTCCCAGGATACTTAACAACTTCACATGACACACACACACACACACATATGCATGATACGCACAGACACACGGTATTCTTTTTCCATAAAAATATCAATTTACAGTTCATGATGCCACAAGCATTAAAACAGAATATTGAATTAAAAAAAAATGTTTAATAAACTTCAATCTTCATTAAGACTCTTTCCGACTTCTTTTTTTTTTTAGTTAATGATATTTGAATCGCTCCACAGCGCTGCAGTACAGACCAGCGTGTTTGAACAAGATTTTGAATACACAATTGCAACATGCAACCAGTAAAATGCTGTCAGCAAAACATTTTTTATTATTTTACAAGCTCTAAAATCGGATTGTCCCATAATTGTCACACACACACACGCACACACACACATGCGCACATACACAAACACACAATGAAGTGGTAGATTTCGTCTGTGGATTTATGAAAGAAAAATGGATGAAATGACAATCAGAAATCCTTGAGAAGCACAAAATAAACTGCTTCAGAAGATATTTTAAATAAAAATGTGCAGATGTCAGGAAAAAAATGGGAACTTCGTTTTCTTTTCTAAAAAAAGATGTAACATTTTTCCACTTTTTTTTCTAAAGAGTTGCAGTTTCCAAGATATTATTTTTTGTAACTGATAACGGATGAACTTGGACTCATTTCACTATTTTCAAGTAACAGAAAACTGCCTTTTTTCATAAAAAAAGTGTAAAAAATGTTGCATTCTTTTCTAGAAAAAAACATAACAAAATGCATTAAATACATTCAGTACAGCATTCTACAGACTACAACCTATCAAAAATAGAAGAGAACAGCGTATAAAAGAATCCTTATTTTCACTGCAACAGGCAAAACGGCTACTGGTTGTTGTCCCTGCTGTTTTCGTGGTTGTAGTCGAATTAAACTCATTTCGAGTTAAAAAATAACTTTCAGCTACAAAATTAACTACTCAATTTGAATGTTATTTTTTTTTCATTGACGATTTGATTTATTACACCAACGATTCAGCGAGTGGGAGAAAGAAGATCAGCCTGATTATGGCTGGTATTTTTTGCCTTCGTATTCTACAATTTTTAATAGATTGAAGAAACATTTTAGTTCTTTTCCCTTTAATCTACTAGAAATTGCCGACTTTGTAGGCCAAAAACGCCCGCCGTAATCAGGCTGATCTTCTTTGTGTCACTCGCTGGATCGTTAGTGGCTGGATGAAATGTCATTCATGTTGAAATTTAATTTTGGATTGGAAAATCTACTGGCGAATGCGGATTGTCAAACTCTTTTTTATTTTCAATCGAAATGTTCATACCTGATCGCTTTTTAAGATCTTCGTGATCGCGTTAGAATCGACCCTAGAATTTATAATCAGGCAAGCGGACATTCTTATGGGTCGCAAACGAAAGTGAAAAACAAGACTTAATTAGTAACTAATTCTCTCCTCTTAATCTTCTATTTTTCTTTGTTTCATTAATTGCATGAAACACATTCAGTACAGCAGACTACAGACGGCAGACTACAACCTGTCAAATATAGAATAGTTGTGCGTATAAGAGAATGATAATTTTGCAACGCGACTACTGGTTGTTGCCCCTGCTGTTTTTATGGTTGTAGTCAATTTAATTTAATTTCTATTGCGAAGAGCGACAATGAGCAGCTGCAGTGTTGCCAGAGTAATACATTTAAATTAAATTGTTGCAAACTTGAAAGTATATTTTGTTTTATCGTACAAAAAGGAATAAGAAACTGTATTTCTCAGTAAAAGATATAATTTCTTGTCATATTAAGCAGGCTTTTAATATGTTTTATTGCAACAACACTAAGAAATATATGAAAGCGGCTACACTGGCGTATGTAGAGGATTCCCCTACAAACAGCAACTCCTGGTTATTGATTTGGTGGTGTCGTTTTCCCAAATAATTCAGTAGCTGAGTACGCAGCGACAACTGTCGCTAGCGGCAATTGCAGTCATTGTAGTCGGTAGCCTGCTGTGGTGATTGTGTTTATAGCACACAAGGCTTCTATTGTGTTAACTTGGGTTGACACAAAATGCCACGGCATGCCTTCGCCTTTATTTCGTTTTTATGTTCTTCCAGAGTTGCTAAAAGATTTCCGATTAATAATTTTTGCTTCTAGTGCCAAAACTATTGCAGCCCGCTTTAATAACTTAATTATCGTAGCACTTTTTCACACATACAACCCCGTCATGATGATGATGAAGATCATCATCATTTTATCGCACATACGAGTATCTGCAACATCGTCATCACCATTTCAATCTGCCCATCAGCAGTGTCATGTCCCAAGTCATGATCAACTTTAGCTTTTCTGTTGACTTAAGGAAATTAAAATTGGAAGCTCCAGCCAACCAGCAGCCTTTTGCTTGATCATCGTTGGCTGATTTTTATGTTCTCTCCTTTATCGTCTTAATATCTCTTAACGCCATAATCAAACCTTAAGCCAACAGCAGCTGTAGCAGCAGCAGCTCCGGCAGCAGCAGTAACAACAGCAACAGCCTTAACAATTTGCACAGGAATTGACGCTCTAAAGACTTAGTAACGTTGTCGTTAACCCAGAGAGGGGCCAAGAAAGACAGGAGGGCGACAAATTTTTGCAGCAGACCATTTCATTAGTTCCTTCACTGCCATCACGGGCAGTTGTTGCTGTCGTTGTTTTTGCTGTAGTTGCTGTTGATTTAGGAAAGTACGTGCAGTACGAGAAACATTTAAATTTTGTACACTTTTCAAAATCGTTTAAGACAGAACACAACAACATTAACAACAACAACAACTCCTGCTGCAGTAGAAAAAGGAATGCAGGCAACGAGCAGCACAGTGGAGCAACCGATAACTGCTGGTATTTGAAATAGAATTAATTTATTTCGCTTTTATTTTGATTAAACAGTCAACGAGCGATTCAGTCAGTCAGTCGGTCAGTCAGTCGGTCGGTCAGTCAGCCGGTCAGGCGTCATGGCAACTCAAGTAGGTACTGGAGTTGAGTGCGCGTGTGTCATCGTATCTGGGCAACTTCGACACGAGGTTCATTTCTACTCCCCTTCTTCTGCCTTTCGACCTTTCAAAGCGCTTGTTGTTGTTGTTGTTGTGTGCTGCATGTTGTGTGTTGTGTGTTGTTTGATTGTGGTTGTGGCTTTCGGCGCAATTGCTTAAGCTTTATGCAAGACAAGATTTAAACATTGTACAGCTCTTCTTATTGCTGCTGCTGCTGTTGTTGTTGTTTGTTTGGTAATTCATTTTTTTTTTTTTTGTTTTTTGTTTTTGTTTTGTTGGGTTCCTCGTTCCTTCTTGAGAGTTAATTCCACTACGATTTGTGTTCTGTGTTCCTTTTCTGTTGTGTGTAGTAAAATATTTGTTCCCTGTCAACTTGGGTGGTCTTTTAATTCAGCCCGTTGTTGTTGCAATTCCATTTGAAGCCTGCTGCATGTGGCACATGCATGCATGTTTTAACTGCAGCTTTATTAAAGCGTTGCTTTATTTTCTTGTGTTTTTTTGTTTGTTTATTTTGCAGCCAAAGCGGCAGCGATCAACTCATACAAAAGGGTTAAAGACTTATTTGCCCATAAAATAGAAAAGCGAAGAGGAATTGTTGTAATAATTATTGCAGGAGAATAAAAATCGAAGAAGAACATGCCAAATCCTGTTCTCCGTTCAGGAATGAAAAGTAATAATTGAAATTTTATGCAATTTAAGTTACGTTGGGAATGACGAATTCTAATAAAATATTTGAGCCGTTTAAAATGGGACCGACAAGAAAATATTTTTATTATTTTCTTTAAACATTTTTTAATGATAAAATCAATTGCGTATTTATTTAATGGCCAATTGGATTGTCAAGCAAATATTTCAATTGTCTGAAAGTTAAAGCAACCGTTTCGGACTTGTACGCTTTTAATATAAGGTGTTTTTTATAGAGTGATACAACTTTGAGTTGGCATCACTGCTTTATTTGACCACCCATTCAACAGCTGAGAGTTGCTGTTTGTTTAGTTTCCTTCAACATTTCATTATGGATAGACTTACACCAGAGCAACGCGTGCAAATTGTGGAAATTTTTAATCAAAATAATGGTTCTGTTCGTCAAACTTATCATGCACTTCGTCCATTCAAAATTTCATTTTCCGATGAATCCAATTTTTGGTTGAATGGGTGCGTAAATAAACAGAATTGTCGCATTTGGAATGAAGAGAATCCACAAGCGTTTGTCGCAACACCATTTCCATCCACAGAAAATTACTGTCTGGTGCGCTTTATGGGCTGGCGGAGTCATTGGCCCGAATGCGTCTTCGAAAACGATGACGGTCAGAATGTTACTGTTTGTGAAAATTGGTGTTCCAGATTGCGCCTTGTACGCGCCAGCCGTGGCGGCCTTATGGCCGCAGTCATATTTAAACATTAATGTCATAAAATTTTCTATCCAATAAAGACCGTTTCATTGATATCAAAAATATATTAATATGTTTTATTATGATTTACACTTGTATCACTCTATAAGAAACACCCGATACATCTTTTTCTCACACATTCTGCAAAAAACGCTGGTAACGATGATGCGATATAAATATGCGTTGTACAGACGATTCTTCAGTTCAAGATTATTTTCTTAATTATTTGCTTAACACTTGAAAGTTGAAAGTGTGTTTCTAATATTAAGAGATTTTAATTGATCTCAAGTAAAAAAATATTGTTATTGAATGGCGTTCTTACACACACACACACACACACTCAAGAATTGGAATAGATACTTGTTGTTTCCACTTAATAAGTGTTTGAAAGAAGAAAAAGGAGATGAATTTTAAAACAAAATAAAGGATTTTATAGAGAAGAAATAAGTTATAATCGCAACACACACACGTTGTTGCTTTTAACTACTCTTAACTGTCAAAATATTGTGCGACGGACTGGTTGTTGCCTCTTAAAGATCTTTATGGCGCATCTTTTCTTATTTTTATAGCCTTTACAAAAAAGTGAAAGGGTTTGTCATTCCGTGTGTAATTTCTTCGATATTAATAGGGGACCCCATGAAGTATATAAATTCTGGATTCTTATGAAAAGCGATGACATTTGAGTGATGTCCGTCCGTCTGTACGTGAAATGTGTCTTCCCTAGCACCCAAAAGAGCTAAGACTTCATTCTTGCACTGATGGATTGGAAATGAACTTAAATGGAGTGATATTGAAATTCAGAAAATATGGTTCCAGAGCTGGGAAGCTTACACTTATTTCTCGACGCAAAATTAATACCAAAAAACAATTATTTTTTGGTTTGTTTGTAACTTGAACCTGTTTCATGCTCTGGGAAGCCCCAATTGTCTATTGAAAACCAATATATAAAAAAAAGAATTCCAGGGATGGGAAATTAAAGATTTTTTTGCACATTCAATATTTTGTAGTACATGTAAAAACCAAAATGTTTAAAAATTTTAAGTTTTTCTTAAATAAAACCGCTTCATACATCATGAAGATTTGCATTGAAAAAAAATAATTTGTTTATATCAAAATTGTGTTTCCAGGGGTGAGAAATTAATTTTTTTCATACATGAAGCTGACGGTGTTTTTTTTTTCTTTGCTAACTAAAACTATTTTATAGCTTAGGGAGAGAAAAATTGTTATCGAATATTAAAAAAAATCCAAATTTCGCATCCAGGGTTGGACAAGCGCAATATTTTATGGTACATGAAAGAGGCCAAAATAGTTAAAAATTTTAAATTTTTCTTCAATAAAACCGCTTTTTACATCACGAAGATTTAAATTGATAAAAATTTCTAAAAATTAGAATTTCCCTTCCAGTGTTGGATAACTGCAATATTTTGTGGTACATGAAAGTGACCAAAATGTTTAAAAATTTTAAATTTTTCTTAAATAAAACCGATTTATAAATCATGAAGACTTGCACTGGCAAAAAAATTAAAAAAAAAAAAATTTCGTGTGCAGGGGTGGGAAATTGATTTATTTTTCATTCACAAAAGTAACCAAAAAGGCAGCTGCCGTTGTTTTTTTCCCCCCTTTTTTTGCTAAGTTAAACTATTTTATAACTCAGGAAGAACAAAATTGGTACTTAAAAATATATGTAACGTCAGATGTACGTTGGTGTAGGGTATATACGATTCGGCACATCCGAATATATATATTGTTATTATTTCAGATCTTTATATATATTTACATGTCTAATAACTACAACCTGCTGATCCCTAGAGTGCTCTGATTAAAGTGCGAAAGTTTCAATTGTAACTAAAAACGCTTAAGTCGACTTATAATCTGCAGAAAGCGACCGAGCGAACAGAATAGAGATCAAGTAGTGTGACGATCAGGGTATATATTTTATTGTAGCTGTTATAAAATATATATAAATTTGGGAAAAGTTTTAAAACATGAAGATTAACACAATCGACTCTGCTAACGCTCATCGAATACCATCGAACGTTTATCGTAATTTTTAATAAATTTAGGGTAAAGCCGGTGATCCCTTGTGTAGTGAATCGCCTTTGGAAGTCTGTTATTGCAGGGATATAGTGGTGCAGTACTTTTGCCCAAAATTTAAAAAAATATATATTTTAAATCGCGGAAAAACCTCAAAAACAAGAGCATAAGCTGTGCAAACTCTGAAGCCTGTCATGACTGCTCTACTGTAGGGTGCTGAAATCTGTTGCATTCACCGTTTTAGAAATAAATTTGAATAGCAAAAGTTCAATGACTTTGACTGTGAAATTTGTATGTAGATTTTGTCTGTTTTTTTTTTTGGTTTTTTTTTTTTGGTTTTTTGTAACGCGTAAACAACAACAACAAACAATAAAATAAACGTAAAATAAATTAGCATTTTTAATGTTTTATTGTGGTTCGCTACCAAATTTCTTAATAGCGATCGTCACATTTCTATCGTCGAATTTGTTCTCAATTGTCACATTGTTTCAGGTGCGCGCTTAAATACACAAACACACGCACACACGCACACACACACACATGCGTAATATGTTTTTTCGTTAAAGCTTTTCATTGTTTGTTTTGGCTTTAATAACTTGTCAATACGGTTGACCACACACGTTGCGTTTCAAGCGATCGTACCCACCAGAATATGATCTCTTGTTTTAAATTGTACTCTTCTCTTGCAGACCTTCGAGCACTGCCGCTGATGCTGCTTCTTTGTGAATACTTCGTTCAGTTCGATTAAATATTTTGAAACGTCTAACACAACGTTGCCAAATCTTTTGGTAAATAAATAAAATAAACCAACAAAATAAAACACCAACATAAAAGTCTTCTACGAAATAAGTCAAGTAAACAGAAACAAAAAAATGTATTTGAAAATTGTGCGCAGTTGTCAAAAAGCCATCACTGTCAAATCAAACACAACAACAACTCACTTTTTTGACAGCACACCTCTCGTCTGGTTGCCATACAATTATGGAAGAGCAGAACGACTGCGACTGCGAGTACCATAAATGAAAGATCGGAGAGGGAGATTTGCCTGATGGTATCGCAACAATTCAATTCCATTTCAATTTAATTCAATTCAATACGATTTCAAGATTTTTGTTTTAATTTCTTAAGCCATGAGACTTATTGTCATTCGTTTATGCCGCGAATTCGTTCAATCGGCGATTATTTATTGTTCATATTTATTTGTGAGTTGTAACAAAAGGTTTTTATGAACTATTTCTATCGTTCCCAAAGCAAAAACAGTTTTCAATTTGAGCTTGTGTTGGACGAGGCCTTGTCATTGTTGGCTATTGAGGTGTGATTAGAAACAGCGTGTTTTGATTAGAGTGTATCCACTTTGAGTTGGCATCACTGCTTGATTTGAGCACCCATTTTAATAGCTGACAGTTGCTTTTTGTTTAGTTTCCTTCGACATTTTATTATGGACGGACTTACACCAGAGCAACGCTTGCAAATTGTTTTAAGTTTTTTATCAAAATAATTTTCCTATTCGTCAAACTCATCTATTCAAAGTTGTGTTGGCCGATGAACTCCATTCCCGGTTGAATGGGTTGGTGAATAGGACGAAAATTGCCGCATTCGCAGTGAGAAGAATCCACAAGCTTTTGTCGCAACTGCATTTACATTCACAGAAAATTACTATTCGGTGCGCTTTATAGGCTGGCGTAGCCATTGGCCCGCATGTCTTCTAAAACGATGACAATCGGAATAATTCGAAATTTTTTCCTACCTCAATTACGTGGTATTAATCTTTCCGATCAACAAGTCACAGTAAAAGTGCTATTTTTATTACGTGAAGTACTTCTGATTACGTGAAGTACTTTTGATTACATGGAGTACTTTTTATTACGTAAAGTACTTTTCATTACGTATTTTATTACGTGAAGTACTTTTCATTACGTGAAGTACTTTTCATTACGTGAAGTACTTTTCATTACGTGAAGTCCTTTTTATTACGTGAAGTACTTTTGATTACGTGAAGTACTTTTCATTACGTGAAGTCCTTTTTATTACGTGAAGTACTTTTCATTACGTGAGGTACTTTTGATTATGTGGAGTACTTTTTATTACGTAAAGTACTTTTCATTACGTATTTTATTACGTGAAGTACTTTTCATTACCTGAAGTACTTTTCATTACGTGAAGTACTTTTCATTACGTGAAGTCCTTTTTATTACGTGAAGTACTTTTCATTACGTGAGGTACTTTTCATTACGTGAAGTACTATTCATTACGTAAAGTACTTTTTATTACGTGAAGTACCTCTCATTAGCTATAGTGCTTTTCATTACGTGAAGTACTTTTCATTACGTGAAGTACTATTCATTACGTGAAGTACTTTTCATTACGTGAAGTACCTTTCATTACGTGAAGTACTTTTTATAAAATGCTGTTTTTCAAAAAAAGTATTTTTATATAAAATAATTGAAATTTTTGGTTTTGTTTCAAACTACTAACCCGAACCGAATTAAAATTACTCGTTTAACCGAATAATAGGATTTTGTTTGATTGTAAATCGATTAAATTTTTAGCCTCAATAATTATTTGCGCGATTAATGCACAACCTGGATTAGTTGAATACCCTAAGAATTACCTATGTAACAACTCTATTAGTTGAATACCCTAATCTGGCGATATTCACAACGTGGAACCGGGAAAATCGAAAGCTTTGGACAATTCAAGTATACAACTTGTTTTCTAACATGCACCTCATGAAATTCCACGAAATATTCAGGCCCGAAATGCATAAATCACGGCGCATCCGTGATATATATGAAAAGAAAATTTTGTTTTCACACGGAACAAACGCAATGAAATCTTGTCTTGTATTTTAAAAACCTTTAAGACAAAAAATATTTTCCTTATAAATTTCACATACGTGGCGTGATTTATATAACCCAACCCTTGTAATTATTTCCATAAATATTTAAGGAATGCCCACCGGCTGCAGCTGACTACAAGCCCGAAAAGGCACTGGCCCAGAAGAGAAAGAAATTAATAATGAAACTAGAGAAGAACTAAAAATTCTCTGTTAGAATATATATTTTTTATAATGGATTTTCCATAAAATTAAATTAATTTGTTTTAAATAAAACAGACTCCTCTGCCACAGCACAATAATAAAGTTGTAGGCCATTCCTTTTGCGAAAGAGGTCCAGCCTTGCAACTCCATTTTATTGAAAAACCATCAACTTAATTACCAGGAAAAATTAGATGTATTAATTTCCTTTAGCCCAACATAATCGATGGCAGCCAGTTATTAATGGCAGCTGCTTTGATTTATTAAAATTCTTTCCAAGACAATCGTTTGTCAACTGTTGCATACCGCACCACCAAAGACGGCCAGCGTCATAAATAAATATGCAACGACTAAACCAAATATGTAGCTTAAGTTGCATGTGGCTGGCTGGCTGGCTGGCTGGCTGACTATCTGCATTTCATATCCCTCCATTATGGCCATTTAATCCTTTGGGTCCTATTCGCTGGTGCGTACACCCATAAATAAGTGATCATGTCACCATTTTAATAACTCTTCAGAAACTGCTGCAGTCGGACATAAAATAGCAAAACGATGTTGGTTGGCCAACTGAATAGGCGAGCGAAATGAAAGACTAACTAAACGAATGCTTTGAAAGCCAAAAGCGTAAACTTGCAACATCATGATAATTTTCCAAAAACAAAATATCTTAAACGTCTGTTCAGCATTCAAACGCACACGTAACTCATTCGGTTGGAAAAACTCTTGTTTTTGTTTTTTTTTTGTTTCTTCTTTAAACTGAACTAAAGCAAAGTGAACTGCTGCAAGTATTTGAAAAAAATATACAAAAAAAAAAAACAAACAACAAAATCGCATGCAACATCTAACGCATGCCACCATATGCGGTGCTAATACTGTTTGCCTCATGTCCATACTGGTCATTTGCTGTTGGCTGCTGCTGCTGGTGCTGCTGACGCCGCAACCGCTAATATTATTGTGGCAACACTATGGTTACATACACCACGACAACGACAACGACAGCGACAACTGCAACTACGAATTTGCACTAAACGTTTGTCTGTTCATCTGCGATTTACTTGCAACGGCGGCATTATTTCACATTAAACTCTTTTGCGATTACAAAGACCAGATATTGTCTCATTTTAGTAGTTTGTGACAGTTTTATTACTGCCGAGTGTGGTCAGCGAAAACAGCAAATGCCACGGCAACAACATAAACTGCAACCACATTAGCCAACAGCTGAAGCCACTAGTTTTTCGTGTTGCCAAACGAGGTTAGTCGGAGAAGTTGCAAGCAAATGTTCCGATATTTTTCGAAATTTATTTATATCGAGTGTTTTTTATAGAGTGATACAACTTTGAGTTGGCATCACTGCTTTATTTTGTTGTTGTATGTTTTCTTAAAAAAGACTTATTTTAACTTAAATCGTCTGGTAATCAAAATGCGGCCACTTCAAAAATAAATTTCTATATAAACCTGAATGAAATTTAAAAATGCATAAAAAATAGTTATTTTTGTTTTAAAGAAAACAACAAAAAGGCTTCCATTATTTTGCCAACTCAAACTTTTGAGCTTTAACACGAGTGTATATGACAGCACACAATAAAAGTGTTATAAAATAATTATTCAAGCAGTTTAGAAAAATTAATTTATATGCTGCATATCTTTACAAAAATACCTTTCAAAAAATATATGATTTATTCATATCGCTGAAAGACAAGATACTGAAAAGTGTACCACAAAAAAAAAATCTTTGCTTTCAACTAAACGATGTTTGCAACAGTGATATTTTTTTATAGGGTGATACAACTTTGAGTTGGCATCACTGCTTTATTTGACCACCCATTCAACAGCTGATAGTTGTTGTTTGTTTAGTTTCCTTCGACATTTTATTATGGATCGACTTACACCAGAGCAACGCGTGCAAATTGTGGAAATTTTTAATCAAAATAATGGTTCTGTTCGTCAAACTTATCATGCACTTCGTCCATTCAAAATTTTATTTCCCGATGAATGTAATTTTTGGTTGAATGGGTGCGTAAATAAACAGAATTGTTGCATTTGGGTTGGGGAGAATCCACAAACTTTTGTCGCTACACCATTTCCATCCACAGAAAATTACTGCCTGGTGCGCTTTATGGGCTGGCTAAGTCATTGGCCCGAATGCGTCTTCGAAAATGAGAATGGTCAGAATGTTACTGTTTGTGAAAATTGGTGTTCCAGATTGCGCCTTGTACGCGCCAGCCGTGGCGGCCTTATGGCCGCAATCATATTTAAACATTAATGTCATAAAATTTTCTATCCAATAAAGACCCTTTCGGTGATATCATTATATATTACTATGTTTTTTTATGATTTAAACTTGTATCACTCTATAAAAAACTCGCGATATCTGCCAAGTTCTTGACAACAAATATTTATTGGCCATTAGGCGTATGTAGATCAAGAAGAGGACCCGGTTTCTTGTGGTTAAAATGCCATAAGGTTTGTAGGCAACCTGTAGCCTGATTTTTTATTCTCTATAGAAGAAATCTTTCAAGTTTCATAATTTTTAAGGAACGGGGACCGAAGTTTGGCAGAGGACTATTTTAGCAGAGGGCTATTTTGGCAGAGGGCTATTTAGGAAGAGGGCTATTTTAGCAGAGGCCCAAGCAACTTGAGGCCAGCAGCGCTGCTGATTATTATCTTCCCATATGAAAACGCTGTCACGACCGTCACATGAGCAGGAAACAAATTTAATTTCGGATTTTCCTCTATTTAAGTTAATTTCCAATCCATCTGGGGTCTTGGGAAACCCGATTTCACGTACAGACAGACGAGCCGACGGACAGACAGACATCACTCAACCGTTGTCGCTGTTCATAAGAAACCAGAATTTATATACTTCATGGGCTCCCCTATTAATATCGAAGAAATTACACACGGAATGACAAACCCTTTCATTTTTTTGTGAAGGTTATAATAATATCTTTTCTGTTTGAGAATATATTTTCTTATATTTCCTGCAAATTAAGTGATCATTTCAGAGGTATTTGTTCCACTGTTGCACAGTGTAATTTGTTATTTCGTATTGGGAAATTTTGTTGGTTATAAAGTCAATTTATTAGAACAGTTATTCAGTATCTGGCCGAGATTGCCAAGAAGATTTACTGCTTTCGAAGGCAAGACAACTCCATTTATATTTCAAAATACAACTGCAGTATAACCGAACAATTTTGGGGGACACTGTGACTGATCTATTTTGTGTTGTCAAAAATTTTCAAACACTTTCAGGTCCTGTGTCGCTTGATGGGCTAGTGAAACTGCCCAAACTCCTCTACATACTCCTGACAAATATTGTAATTTTCTCTTGTGCTCCACGTTATTCCTATTCTTTCATCAACCTCGTCAACAACTACTTTTCATTACGGCAGCCACTCTTTAGAGAGAAAAAAAAGAAAAATAAAACTAAGAAGAAAAAAAAGCGACCAAAACATGTGCCCATTTATTCTTCCTCATTTTTTGTTTCCTCTTCGTTGGCCGTAAATACCAGCGCATATATAATTGTTGTTTGCAGCATGTTGTTGTTGGCCTTAATGGTCGCTTGCACGGGTGTTGTTGGTGCATTTAAGACGATCGTTAAGTTAGTTGGTTTTAGCCATTTAAGGTTTTGCATTGAGGCTGCTTTGGCCGATGCAGTTTGTTGGTTTTGATAACTTTAAGGCTCAAATGAAGAAGAAGAAAAAACGTTAGATAAGTTAACAGGTGAAATTAATTTTTTGTCACTTCATAAATTTATCTGCTGTCTCTTTGAAAGTTGGCAGCAGGAAAAAAATATAAGTTTAAAACAAAAACGCGGCAATTTGTTGTCCTCTCTCTGCCCCTCTCCCTCTCCCTCCCTCTCTCTCTCTCTCTCTCTCTCTCTAATTACTTACTGTCACTGCTGGTTGTTGGTTTGACTAACAATTTTCTAGTTAAACTTGTTAACAAAGTGATTCGTCAATTAAAACTTTTTGCACTTGCCACTGGCAAATGGATGGAAATCAAAAGCCAGACGAGCAGGGAACTACTTAATTAATAAAAGGCCATAATTTTTGGCCACTTTTTTTTATATTTTAAATCTTTAAAAAGTGTTTTTCTAATGAAGTAATAAAACCCGGTTACTTCACCACACTTGAGTTGCCATTAATAATTCTGTTTTTATTATTGTTGTGCCAAAGTTTGGCCAAAGTGATTATCATTTGACATGACGTTCTGAATATTTATGGTGCATTTGGGCCATAAACATGCATTTCACTTTTTGTTGTTGTTTCTCAATTTGCCATGTTTCTTCCTCTTCTTCACAAGCTCTTTGCACTATTTTCTTAACTGAGTTAGTTTGTGCTGGTGTCGGAGAACAAAACAAAAACAACAACAACAACAACAAGTCAAAATGACGTTGCAAGTAAAAGTTGCTGTTGGCCCTTTAAGTTCCCGCGACACGTGAGCAAGTGCAGAATATTATTTCTTGTAAAATTTATAACACGTCAATTTGGTGTTGTTGGAGGGCGTTCACATCGGGGTGATTTTATCCATTTCTCTTTAGCCTCCCTCTCTCTCTCTCCACAAAAGGAAGAAGAAAATAAATAAAATAAATAACAACAACAAAACTTGTTATTTTCCCTACTGTTGTATAATTAAGGTAGATTATTTTGCACCCTACAGTCGGTCAACCCTATAAATCTTCTATTTCGGTCAATAGGGAACAAAATATTCTTTCATTTCGCCCACGTTACCATCTCGTTCATGAAAAAAATCGCAAAAAATTCAATAGAGACAGACTGCAAGTGAATATATTTTTTTTTTTTTTTGTAGGGCATATCACTGGGTCACTGTACTCTGCCCTTAATGAACTGTAGTTTGCAGTGTCTTGGCAAAGGCCTGGTGGCATTTGCCTGAGGCATAAATAAGAAAAATCGATAACACGTAATGACAAATGCAGTTGGAACACGTCTACAGACATGTTGTTGCCAGCAACTGAATTTTAGAAATAAGTTCAGTACAAGCGATTATTAAAAGTGGGGGGAAATGGGGTAACTGCAAAAGATTATAACTGACGTTAAGCGAAAAATGTTCATTTAAACCCTGGCAATTGAGCGGCACTTGAACGTTCAAACTATTTTGATTTAAAATATTGAAAAACAGTTTTATAATAAAACATTTTTGCCGATATTGTTCGAGCAAATTAAATTATCAAAAGGGATTAAAGGAGAAAGTAAAAAGTATTTAATTTATTGGATTAACATCGTTTAAAAGTGTAGATTTTGTTCTAGAGCCAAGATTCAATTGTAACATTGAAATATATGAAAACTCTCCAAGACTGAATGAGAATTGTAAGTGCATGTACCTTTTCAACATGCAAATACAAACATGTAACTGTTTTAGAAAATTTTCTTTTTTTGTAAGAAAAATATACTTCCACCAAAAGCGACAAAATATGTTAAAATCTCAACAAAAATGTTAAAAGTACTTTTTGGAAAAAAGGGAATTTTTTAAAAGAATTATTTAAGGCAAAATGAAACTGCTAAGATTTCATAACGGGCACATAAAGAAATAAATACATAAATATACTTTTCTTAAAAAGTACCAAAAGGTACTTAAGTGATATAAAAATTTTTTTAAAAAAGTACTTTTTGCCAAAAATCTTTTTGTTTGAAGCTATTTTCTCCCCAAGAAATATTTTAACAATATATTTTTTTAAATAAGTTGATTCTCATATAAAACAGTTTTCTGATTTATGTAAGTACTTTTTACACACAAAGAGAACTTTTTTGAAAAAAAGTCCTATATTTCATACAGATGCTTTTCTTAAGAAAAAAAGTACTTTTTAAATTTTGATATATAAATTTCTTAAGAAGTAATAATTTAAAATAATTAACTTTTTGGGATAACTGCTCTTTTCTTTTTAAAAAACAAGAACTCATGTAAGATAAGGTACTTTTTTGACATACGTATTTCAGGTACTTTCTTAAAAAATGTCTCATAAGCTACGTTTTCGAAAAAAGTACTTTGTATTTCAAGTACTTTTTTGAAAAAGACCCAATGAGGTACGTTCTTGAAAGAAGTGTCTTGTACTTGAAGGTACGTTCTTGAAAATAGTGTCTTGTACTTAATGTACTTTCTTGAAAAAGGTTCCATAAGGCACGCTTTCGCAAGAAGTATTTTTCACTTGATATACGCATTTTTTACTTAAAGTACTTTATTGAAAAAGGCCTAATTCTTGAAAGAAGTCTTTTGTGCTTAAAGTACTTTCTTCAAAAAAGTCTCATAAGGTACTTTATTGAAAAAGTTCCGATAAAGTACGTTTTTGAAATACGTACTTTGTACTTAAGGTACTTTCTTCAAAAAAGGTCCGATAAGGTACGTTTTTGAAGAACGTATTTTGTACTTAAAGTACTTTTTTGAAAAAGGCCTAATTTTTGAAAGAAGTCTTTTTTGCTTAAAGTACTTTCTTGAAAAAAGTCTCATAAGGTACTTTATTGAAAAAGTTCCGAAAAGTACGTATTTGAAATACGTATTTTGTACTTAAGGTACTTTCTTCAAAAAAGGTCCGATAAGGTACGTTTTTGAAGAACGTATTTTGTACTTAAAGTACTTTTTTGAAAAAGGCCTAATTTTTGAAAGAAGTCTTTTTTGCTTAAAGTACTTTCTTCAAAAAAGTCTCATAAGGTACTTTATTGAAAAAGTTCCGATAAAGTACGTATTTGAAATACGTATTTTGTACTTAAGGTACTTTGTTAAAAACGGCTAAGGTTCTTTCTGGAAAAAATTTTGTTAAGGTACGCTTTTGAAACACAAATATTGCGCTTAAGGTACTTTCTTGCAAAAGTTCCGATAAGGTACGTATTTGAAATACGTATTTTGTACTTAAGGTACTTTTTTTGAAAAAGGTCTGATAAGGTATATTTTTTAAAATATATATTTCGTGCTTGAGGTACTTTTTTGAAAACAGTCCAATGAGGTACTTTCTTGAAGTATGTATTTTGTACTTGAGGTACTTTTTTCAAAATGTTACAAATACTTTAGAAAAGAGTTTTTAACGCACTTTTTGAAAAAAAATTATTTTTTTTTTTTTGCAGCAGGTACTTTTTTTGAAAAAGTATTTTTTAAGTTCTTTTGATATATGAGACACTTCTTAGAAACAATTTTTGATATTGAAACAAATCAATTTTTATGAATGTTGTTGGTTTTCTGAAAATCTTTCTTTTTATTTATAATAAAAACACAATCTTACCAGTCATTTAAAACGTAATAAATGTGAATCGACTTACCTGAAAAGAAAAGGAAAATTTTTGTTAATTAATATGACATAATGTGTATGTGTGTGTGTATGTGTATGTGTATGTGTATGTGTATGTGTATGTGTATGTGTATGAGAATGTGAATAAGTCTATTAAAATATAATTTTATTTAAATGAAAACTAATAAAAAAATTAAACACACTCAAAGAAAAATATTTCTTTGATTTTGTCACCCACTGTAACACATTTAGAAAGCTGCCAAAAATGTTTTACAAAAATGGGGTGTTAATTGCAATTTCCATAAATTGTATTTAAAATGAAACGTACGAAGTGAAAAATACACGCGAAATTAAAAAATATTCGATGGCAAAATAATAAACACATCAAACTTGAAGTCATAAAAATATTTTGTAGTTTTTTGTTGTTGTTGTTGTTATTAAAACTTGTTTTTTTTTATTTAATTTTTTTTTTAATTTAACGCCCAAACATCAATAAATCCCCAACTAATCCAGCAAACATATTGAAATTTGTTTTCAAATTATTTCCCAACTCACACTCCCCCCGCAATCAGGGGAACAAATCAAATGAAATTAAATCGAAATGTTTTAATGAATTAAACGACCACCCAAAATTAAGCAGACAAAAATCCAAACAGACATCAAAAATATTTGGAAAAAAAAACTTTCAAAACGAAATAGTAAAAAACCATAAAACTTTTTTAAATAATCTGAACATGCAAACGATTTTTATAACTCTATCAGTTTCACAAACGGAACGTCGTCAACAGCGTCAATTTCGAATGTGTGGCCGAATGTAGATGTCAGATATTTTTCGAACTGTCAAAAATTTTTTCAATGAAAAATTTTAGTGTTTTTTTTTTGTTTTTAATCGTTAAATAAGCAAAATTAATTCATTAATCATTGACAGGCAAACATCAACAAATCGAAGGAACAACAAGAATAATTATAAAAATGCGAGACAACTAGAAACCGTGAAATAGATATCGGATTTTGGTAATAGAGAAGATTTTTTTTCTTTTAGTTTTGGAAGGTTGAACAACAATTTCAAACTCAATAAATTGAAGAACAAAAAAAGACAACGTTTTTATGTCGTTTTTGGGCTGTCGTGTTTTGGCACGATAATAATGACGTTATTAATGATCATTTGCTCAGGCTAGAAGTTTAAGCAAGCATGTGTGTGAGTGTGTGTGTGTGTGTGTGTGTTAGAGATATAAAATTAACTTTTAAATTTTTGAAATAGACCTCGTTAATGCAGACAACCTGCCAATAAACAAACCGTTTTGAATAAATAATTAATTTAACTTAATTAAATTTGAGAGAACCATTAATTAAATTGATGATAAACAAAAAGATCGTTAAATAAATTCAAAAATTTATCGCCTAAAAATTCTTAAGATTTGAAAGTTGTCGCGAATGTTACAAATGCTCAACGCAAATTAGGGAAATGATAACGTTAGTTTTTTTTTAACCGGCTTCTATTGCGATTTCGTAAACAGTCAAGCCAAGAAGTTCTGAAATTCGTGTTTCAGAACAACAAACAATTGATATTGTGGCACAGGCAATTAATGCGATATATTTTTATGGAGGTGAAATCAGCCATTCAGCATAATCGAATGTAAAAAATGTTTTGATCTTTAAATGTAAATTTTTGTGACGCACGCTACACTACATACAGCAATAATTTGGCCTTTCTATGTAGTTTTTAATAATGCAAACTAAAACATTTTCACACGAATTATTGAATATCATAAAGTTGTGTGACGCACGCTACACTATATAGCAAGTATAAAAAAAGTTTTTGTCTTTTCATGCAGTTTCAAATTATTTAGGCGTAATATTTTACAAGGTCAACAACTTGTTTTAGTAGTTTTTTATATTTTGATTTGGGAAAATTCTGTGTGACGCACGCTATATTCGTTGTCGTTTTCGGATTAATATAAAAAAATGGTTTTTTCTTTAAATGTATTCTCAAATCGTGTAGCACATACGTTTTTAACTGGTATGAATCATCACAAATGTGTGTGACGCACGCTACACTCCATAACAAAAACGTATATTTCTATGTAGTTTTCATTTATACAGGACATAACTTTGCAACAGCTATTATTGATCTAAAACTTTTGTGACGCACGCTACACTATACCTAAAAAATATTAGTCCTTATAATTACTCTCAAATTACATACGCAGTAACTTCTTAAAGCTATCATTATTTTATAGATTATTAGACTAGAACAAAATTTAACAGGTACTATTAACACAAATTTGTGTGACGCACGCTACACTACACATATGAGAATTTGAACTTTCTCTATAATTTCGAACTATATAGGGAATAAGTTTTTAGCAGATAAATTTTAAAAAATTAAAAATTAAAGTTGTGTAACGCACGCTACACTATATATAAAAAGAAATATATATGAAATAATTGTTTGTTAAAAAAAATGCTATTTATTATTTTACAGTTAATAAGCGTGGAAAAATATGTACAACTTGTTTTAAGAGTTACCTGTACTTTTATATGGGAAAACAATGTGTGACGTACGCTACAGTCGTAATCATTTTCGGATTTATATAAAAAAATATCTTATTTTTAAATGTACTTTCTCATCGTGTAGCACATAACCTTTTACCAAGTATTATTGATCACAGATTTGTGTGACGCACGCTACACTTTATATTAAAAAAATGGTATTTGTAAATACATTTATTATTTTATTGTTTATTAGCCTTCAAAAAACTGTGCTACTTGCTTAGGGGTTATTTATATTTTCATATGTTAAAGTCCTGTGTGACGCACGCTGCATTCGTTACCCTTTATGCATTAATATTAAAAAAATGTTTTGGTTCTTAAATGTACTTTCAAATCGTATAACTCCTACGTTTGTAACGAGTATTATTGATCACAAAATTTTGTGACGCACGCTACATTATATATAAAAACATTTTGCCTTTAGAGCTAGTTTTAAATTATATATGACACAGCTTTTTCAAAGTTGTTACTGATTTCAAATTTGTGTGACGTCCGCTACAAATTATGAGAAGATCTTTGAAAGCATGATTTCGCAATTTTAGGCAAATTTAGTTGCGAAGGGTGATTAAATACAAACATGTTTTGGTGTTTAGAAAAATTTTTTAAGTGCGACTGCGCCGAATTTCGCATAATAAATTATGGAAAATGGAATTCCTCAAAGAAAAATTCATTTAGGAGAAATCAAAAGTTATTGACTTGCCCACAAAATTCATTCGTGTTGCTGTAACACGCCTTTTTTTTGGTGAGAAACTTCTGAAAAATTCCGGAAAAACATTCGAGAAATACGATTGTGTAATTGAGTCATTTATTACAGAAATTTCAATCTTTTCTAAAACCTCATTAAAATTCTTTACAAGTATCGCAACAGTTGGTTGTTTCAGTTTAAGTTCGATTTGTAATCCGCAACTCGCGGTTGGATACGAAATAAAACGAAATTTTTAGTTTTATTTTTTACTTCTATTTATTTAATTTTGTTGTTTTTGGTTAACATTCACACCTTTTTCAATTAAACAATTATTTATTTCAAAATTATTTGCGACTGGAAAAAAACAGAAAAAAGATAAACTTGCAAAACTCATTTCAAATAGTTTTTCGTATTTAATTGTTACATCACTTTTAAATACTTTTCAAGCAGAAATAAAATTAACAAATTCTTTCATTTCTGTCAGCTTTTAATTGTTCGTTTCAAAATAAGTGAGAAACACTTGGAAATAATGCACGAATAACGTGGGGATTTCTACTGAATTTATGCGATTTTGTCACCAGTTGCGGGTAAAAAAAATAAAAATATTTAATGAAAACAACTTTTATTTAACGGGGGGTTTTTGTATGTTTGTAAAACCCCTGTAAGTTTTTAAAACCCTTCACCCAAAGCAGTTATAAAGAAATAATTGTCAAGGGGGTTCATGTGAAATAATAAAATTGAATGGTGATGCCGGTCACAGGGTTTGCAAATAATTTTTTTTAATTGTATTAATTTGTGCCAATCTATTTGATCGATTTGGGGGGCCGTGTGCTGCAGCAGCTACAGGAAATCTCAATAAAAATGAATAACCGACAATAGAGTTATTTAAATTACACCCGGTTTCACAGGCCACAAGTTCACCCACTATGAACGTGTTAAAGAATTTTTTCTCTTAAAAAGATATGAAACATGGCGAACAGCTTGACCCCAGTACCATAAATAGGAAGACTAGTAACGTTTTCGAGCAATTTGCTATATTTAATGTGACGCACGCTACAAAAAATCTAAGTGAGTTAGACAATTTGTGTTAAAGATTTTTTTTGTTCTTGGAAAGGTATGAAATATGCCGAACATCTTAATAGGAAGACTTGTAACGTCTCCGAACAATTTACTACTTTTAATGTAACGCACGCTACGAAACATCAAAGTTAGAGTGACATGTCGCTTCAAACATTTTTTTTGTTCTTGGAAGGGTGTAAATTATAACAAGCAGGATGACTGCAGTGCCATTAATAAGAATTTTTACTACTTTTAATGTGACGCACGCAACAAAATATCGAAGTGAGAGTGAGATTTCATGTTAAAGATTTTTTATTCTTCAAAAAATATAAAACATGGCGAATAGCTTAGCTATTAACAAGAGCAATTTGCCATTTGTAATGTGACGCACGCTACGAAAAATCGTAGTGGGACTGATAATTCGTATTGAAGAAATTTTTTACTATTGGAAAGATATAAATTATGGCAAACAGATTGACCGCAGTGTCAGTAATAGGAACAATTTGCTACCTTTAATGTGATGCACGCTACAAAAATCTAAGTGAGAGAGACAATTTGTGTTAGAGATTTTTTTTTTGTTCTTGGAAAGGCATGAAATATGCCGAACATCTTAATAGGAAGATTTGTAACGTCTCCGAACAATTTACTACTTTTAATGTGACGCACGCTACGAAACATCATAGTTAGAGTAACATTTCGCTTTAAAGATTTTTTTTGTTCTTGGAAAGTTGTAAATTATAGCAAGCAGGATGACTGCAGTGCCATTAATAAGAATTTTTACTACTTTTAATGTGACGCACGCTACGAAAAATCGAGTTGAGAGTGACATTTCGTGTTAAAGATTTCCTTTTTTATTTTTGGAAAGTTATGAAACATGGCAAACAGCTTGACCGCAGAAAATTTGCCTCTTTTAATGTGACGCACGCTACAAAAATTAAAGAAACTTTTATAATAAAATATATAAAATTTCGTTTATTCATTTGAAGTCAGTCTTAGCGTTTCTTTGTATCTAAAGCCTTCATTACTTTGTGACTCACGCTACGTAACGCACGTTACATCTGCTCCAATTCTTTAATCAAATCAGCTATTCAACACCTCGTAGTACTAGCGACCAAGCGTTTATCAATTGTTTATCAAGCTGGTTCTTTGAGCTGATTCATATCAATTAAACGGTTAAGAGCTTCTTTAAAGATCTTCTTGCATTCACTTGCGATACAAACTTTATTACATGCGTCACAAAATATATGCTCTGATCATTGAAATAAAATTTGTTTTTCGTTACATTCAGTTTTATAGTATTTTAATCAATAGAAGAAATCAAATTGATCAACTTAAACTGTTAATGTTTGCTGGGTTATTTCTAGGAATTAATTGTTTATCGAAAATATCACAAAATCGCCTTCCCGAAAAACTCAACTGTTGAGGCACTCGTGGTTATCCCTGACAACCTCTCCCCTCCCAGAAACAAATTTTGTGCAGCTAAGACCGCGTTTCCTGGGCCACCTTGTATTTTGGCACACATTTTGTTGTTGTTTGTAGTGCAGCCACATAAATACGCTGCAACAAGCGTGTCATTTTTGTTTTAATAAGAAGTGGTGGTGCCACAAATTGATCACAATTAAATATTTAGCCTGCGCTCTATTCCATCAATTAAACAATCTTGCAATAAAACATGAAGAAAAAATGTGTGTGTTTTTGTGCTCAGACTTGCACGAGTGTGTGTCGGTCGGTCGGTCTGTCTGTCTGTCTGTCAAACTATTTTAAGCGATACAATCAGAGTGTGTTTATCGTCGTAAATATCTTCTCTACATGTCCCACAATCAGTTCGAGCATGTGTTACTTGCAACGCAGGGATGGCCGTCGTGATACCATTGATATTTTGGATATACAATTTATAAAAATTATAATGCCGCAATATTATCTTTCGAATGAAATTATTTCCAAGTCTATTGAAACACTCTTCTTTTTTTTTATACCTCCATAAGAACACCCTTTATTTGCATACATCAGGTTTGAATATTTTCCTTTTCATCAATACGTTTCGCATTAAATTCATTTCCTCTAGTAAGTGAATAGCATTTGAAAAATCTCCATTTCCCAGGCCTGCCCTCCATTCGTATTTCACATTCTTGCAACGATATCATTATAGTTTTGCAATTGTAGCTGCTGCTGCTGCTGCTGTTGTTTTTTGCTGTTGTTGTTTCAATAATTAATTCGAAAATTATATGTTTAGATTGCAGGCTTTTAATTATGATTTAATATTTAGTTGTTACAATCGTTGTTTGTGTGGCGGGCTTTTAAGCGTTTGCCCCCACCACTTTCTTTCATTGCATTTGTACGTGGCGGTTCTGCTCTGCATTTTCAGATTTGCAATATTTCCTTAATAATGGCTCGTCAAACAATTGTGACAGTTTAAATATGTAATTACCTGCACTTGCGTAGTAACGGCTCGAACGCATGACGTACAACGTTCGCCGAGTGGTGCCAGTACAAGTTCTTTGTCAATGGTGTGACACACAAGTGTCATCGTTTAGACATTTTGAAAAGGGAAACAATTAAATGAACTCCCTGTAAAAGAGATTTCTTGTACAACGCGATACTTCTTCGGGCGACCTTAAAGGCGTGATGCGGCATAGGAAAATAATTATCGAGGGGACATTTCAAACACACGATTGTTGGAAAGGATTTTTCAGGACTCCAGTATTTATTTTTATTTTTTTTTTTTTTATTTAAAACTTAAATGCTGTTGACAGCTTCTTGAAAATATTCAAATTGTTTGCTTGGACTTTTTGTCAACATTAATTTTTGCACAAAATCTTTTTAAAAACAAGTAAAAGTACTATAGTCGGCTGTACCGAATCTAAAATACCCTTCACCAACGTTCATATGGCGTTATATATATTTTTAAGTACCAGTTTTGTTCTTCCTGAGTTATAAAATAGTTTTAGTTATAAAAAAAATAAAAAATAACGTCAGTTGCCTTTTTGGTTACTTTTATGAATGAAAAAATAAATCAATTTCCCACCCCTGGAAACATAATTTTAATATTTTTTAATGCAAATCTTCATATAAATCAGTTTTATTTAAGAAAAACCTGACATTTTTAATCATTTTGGCCACTTTGATGTACCATAACATGTTGCGCTTGTCCAACTCTGGATTCGAGATTGGGATTTTTAAAATGTTTGACATCAAGTTTGTTCTTCCTAAATTATAAAATAGCTTCAGCTATCAAAAAAAAACAACGTCAGTTCCCTTTTTGGTTACTTTTATGAATGAAAGACAAATCAATTTCCCAACCCTGGAAACTAAATTTTAGTTTTCTTTAATTTTTTCATCAATGCAAATCTTCATGATTTATAAATCGGTTTTATTTAAGAAAAACTTAACGTTTTGAAACATTTTGGACACTTTCATGTACCACAAAATATTGCAGTTCTCCAATCCTGGAATCGAAATTGTGATTTTTTTTTATATTCAATATAAACTTTGTTTTTCCTGAACTAAAAAATAGTTTTAATTAGTAAAAAACCATGTTAGTTGCCCCTTTGGTTGCTTTTATGTATAAAAATATTTAAATTTCCCATACCTGGAAGCTAAATTTTAATTTTTTTTTACCAATGCAACTGTTTAATGCCTCATGCATTAAGCAGTCTTATTTAAGAAAAACCTAAAATCTGTAAAAATTTTAGTCCCTCTCATGTACTACATAATATTGCAGTTATCCAACCCTGGCTTCCAATTTTGATTTCTTTTTACTATTGCAAATCTTCATGCTGTATAAAGCGGTTTCATTTAAGAAAAACTTAAAGTTCTTAAACATTTCAGTTGTTACATGTACCACAAAATACTGAATGTGCCAAAAAAAAAAAAACTTTAAATTTCCCATCTCTGGAATTTTTTTTAATTTTTTTAATTTTTAATAGACAATTGAGGCTTTAATTTAGAAACAACCACAAAAATAATTGGTTTTTGGTATTAATTTTGAGTCGAGAAATAGGTGTAAGCTTCCCAGCTCTGGAACCGTATTTCGGATTTTTCAATTGCACTCTATTTAAGTTCATTTCCAATCCATCAGTCCGAGAACGAAGTCTTTAGCTCTTCTGGGGGCTTGGGAAACCCGGTTTCACGTACAGACAGACGGACAGAAAAGCGGACGGACATACGGACATCGCTTTTCATAAGAATCCAGAATATATATTCTTTACGGGGTCCCCTATTAATATCGAAGAAATTCCACACGGAATGACGAACCCTTTCACTCTATTGTGAAGGGTATAGAAATTCTAACCCCTGAAGTACAGTGCAACACTGTATTGGATATGTCAGCACTTTAAAAATCCCTTGCCTTTTATGGCCTCCGAAATGATGGCCTTATGCCATAACCCCCAAACAAAGCGCTCCATTATTATCGAATAACTCTCTTCCCCTCTCTCTCAAACTAATTGCGTTGCTTAATATACGACCCCCATATTTTTCGGTTTCATAATTCAAACATGTTTGTTTGATTTTAATTTGCCACAATCATAATTCAACCATTTTCCAAACATGTTTTACAACCGCAATAAATGTTGTGGCAATAAATACAATAAAATGAATACTAATTTAATATTTAACCACCCCAAAAATAAACAACAAATATGATGCACAGAAAAAGATTGACCGTCATCAACTTCATCATCGTCATCATCATGATCATTATCGTTGTGGTGGTTGTATGTTTCAGATTTCTATTCCTAAACGTTTTTATAAAAATTTAGGGGTTTGGAAACGCGTTTGTGAGAGCAACGAATGTGATATGAATTATATTTTGTTAAAAGTAAAAAGTAACAGGGTCCTGGGAAACAGTGTGTGGCGAAATTTATTAGACAAACTGTTGTTGTCAGATTTTAACACCGGAAGCGTGTTTTTAATTGTATTAAAATTGTTTCTTTTATTAAAAGTTCTACTTAGTCAAAGAATAATTGTGAAGGACTTTTTGCAATAGAGAATATTTTCACTATATAAAATCACATAAAGGACGGACACTCAGAGAATTCCTCCCACTTATGTAACGCCTTGCGAATGATCTATAGAGATAAGAATGTTGTTAAGAACGGAAGGTATTTGCCCTTATCGTGTTGGGGCTTTTTCATCTTCAAACTCGACATTTTTTTATAGATTAAACAGACAAATCAAAAATGTTCTTTAATCTCTTTAAAAAATATCCTTGTGCAAGGCGACAAACGCCAAACACGATAAGGGCGAATACCTTCTGTTCTTGACCACATTCTGCGCTTCAGTGCAGCGGCCCAGGATTTGATTTCCACTTTAGAATCTGTCCCCAAGAGTAGAAATCCTTGTTACCATTAACTTTTCAAAATAGAATTGTAAGATAAAATTTAACTGTTTCGATGACATATTCAGCCCGATTGCGGTTGGCGTTGTTTGCCTATAAATTCGACAGCTTGTTGTAATTGACTAAAGAAATAGTCTGTTTGTCGTCTTTAATCTATTACAAACTGCTAAATTTTTAGGCGAATAATAGCAGCCGTAATCAGCTTGATTGTAATTTAATTAAACGGGGCTTGTCCAAAGACTTTGCTAAATCTATGTATTAAATTTGTTGTTGTGATATCAAATGCAATGAAATCTTTTCATAATCCTGTAGTACATTGTTGTAGCAACAACAATAACTATAATAAAATAATATTTACGCCTATTATGTGTTAAACTTGCTGCTGCTGTTGTTGTTGTTGTTGTTGTGCCATCGTCATAGTAGTCGTTAGTGTTGCTGTTGCTGCTGCTGCTACAAACAATTTGTTTGGTGTTGATGATGTGTTTTGTAAAGAGTGGCAAAGTGGTCTTGTTGTAAACCACTTCATAACATTCCACACGGCAACAACAACAGCAACAATGATGGCAGTTAATAATTTGTTTATGGTTTACAACACCCCCCCCGGGGGGAACAAATATTTGAAACTCGATGAATGAGAATGTACGAGATAAAGAAAAGAAACCAGCAAAATGTTGGTGAATTAAGTGAATTTCGTAGCGATGGAATGATTGAATGCAATTGAGGATTCAATTTGCTGGTTGAATTATGGAAAATTATTAATTCAGATCTTTTAAAATGGCAAATAGGAACAGGGGCGAAATATAATTTTTGAATAAAAAGCAGTTTGAGAGAGAGAACGACCTCATAAGGTTTAAACACAATAAGAACAGCAGGCTACACGAACACCGACTACAAAGACAACAGGCTTTGTAGTCAGCTACTTAATTATGTTCAAGACGACACCACCAATTCAATAACCATGAGTTGCTGTTTGTAGTAGAATCCTCTACATACGCTAGTGTTGCCGCTTTCATATATTTCTTAGTGTTGTTGCAATAAAATATATTAAAAGCCGGCAAAATATGACAAGAAATCATTTCATTTGTTGAGAAATAGAATTTCTTATTCCTTTTTGTACAATAAAACAATATATTTTCAATTTGGCAACAATTTCATTTATTTACATAACACTGGCAACACTGCAGTTGCTCATTGTCGCTCTCCGCAATAGAAATTAATTTGATTTGACTACAACAACAACAACAGCGGGGACAACAACCAGTAGCCGTTTTGCCTGTTGCAGTGAAAATAATCATTCTCTTATACGCACTTCTATTCTCTTATACGCACTTCTATTCTATTTTTGACAGGCCGTAGTCTGCAGTCTGTAGTCTGCTGTACTGAATGTGCTTCATGCATGAGTTCTTTACTTCATTATGCAGTTAATTGAACAGAGAAAAAAAGGAGATTAAGAGTAGAGAATTAGTTACTAATTCAAGTCTTGTATTTCATTTTCATTTCAAATCGATGAAAATGACCGCTTGCCCGAATATAAATTGTAGGGTCGATGCTAGCGCGATCACAAAGATCCTAAAGTGCGATCATGTCTGAACATTTCGATTGAAAATAAAAAAGAGTTTGACAATCCGCATTCGCCAGTGGATTTTCCAATCCAAAATTAAATTTCAACATGAATGACATTTCATCCAGCCACTAACGATCCAGCGAGCGACACAAAGAAGATCAGCTTGATTACGACGGGCGTTTTTGGCCTACAAAGTCGACAATTTCTAGTAGATTAAAGGAAAAAAAACTAAAATTTTTCTTCAATCTATTAAAAATTGTAGAACACGAAGGCAAAAAATACCAGCCATAATCAGGCTGATCTTTCTCTCACTCGCTGAATCGTTCGTGGAATAAATGAAATCGTCAATGAAAGAAAAAATAACGTTCAAATTGAGTAGTTATTTTTTGTAGCTGAAAGTTATTTTTTAACTCGAAATTAGTTTAATTTGACTACAGCCACAACAGCAGCAGGGACAACAACCAGCAGCCGTGTTGCCTGTTGCAGTGAAAATAATGATTCTCTTATACGCTGTTCTGTTCTATATTTGACAGGTTGTAGTCTGTAGTCTGCGGTGGTGATTGCGTTTAAGGCCTTCTTTGTAAATTTCAAATTACACGCTTTTTTGTTGCACGTGTGCGGTTAGTAAAGGGTTAAGCTTTGCTGAGTAAAATCATAAGTTTTATGGGTTTCTTGTTTTTTAGCTTTTTCCTCATCTTAAAGATCATTCACCACATGCTTTTGATCGATAAACCTACAAAAATAATTGAGGGTTACAAAAATGTCATTTTGTTTTTATAGTTTTTTTTATTTATTTTGAAATATTCTTTGAAGCAAAAACACAATTTTTTAATACTCGTAATGTTTTAAGGTTAAAAAAAAAGTAAAATGAAATATAAAAACTTTTTGTTTTTATCTCTTCTTCGTGTAATTATGGGTTCATAGTTGATGAGTTTGGCTTTTAATAACACGTTGGCTTTTAAAATTTTTGCTCAGAGAATTATAAAAAAGAAAATACTGAATTGACATTTAGCCAACCGTTTGGCAGCAGTTGTTGTTGGCTGCAAAGAGTAACAACTTTTTGCTAAAGACAATTGTGAAGGACTTGTGAAGTATTCGGTTGAATTGTACTTTAACCAAAATATTTTATCCCGATGCACAAAATTTTTTTGTTCCGGTGGGAAAAGGTGTAACAAGAAATGCATTTGCTTGCTCTCCTTAAAAAATGATCTTAATCTATTGAAGGCCTAACACGATAAGGCCCACTGTTTTATTGTTTTATTCATAAAATCTATTATATTTTCAACTCTTCAGTTTTATGTGCTGTTTCTTTTTTCCCAATATTTTAATGAAAAATTCAAAGTCTGATCAGTTGAGGGGTTTTGGCACATTTCACTGGGGCTGATGCAGACCATCAGGGAACCTTTACTTTACATATCTCAGAATAACTCTAGAAATTTATTTCAAATTTACTTTTTAACAAGTGAGACGATCAGAAACAAACATCAAAGTCGTGACAAGAACTCACTGATCACTGATCACTTTTCCTTTTTTATTTATTTTCTTACGTATCATTCTACAACTGGTTGGTTCTTTACCGACTCCAATTGCAGTTGCAACAGAAATAAAGAACAACAACAAATAATAATAAGTTGTTTATTATAATTTTTTTATTAGAAAGTTCCACTAGTCCATGAAGCAGTCATAAGGCCCGCGAATATCCCGAATTGCATCACTTATTTCTAGGCTCAATGCAGCCGATTGGAGCCACAGATCCGGTCGCTAAAATTGGCATGATGTGCTTAAGGTATTCAATAAATCGGGTGTTTTTTAATAGTTTAATCTTTTGATTGTTTCGAGGTTTTGGTTTCATCTGTTATTAATAATTTAATTTTGGGTGGACTGCAATTCTTTTCCCATAAAATAGTTAATTTCACTGCCAGGCCCACGCTGCTCATTCGAGGTCATTATGAAATTATTTGAATTGGCTGGATTCCACTACTTTTCTTTAATCCAAAAATTCTAAAAACTTTCCCGCAAACCCTACAGCAGGATACGCCGTTGACGGTTGATGTCTATGGAACAGTAGAATCTGTGCGTGGCTTAATCAAGCGTTTCTAGTTTTTAGTGTCTGCTGGGAAATCTCACACGCCCATTTAAGCTTATTTATGATAAAGTTTTATTTGTCAAACACTTTTAAAACAGACTGTACATTGTTTCTATTGTATTCTATTATCTAAATATTTGATCGTAAAACTCTGATAAGAGTCGTATATATAGTGAAACAGATTTCCCCAATTTCTCCTCCATGTGAAGTCACACGGTAGTGGCACGCACTAAAACAGATCGCAAACATTTTGTACCATGACTTGACTGAATATGAAATCGAACTCATGTCTTCCCAATGAAACTGTTAGTCAGCAAATCGGGCGATTATATTCTCCAGTTCCAGGTCAGTGGATTTATGCAAACTTTTGCGGACTTTATTTGCCTGCTTGTGGATCGATAGTGGCGTATAAGAAATCCAGAGAATTTGTCAGTACCACTGGAACAATTTCCACTTAAAGAAAAATTATATTCAGCGAAATTATTTCACGTGATCAATCGCAGTTTTTAATACGACACGCATTGATTTGGAGGGCAGTTCATGAATAATTTTATTAATAATTTCTATGGCTGTTTCATATTTTTAAATTTTTAACAAAAACTTTTCAAATATTTTAAATGAAACACAAGTTGACTTCTTTTCTAAAAAAGTGTGCAACATTTTTTACACTTTTTTATACAAAATGGCAACAAATGCCGTTTAAATATAAACAATTTGTTAGAAATTAAATTAAAATCCTGCGCGAAAAATTTTTTGAGTCCTAAAACTCCTCCAAAACCCCTTTTCAAAAAAAAAAAAAGTGATAAAATGTTGCCCTTTTTTCAGAAAAGAAAACGCCGCCAAACAAAGAATTGTTTTATTTATGGCACAGTTTTCGTGTGTCTCTGTCGATCTGTGTAAAGCAATTTCCTAAAATTTTCTTTTATTTTAACGCTTCTTGCTTAATAATGCCATTTCTAAATCAAAGATGAATTGCATTCGTTGGCCTTTTCTATTTCTTTACTCTTTTACAAACTGGCGAATTTATAGGGGACCAACGCCATTCGTAATCAGGCGGAATATGTCGCCTTAACAATTAAATTTTTTATTAAAATTTTATTTTTAAACGTTCAAAAAATATTTGTAAATGAAACACCATCAAAGAGTTGTTTTATTCGTGTCTTTGTCGAACTGTGTGAAACAATTTTTTAAAATCTTTTAAATTTTTTTAACGCTTTCTAAAGCGTGGAAATCTCTCACAGAATATGAACCACGAAATCAGGGATTAATTGCATTCCCGACGGCTTGCACGACTGATTAATTACACACAAAAAAAAGGAGTTCGTAGCCCCGTTTCATAACACCCGTTAAATCGAAAAACCTTCACTTACCCGAACTGGGACGATCACTGTAGCGGGTGCAATAAACCCAGGCGGGCCACACAATCGGACCACTCCCCGTGCCAGTGGCTGAGGTCGACGTTGCCATTGTCGATGACTCCTCCGTTTTGCTGGAATTTTTATTGGCCGCTCCATTTTCTGCCGCAGTCGAAAATCCCGGTGACAAGCTGGGCGTTTGAGATGGCGACGACTTAATCAAATCGGCGGCACCACCATTCACGCTGCTGTAACTACTGCTGACCGCCGTGCTGCTCGAGTCGTTGCTGTTCGTACAGATGGTGGCCAGTGACGAGGAGAACGTTTGAGTTGATGGCGAAATATTGTGATTTAGGATTTGGTTTGAGTGCTCCGCGCTGTCAGTTAGAAAAGTGTGGGAGGCAGCAGCGCTTGTGGCGTTATTCAGTTTCTGCCTGTGGCATTGGGATTTATGGGGGGCACTTTTTCGCAGTTGTGGCGGCGAGTCCAGGCTGTTTGTACGCCCAAAGTCCGCTTTAAGGATGTTGTCTATGCTAAATTTTAAAGCTCTTTCGTGAAGGTTATCGTTATTGTCGTTCAACAGACCGGGTAAATGAGCCTGCATTTGGGTCTGCAATTGATTGAGGGTGGACATCATGTGGTGATTGTTGGTATTTGGCGTCAAGGGTGAATGTTGTTGTTGTTGCTGTTGCTGTTTGCTAAGATCAGTTAGTTTGGCCAGCGTGTCATGGTTAAAGGGATATTGATGTGGTTGAAGAATTTGATGATGTTGCTGCTGCTGATGTTGGTGTTGTTGTTGCTGCTGCTGCTGCATTATATGATGAGCGTGATGGGATGTGTGATTTAAAGGTTTATGAGTTTGTTGAGCGGCCGCTGTTAAAGCAGCTGCTGCGGCTGCACTTAATTGGCCTATTTTGGCTAGAGGATTTAAATGGTGTACAAAATTCGGACTGGAGGTTATTTGAGGCGGCTGGGCCATTGTATTGGAACGCAGTGAGAACGCACTGGCCCGGGCGGCAGCCATCAATTGCATTTGATGTTTCATTAATTCCTCCGCATAGAGATGAGACTTTCGCAGGAACTCTTCTTGGAATGGAGAAATATTTGCCACCGCCGCCGCTGCATTATTTGTGGGCAATCCAAAAGGCACTGGAAATCTCAATGTATTGGCCAAGGCAAACGGATTTATATGGGCCTCTTGGGAGGATAGTGACGGTGAATGTTGCATGTCCTCATTCGAGGAATTCGAATGCGTATCACTTATATCCAGGACATCTTCTTCTAACTCGTCCTGCATTCTAGAGGGGCGAGTTTCTCCCGCATTTTCCTTGCCCACCGACAGTTCGCTGCACAAACTGATATTGTCCTCACGGTCCTCCTGGCGCCCTAAATGCTTTAGCAAATGTGCCGGCTCGTCAGCCTCCGCTTCATCCTCCTCGTCGCTTACAATGCGCACCAGATCTTCAGTGTTGTCAGGCGAATTATCAGACCCAGCCGCCGTTATATCGCACATAATTTTACCGTTAACGTACGCACTAAATAGAACGGGTTGTTTATGCTTTAAACTTAAATTTGAAGCACACTTTTGCAACACCAGACTAAAGTCCGGGTGCATGTTATGGCATTCACACAAATCGCACAAGTCACAAAATTCGTTGGCAAATTATTTTTTATTTTTTTTCTTTGATTTACAGGCTTGTTTTTCAATTCTTTATTGATCAAAAATTTTGTTACTCTAACGCAAAAAGTTATATTTCAAAGCAGCCGTCGGCAAGTGGTCGCCATCATTGTGGTCGCTGTTGTCACTAACTCAATTGGTAATAAACCGTTATGTCAATTAAACTGACGCTGGCGGTGATTAAAATTCATTGATTTGTTTGATTTGGCAGTTATTTTATGGCTCATTTAAGCCTATTTTGTTTTAGCACATCATGCCCATCCAGTGATATAATACCATTAACACTAATTTAATTTTACATATTTGCTTGGCAAAAACAACAACAAGAACAACAAACTGGATAAACAAAAACCACTGAAATATATTACACATGCATGTGTATGCACATACAACGCAACCAACGCAACGACATGCAGTCAATTTGCAGTTTAATAACAAATCGTTGCTATTTCGTTGAAAAGCTTAAGCGGTTACGGTCCAAGCAATAAAAAACAACAACAAACGGCTATAACGGACGTGCAGTATAGCCGCTTTACGGTTATAACAACTCAGAACGCGTTAGGTAACTGAAGAGCGCAAATATAAAAAGCCCACAATACATTTGTTAAGTGCCCGACGTCAATGTGTACGCCGGCGCCGCACGTCAACGTCCTATGGGTGTGCTTATTGGGAAACACTCAACATGTTTGACTACATAAAATAGTTTTTTTTTTCCAACATTTTCTCCACGCTGGGCCAGCAAGAGATGACTGTATGTTGAATAATAAATAAGACAGAAGAGGACAAAATGATTACAAAAACTTGTTATTAAGAGTTCAGTTGTGTGTTGCCGAATTGAAGGGAATCATATACAAGAGTAGTTCTCTCGCTCTTACCAACAATTACCCTGATTTGCTCTTTTTCTCTTGTATGTTTCTGTACTCCTGTTTATTTTAATTTTGTTTCAAATGTTTCATTTTATTTCCCATAACGAATTCCTTTCCACTTCCTTTGGCAGTGTTGTGTTCGTTTGTACGTCCGTTTGTTCGTCTGTTAGTGCCAACAACAATCTACTTATTCTCCTTTTTCTTTAAGTGCATGTTGGCTGGTACTTGTTTTTGTTTCATTAAGACTTTTATTGTCATTATCATCATCAACGTCCTCATCATGATCATGAGAGTTGTTAGTAAATTGCATGTACGAGTATTGTTTTCTACAACAACATCATATTTTGTTAGCACTGCCTGAATGGGAGAGTGTGCGTTTCGGTTGAGGTTATGTTTAATGCTCATCTCTGTGCCGTGCGGAGTATTTGTTAATTAAGTGCATCTCTGAAGTTTAAATAAGTTGGCTGCTGTTCATTTACTTGGACTTTCTTCATTTCAATGCTGCTCATTTCGGTAGGGATATTTTTCCCATATTTTGTTATATTTTGCAGACAACACACACTCCCATATGCGTAAGTGTGTGTATGTGTGTACATATAGAAATACCCAGTTAACAGTTTTCGTTATAATTAAAGGGAATTTGATCAGAGAGTGGACACAAGGTGGCATTTCAGTACTTAAAATTGGTTAGAGCGCATAATGAACCAAACTGGAGCTGGAAGCTCTGCCTAAATGTCTAACATATTTTAAGAAATTTTTATCTACACAATGTCGGAGATATATATTGAATACTTCTTGTGCAATAATTCCCTTTCTTGAAATCAGTGGGTTTATTAGAAATGTCGTAAAATTTCAGCAGCTACAGGCGATTAATTTTTATTATATCATTAATTATGTCATTAAAATATATTTGAAAAACGGTTGACCCTAAAGATCATCCCTACAACTTCCCTTAATTATAATGGCAAATCTTTAAAAACGTGGTTTATTGTATTGCTCGACGATTTCGAGGTCAAAAGTCGAATGACGGTTTAATAAATTGATTGATTTTCAATTCTATATAAATTAAGTTAATTTTGTAAGCAGTTCCCACGTGAGTAGCAGAGATTGAGGAGTTTTTCCAGTCCTATAAAATGACTGGAAAAACTCCTGGATATTAATTGCTCATGAACAAAAACTGATTGGATATATAATTACAGAAAAATTTCTTTTTTCGAATTTTGTTTTCGTTCGCGATGTCTATCTAACGGATTAACTGATTTCGAGCTGATTTGCAGTGACCAACGTGTTTTTTTTCATTTTGAACGCTGATTAGTTCAGGAATCGATTGGTAACGTCGTTTAAGTTATTTAAGAAAGAAATTCCCTATTTCAAAAATTGTTCTTACTTTTATGAATGAAGAAAGAAATCAATTTCCCACCCCTGGAAACGAAATTTTAATTTTTTTACAGATGTAAATCCTTATGATTTATATAGCGCTTTTATTTGAGAAAAAATTTCAATTTTTAAACATTTTGGTCACTTTCATGTACTACAAAATATCACAGTTGTCCAATCCTGGAATCGAAGTTTTGATAATTTTTTTTTTTAATTTTTAATACCAATTTTGTTTGTTCTGAATTAAAAATAGTTTCATTCAATAAAAAAACCACGTTATTTGGCTACTTTTATGTATTAAAAAATTAAATTTCCCATACCTGAAAGCGAAATTTTATTTTTTTTATTGATGTTACTCTTTATGAAGCATTAAATAGTTTTAATTAAGCAAAAATTAAAATTTTTAACAATTTTGGTTACTTGTATGTACCAGAAAACATTGCAGTTATCCAACCCTGGTTTCGAAATTTTCATTACAATTCTTCATGATGTATAACGAGGTTTTATTTAAGAAAAACTTTCAATTTTTAAACATTTTAGTTATTAAATGTACCACAAAATACTGAATGTGCCAAAAAAAAACTTTTAATTTCCCATCCCTGGAGTTTTCTTTAGTTTTTAATAGACAATTGAGGTTTCTTCTTAGTTTCAATTTGCAAACAAACAAAAAAATAAATGATTTTTGGTGTTAATTTTGCGTCGAGAAATGGGTGTAAGCTTTCCAGCTCTGGAGCCGTATTTCGGATTTTTCTATTTAAACTCATTTGCAATCCATCAGTCCTAGAACAGTCTCTAACTCTTCCGGGGGCTTGGGAAACCCGATTTCATACACAGACAGACGCAGAGACAGATGGACAGACGGACATCGCTCAGTTGTCATCCCTGTTCATAAGAATCCAGAATATAAATACTTTATGGGGTCCCATATTAATATCGAAGAAATTACACACGGAATGACAAACCCTTTCACTCTTTTGTGAAGAGTATAATAAAAAGAATGTTGAGAATTTTATTGGATATTAAACGCACCAAATCTGCCCCTTCAAACAGTTGACTTTATGTTTGCTGGGTAACTGAAGTGACGTCTGGTGTGTCTGTCCTCTTTAATGTTGATTCAAAATTCTGATAATTTATTTGCTAAATTAAAACTGCTTTAGAGTGCTTTTGTTAAGGTTGCTTAGCTAGAAAAGGGTGCCCCGATGTTGGATTGACTTCAGACAAATTCTGCTGATCGGGATATAATTTTTAAGCGCCCTCGAAATAGCCTCCCTACAACTATTGATTCGTGCAACTAAAACATGTAGGGACAAATCAGCTTCGGAAAAATATAGTCCAAGTCTAGTGCTGCTGGAGTTACCCTTTCTGCACTCACGCACAAACACACAAACACTTATGGTGTGTAGCAAAAGGATTGAGTCTGTTTGTGAATGTGTGTGAAACAATTTCTACCTTTTAATTTTACCACCGAAAGTGGTAAAAGAAACAACAGGGAAGAGTTAATGTTTTCAGTGTTTGTCTGGTCCAGTAAAACAGCTCCACTGTTAAAGCAGAGACGTAGCGAAAACTCCATTATAAAAAGTAGTAAAAACTGTCTATGAAATCGTATGTTGGATTTGATGAATACTGAGTTTGGATTGTGTGTAAGCATGCTGGGCAACATGTTTAGCAACATATATTTCGGATAGGTAATCGATTAATCGAGTTTAAGTCTCTTTTTTGTTGGAATTTATGGAAAATTTAGAGCCTTTTTAATATTTTTAATATGAAAACATTTCAAAATTATTGTATTTAAATAATTAATTATTTTTTACTATTTTTTTATTAAATTATTAAGTTGATTTTATACTTTTCTTTGGTTTACAAAATTCGTCTATATGAAAAGAAAAGTTGCTGGATTCGTGAAAACATTTTTTGCTATTTTACTACCCTGCAAACTTTCTTCTTCTTCCTGTGAGACAGGGGCAGGCTCGATAATTATTATTGTACGAATCCCATTAAATAGTTCAATCGAAATTAGCCAACATTTCCGATAGACAACTGCTCAATATCACTGCTCTCTACATCGTATCATAACAAAAATTGTTTCGAGTTATTCTGCGGGGGCAGCTAAAGGGCCCCCCCCCCCTATTAATAACATTTATTTTTTATTTGTTATAATATTTAAATGGCCAAATTTTCTTTCTACTGTTATTGGAAATAATTTATTAGGTACTGGCCTAATAAATTACTTCCAGTAACAACATTTATTTTGATTTATAAAACATTAAACTTCTTTTTTCTAAACGAAATCATTTAAACTGTAAAAACTTCTTTTAGTGAATGTGATGTGTGATTTAAGGGTTTATGAGTTTGTTGAGCGGCCGCTGTTAAAGCAGCTGCTGCGGCAGCACTTAATTGGCCTATTTTGGCTAGAGGATTTAAATGGTGTACAAAATTCGGACTGGAGGCTATTTGAGGCGGCTGGGCCATTGAATTGGAACGCAGTGAGAATGCACTGGCCCGGGCGGCAGCCATCAATTGCATTTGATGTTTGATGTTTCATTAATAGAGATGAGACTTTCGCAGGAACTCTTCTTGGAATGGAGAAATATTTGCCATTTAAACTATCAACTTCTTCTTATTTATGGATGTTGTGTTAATATCTCCCCCCCCCCCCTTTTCCTTCTCTCCATACTACGCCTACGCCCCTGCTGGTGTGCTTTTATTGCATCTGCAGTAATCAACGTTGTGATTAAGCATTTAAGACCTGAAGAAACTACCACTGCAAAATACGCTTTTTGTGCACATAAATTTGCTCAATAATTTCTTTACTTCGTCTGGCTCCTTGTCCATTTTATGTTGTTCGTCTTGCAGCTCAACTTTGCGGCCATGTCGTCCATACTGTCTGTCATTCTCACCTTTTAATTGTTTTAGTATTTTTGCATGCAGATATTTATTACTCGAAATAATTGTAGTTTTTCCATCCATTTACTTTTCGGTTTGTTTGTTTGTCATCAGCAGATTTTAAGAAGAGTCTTTTGATGTGATTCCTGTTGTGATTTTCTAATTGATTGTTGGCAACTTTTTATTTTGGTGTCGAGGGGAGTGTGGATATGAATTTATATAAAATCTATTATTTGAAAAGTATAAAAGAATGGACTTTTTTTCTAGTGGTCATTTAAGGTTTATGAGAATAAAATTATGTTTGATTTTGATTTGTGCAAATCTTTGTGTATATAAAAGTATGAATGTGTGGGTAAGTTTGTTTGTGTGCATGTTTGTTAATTCGGAAACTATTTTGTATTAGAGTAATTTTCCTTCTTACACTGGTACAAAGGATACCCTCTATAAGAAATTGTACAACTGTAAGAGTGGAGCCCTCAATATATCAAATGGGTTACTCCTAGAACAGGCCAACTTTTATATCCTCAAAATTCAGGGGATATAAAAAGAGGAAACAAAATAATTCTTAAGCTTTCCACATCTCTACAACTATAAAAGTGTGACAAAAATGTGTTTCTCTATATCTCTGATTATCTCTAATCTTCCTCTGTCTGGGCCACTAAAAGAGTGAAACTCTTGTCAAGTATTTGCACAAAAAAGCGCCACCACTAAATTCGAATAAGAAACCTTTTAACTCAGATAAATATTTATAAAGTTAAACAGTTTCCAATTATATTGGACTCTATGACATTATCTATTATTGTTTCACACACATTCAAAAACAGATTCAATCCTTTTGCCGCACACTATGCGTGTTTGTGTGCTTATGCGTGAGTGCAGAGAGGGTGACTGCAGCAGCACTAGACTTGGACTATATTTTTTCGAAGCTAATTTGTCCCTACATGTTTTAGTTGCACGAATCAATAGTTGCAGGGAGGCTATTTCGAGGGCGCTTAAAAATTATATCCCGATCAGCAGAATTTGTCTGAAGTCAATCCAATATCGGGGCACCCTTTTCTAGCTAAGCAACCTTAACAAAAACACTCTAAAGCAGTTTTAATTTAGCAAATAAATTATCAGAATTTTGAATCAACATTAAAGAGGACAGACACACCAGACGTCACTTCAGTTACCCAGCAAACATAAAGTCAACTGTTTGAAGGGGAAGATTTGGTGCGTTTAATATCGAATAAAATTCTCAATATTCTTTTTATTATACCCTTCACAAAAGAGTGGAAGTGTTTGTCATTCCGTGTGTAAGTTCTTCGATATTAATAGGGGACCCCATAAAGTATTTATATTCTGGATTCTTATGAATAACGATGAGGATTGAGCCATGTCCGTCTGTGTGTCCGTCAATCCGTCTGTCTGTAGGTGAAATCGGTTTTCCCCAGGCCCCACAAGAGCTAGAGTCGCTCGTTCTTGGACTGATGGATTGGAAATGAACTGAATTTGAGTGCAATTGCAAAATCCAAAAAATGGTTCCAGAGCTGGGAAGCCTACACCTATTTTTCGACGCAAAATTTATACCAAAAACCATTTATTTTTTGTTTGTTGGTAAATTGAACCCATTTCATTCTTTGTAAAGCCTCAATTGTCTATTAGAAACTAAAAAAAATCCAGAGATGGGAAATTAAATTTTTTTGCACCTTCAGTATTTTGTGGTACCCGCAATAACTAATATGTTATTACAGACATCATGAAGATTTGCATTGGCAAAAAGAAATTTAAAAAATATTAAAATTTCGTTTCCAGGGGTGGGTAATCGAAATATTGTTTATGCATAAAAATAACCAAAAAAAAAACAGAAGTTTTTTGCTAGTTGAAACTATTTTATAATTTAGGAAGAACAAAATTTGATATCAGAAATTTTACAAATAAAAATTTCGAATCCAGGGTTGGATAGCTGCAATATTTTGTGGTACATGAAAGTGGCCAAAATGGTTACAGATTTTTGGTTTTTCTTAAATAAAACTATTTAATGCCTCCTAAAGAGTTGCACTGGCAAACAAAATTCAAATTTAGCTTCCAGGTATGGGAAATTAAAATATTTTTAATGCATAAGAGTAACAAAAAAGGCAACTAACGTGGTTTTTTACTAATTCAAACTATTTTTTAATGCAGGAAAAACAAAGTTGGTATTACAAATTTAAAAAAAATTAAAACTTTGATTCCAGGATTGGATAACTGCAATATTTTGTAGTACATGAAGGTGACCAAAATGTTTAAAAGTTTTAAGTTTTTCTTAAATAAAACCCCTTCAGACATTATGAAGATTTGCTTTGGTAAAAGAAAACAATTTTAAAATTAAAATTTCGTTTGCAGGGGTGGGAAATATAGTTTTTAAACTTTACCAAAAAAGCAATTGACATTGTTTTTATTTCTTATTATAATTTAGGAGGAATAAAATTTGATATCAAAAATTTTAAAAATCTAAACTTCGAATCCAGAGTTGGACAAGGGCAATATGTTATGGTACATCTAAGTGACCAAAATGGTTAAACATTCAAAATTTTTCTGAAATAAAACTGTTTCATGCCGAATCAAGAGTTGCATTGTTAAAATATATTAAAATAAATAAAATTTCGTTTGCAGAGGTGGGAAATTGATTTTTTTTTTTTCTTTCATAAAAGTAACCAAAAAGCCAACTGATGTTTTTTTTCTATCTAAAACTATTTTATATTTTAGGAAGAACAAAATTTTTACTTAAAAGTACATGTAACGCCAGACGTTCGTTGGTGTAGGCTATATCAGATTCGTTACAGCCGACTATAGCACTTTTACTTGTTTTAATTGCTTCATTTTAAAGTTTTGTGATGCCCATTGTACCTGCTCCCTGCTAATGCCAATTTATTAAGTATCTCTTAGTAACTCAATTTAATTTAATTTCATATAAATAATTTACACCGGCTGTTTGTAAGCTGCTCTCAACAATTTTCAATTCCTAATCCGCTGTATGTAAAAATATCATGAATAAAGTTAATTAACTGTTCAATAATTTATCGATTGAGTTGCAGAAAGAATAACCAACAAAACTCAAATAGAGTTTTATCTTTTCAATTAATCTAAGATTTTGTAGTTTGGATACGAAACTTAAGTAATTTATTTACAGCTGAAGTATCTTGGAAATTGATTGATTGAATGATTAGCAGGTAAATGAACATCAGATTGGCGAAAAGATACACAAAAATCAGCCAACACGTAATTGAAATGGTGGGCAGACGAAGGCAGAGAGAGAGAGAGAGGAAATGTTGCCAAGACGCACTTGCCCGAGTTGAGAATTAATTGAAAATCAACAACAACAACTAATTAAATTGAAACTTAAAGAAAATAAATGTTAACGATTTCAGTATTAACGCGTGCAATAAATTAACGAGCAGATATTGTTAAAAAATTTCAATTTACACTTGGCCGTTAAATAATTAACACCCCAAATAGAAGGCAGCATACAAAAAAAGCTCTAAGAAAAAAAAACAGCACGTCCATAAACAAAACCAACCACTGGCCGGGACAGAAAACTTCAAAACTCACTTATTAATAGACCAGCTCCACAGACAGCAGGTTAGCAGATCAGAGCCATTATTTGTGGGGCTGGCAAGAGCATAAAATATTATGTGAAACAAACAAACAAACAGAAAATTTAAATGGACAAACGAACACTCACACACACACACTCGTGCAACTGCAGCTTATTCGTTTGACTATGAAGTTAACAAACTTGGAAGCCAAGTCATGTAACAACAGCAGATAGTTCGATAGATAACTGCTTTTATACGTTGAGATTTCGAATGTCCATGAAGTTAATATGCAACAGAAATCAACACAAACTCCGGCAATTCACACTCTTAACAAACTCCAAATTCAATTACCGAAAATAAAGAAAACTTTAAGCCAACAAACGAACTAAAAAGATCTATAAATTGCAAACAACTGACTTCTGTTTTGGCTTTTTGTTGTTGTTGTTGTTGTTGTTGTTGTTGTTGCTGTTTGTGAAAACGATAGCAGCATTTTTAACTAACCATAATGTTGTTACTATTGACGATGACAACAAACGACGACGATGATGCTGATGACGTGTGGCATCGTGGTGTTGATGAGAAAACGGCAGCCATAACAACTGTAATTGTAAATTGACTGTTGAATTTCAACGAGTTGGAAAATGAAAACAGCCCACTTGGCCAAACACACAAATGAAGTTCTTTTTTTTTGTTGCTGTTTGTTTGTTTGTTTATTTGCTTTGCAAATAAAATTTGCTCGTTACGTGGTGGAGATTCAATCGGCAGCCTCATCAGCAGCATCATCGTACAGCAGCCAATAAATAAAATGCCCCACGTTACAAAACTGAATTTTGGCAAAAAAAAAAATTATATTAAAAAAAATTATACAAATAATTTGAGCACTAAATGTGCAAACATGGGCAGGGGGGACCAAACAAAAGCACATGAAATGGCCTCATGTAGGGTGTTTTCTTTAGAGTGATACAAGTTTAAATTTAAATTTAATAAAAATTTAATATTAATTTCTTTTCTTGAGTTTCGCATATTTAATAAGTGAAATTTTGCAGGTTTATTGAAAGAGTATTTTTTTGGAAAAGTAGGGATTTTGCTGAGGGATGTGTTTTATAGTGTGTGTTTTTTATAGAGTGATACAAGTTTGAATCATAATAAAGCATAGTAAACTATTTTTGATATCAATGAAACGGTCTTTATTGGATAGAAAATCTTATGACATTACTGTTTAAATATGACTTCGGCCATGTGGCCGCCACGGCTGGCGCGTACAAGGCGCAATCTGGACAACCAATTTTCACAAACAGTAACATTCTGACCCTCATCGTTTTTGAAGACGCATTCGGGCCAATGACTCCGCCAGCCCATAAAGCGCAGCAAACAGTAATTTTCTGCGGATGGAAATGGTGTAGCAACAAAATTTTGTGGATTCTCCCCAAACCAAATGCGACAATTCTGTTTATTTACGTACCCATTGAACCAAAAATGGGCTGCATCGGAAAATAAAATTTTGAATGGACGAAGTGCACGATAAGTTTGACGAACAGCACCATTATTTTGATTTAAAATGTCCACAATTTCCAGACGTTGCTCTGGTGTAAGTCGATCCACAATGAAATGTCAAAGCAAACTAAACAAAAAACAATAATCAGCTGTTAAATGGGTGGTCAAATAAAGCAGTGATGTCAACTCAAAGTTGTATCACTCTATAAAAAACACCCGATATATGTTATTGTTCACAGAATATTGCGTGCTGACGCGAGTATTGTTGTCGTTTAAAGTGTTGTTGCTGCAGATAACGATGAAAATAAAATTAAAAAAAAAAGAAACCAGCAGCAGCAGCAACAAAAACAAAATATATTTGATGTCAGTTTAACACTTTTGTTGCAGTTAAATAAACGACGGACGTCCTCCACCAACCGTATCATGGCTTAAAAGGTGTTGGATCGTTTTCCAAAAACGTAACGAAATCAAATGAAATAAACAACAACAGTTAGTACAAATCGAAATTGAAATAATAGCAACAACAACAACAACAACAAAAACAAATACGCTAAAATGACTATTAAGAAAGACTGACTATTTTGTTTCTCAAAAAAAAAAAAAAAAAAAAATTGGTTGGCCACTTTGTCGGGCAGTACAGTGGAGCTGAAGTGAGCAGGGCGCTTGTCTTCGACTGAGCAGTGCAATTCAATTCGTTTTGATTTTAATTTCCGTGTGTATATGCGACTGCACAAATTGCCATTATCCTGGCAAACAAACAAACGAGAGGCAACAAAAAATTAAAAAAAAAAATAAAGAAATTATTGGAGTGTGTGTTTTGGAGTGCGAGAGTTGGTTTGTGAGTTTGCAGCGTTTGCATGATGGTTGTTTCCCTGCCCGAGTACAGTTTCAATGGGCTTCTCCAGTTTTTATTGTCATTTAAGTGTTGCAGTTGTTGCATGTTTATTTGCTTGTTGGTTGCTGCCATTAACGTCGCCAACAACATCGGCCGATTTGTTACAATGTGTAGTCGTCGAATTCGTTAAGTTGGTTGTCTTGTTGTTGTTGCTGTTATTGTTACTACTGCAGCTATTGGCTTTTGTGGGTTTTTGCCTTCGTGCCGTTGCAACTGCCAAAAATAAAAGAAGAAACAATTGACACACACACACACACACACTTGCAGTTACGGGAGCACATTTTGTTGTCATGTTGAGGTGTCATGTTGCATCGTATTTGGACGAATCTTAATAATAAACGTTTATATGAGCTGGAATGGCGGCGGCGTGGAATGGGTACTGGACTCGCACGTATTTTTAAGCCTTTTTACGAGTGCATCCTTAAGCAGCGAGAGGTGGCGTGTTGTTGTTGTTGTTGTTTTTATTTTATTATTCGTAGTATAACATTTTGTGTGTGTGTTGCTTCTGCTGCTGCTGCGCTCGCTTCAAGTCGTTTCAGGCCGTGTCAGTAATTTGAGAGTTTTGCGTACGTAAAAATGCAGTAGTTGACTCGCTGTTTCGTTTTCAATAAATATATGGTTTTGATGAAATCATTAATTTCATTTATTTAGTATTTTACACTTGAATTTTTTTCTCTCTCTCTCTCTCTCTCTCTCTTGAAATTGTTAAGTTCGTTGGTTTATTTGCTCATTGCAAAAGGTGGGTAGTGATTAGGCAACGTGGAGGTAATCGCCCGTATTATGAATGACGATGTCGCCGTCACATCAACACGACAGCAAATAGTTGTCACTTGTTTAGTCTTCGTCGACAGAAATTGACTTCTGATAACATGTTCTATTAATATTTTACGCCTTACAGAATACCAAAATGCTGTTTATTAACAATCAATTATTGTCGGAAATTAAATGACAAGTGACAATTTTTTGCTGTCGTGTTGATGTAACGTCGACGTCGTCATTCATAATAAGGGCGAATGTGACCAATTGACTTGCATAATTAATTGATACCAAAATATATTTCTGTAGACTTTTTGTGGAAGGAACTTTAGTATTATATCGGGATACCATGTTGTTACGATTTGTGTTCAGACGATGCACGTCTTAATGGTGCATGTCTAGACTTAACCTTATCCTCGAATTTATATAATTATTTTTGTTTCGATTTTGCTTTTCATTGTTTTTGTTGTAATGTAACGGATATAATTTTTGTGAAACATTTTAACCCCTTAAAACCCTGTTTTAATGGCTCTTTTTTAAAAGAAGGACAAAAAAGACCCATACCTTGACAAGTTAGAGGGTTAACATATTGTACAAAAATGTTCTCCGTAATATTTTACATAAATTTGCTGAACACATTTTCTACCTAAAATGTAAGGATCACATGGATTCTTAAGCCGATTAGCAATAAGAATGTACCAGAGGTGGGAAACTTTAATGCCCCCTCAAATGAAATTCAGATGTAAACTTTCAAAATGCCGATATACGTGTCTTTATTTTTTGTCTCCTCTATCAAAATTTATAGGTTGGAAGTTGTAATATTTTTTTTTTTTGTGTTTTACATTGTAATTTAAAATTATCTACTGATAAAGAGTCGGGTCAAAGAGCCTACGAAAAAATCATTGTCATTTAAATGGACTGGGTTATAATTTTTGGTCTAAGCCAAGAATTTGAATGAAATCGACGAAAGTCCAAGGTATAGGGTGTTTTTTATAGAGTGATACAAGTGTAAATCATAATAAAACAGTAATATATCTTTGATATCAATGAAACGGTCTTTATTGGATAGAAAATTTTATGACATTAATGTTTAAATATGATTTCGGGCATGTGGCCGCCACGGCTGCCGCGTACAAGGCGCAATCTGAATTTCACAATCAGTAACATTCTGACCACCATCGTTTCTGAAGACATATGGGCCAATGGCTCCGCCAGTCCATAAAGCGCACCAAACAGTTATTTTCGGTGGATGGAAATGGTGTAGCGACAGAAGCTTGTGGATTCTCCCCACTCCAAATGCGACAATTCTGTTTATTTACTTACCCATTCAACCAAAAATGGGCTTCATGGGAAAATAAAATTTTGAATGGGCAAAGTGCACGATAATAAATGTCAAAGCAAACTAAACAAAAAGCAACTATCAGCTATTAAATGGGTGGTCAAATAAAGCAGTGATGCCAACTCAAAGTTGTATCACTCTATAAAAAATATCACTGTTGCAAACATCGTTTAGTTGAAAGCAAAGATTTTTTTTTGTGGTACGCTTTTCAGTATCTTGTCTTTCAGCGATATTAATAAATCATATATATTTTGAAAGGCATTTTTGTAAAGATATGCAGCATATAAATTAATTTTTCTAAACTGCTTGAATAATTATTTTATAACACTTTTATTGTGTGCTGTCATATACACTCGTGTTAAAGCTCAAAAGTTTGAGTTGGCAAAATAATGGAAGCCTTTTTGTTGTTTTCTTTAAAACAAAAATAACTATTTTTTATGCATTTTTAAATTTCATTCAGATTTATATAGAAATTTATTTTTAAAGTGGCCGCATTTTGATTACTAGACGATTTAAGTTAAAATAAGTCTTTTTTAGTAAAACATACAACGAGTAAAATATGCATCAGACGATCTTAAATAAAATAAGTCTTTCTTAATAATAAATACAATATTTTAACTTCATTTTAACTTCATTTTATTAACACTCTCTCGCAAATTAAAAATGTTTAACTCCAATTAAAAGTCTCACTTTCATGCAACGTCTTATGAAGTTCAACATGCCTCTTTAAATTATGGCTCAATAAAGGTTAACTCAAATATCAAGTGTTATTAACTGAAATAATAATAAATTAAATAAATATTTAAGCGAACCAAAAAAGAAAAAAAAACAAACAGAACGCTTCCAGCGAATTGGCTGGCATTTTATGTTGTTCACTTTCACATAAAACACGACCGACTTGTGCTTGTGTTTGTTTGTTTGTTTTTATTTATTTACAAAACAAAATAAAGAAGCAAGAGAAAACAAAATCAATTGAATATCCATTTAAATGTTCAATTATCTGCATTCAATTGACAATGAGACATGATACCACAATGTGTTGTCGTCATTTAGATCGCGTTTATCGTATTATGCGATATTAAATGGTTTCTGTCGTATCTTTTTTATTTGTACAGTCATTATATTTACCGCAGTGTAGCGGCTACAATTACACATGCCCGGGCAGAGGCATAGCATACATGCGTATGTATTTGGAATATGGAAATATTGATGTGTGTGTGTGTGTTTGTTTGAGCAGAGGCGGTTGCCTTAAAAGTTCTTTGGGCTTGGCCGCATTTTAAAAGATCTGCCATCAATTAAAAGAAACACAATTAAAAAGGAGAACGAAAATATGAGAAAATGGGAAATGCAACTTAATTGTCTGTACATCGCTTTTGGTACTGATGCACTTCTCGTATTTAACTTCCTGATAAAGTTTATCGCCTTCCCACTTATTCGGCTGGTGATTAATAAAAATGCTCATGAATAGTGATGGTGGAAGTTGCGTATAATTAGAGAAATTAAATTGATGCTGATTTTTCCTTGTTCCGTGGAATATTTATTATGAACTTCAGAATATTAACAAGTAAAAGTGCTATTGTCGGCTGTAACGCATCTGATATACCCTTCACCAACGTTCATCTGGCGTTACATGTATTTTTAAATACCAATTTTGTTCTTCCTGAGTTATGAAATAGTTTTAGTTGGAAAAAACGACGTCAGTTGCTTTTTTGGTTACTTTTATGAAAGAAAAAATATAAATTTGCCAACCCTGGCAACGAAATTTTATATATTTTAATATTTTTTAACAATGCAACTCTTGATTCGGCATGAAATATTTTTGTTTAAGAAAAATTTTAAATTTTGAACCATTTCGGTCACTTTGATGTACCATAACATATCCAACACAACATGTCCAACTCTGGATTCGAAATTTCGATTTTTTTTTCCTAAATTATAGAATAGTTTCAATTAGCAAAAAAAACAAGGTCAGTTTTCTTTTTGGTTCCATTTATGCATGAAAAATATTTCGATTACCCACCCCTGGAAACGAAATTTTAGTCTTTTTTAAATTTCTTTTTGCCAATGCAAATCTTCATGATGTCTAAGGCGGTTTTATTTAAGAAAAACTTAAAATTTTTCAACATATTAGTTATTGCAGGTACCACAAAATACTGAAAGCGCAAAGAAAAATTTAATTTCCCATCGCTGGAATTTTTTTTTCGTTTATTTTTTATTTTTAATAGACAATTGAGGCTTTATTTTAGAAACAAACAAAAAATAATTGGTTTTTGGTATTAGTTTTGCGTCGAGAAATAGGTGTAGGCTTCCCAGCTCTGAAACCGTATTTCAGATTTTCCAATTGCACTCTATTTAAGTTCATTTCCAATTTATCAGTCCAAGAACGAAGTCTCTTGCTCTTCTGGGGCCTAGGGAAAACCGATTTCACGTGCAGACAGGCGGACAGAAGGACAGACAAACGGACAGAGGGATAGACAGATGGACAGACAGACGAGCATCGCCATTCATAAGAATCGAGAATATATATATTTTATGGGGTCTTATATTAATATTGAAAAAATTACACACGGAATGACAAACCCTCTCACTTTCTTGTGAAGTGCGTACTGAAGCGTTATCGATCCTGATTTCTTTCGATATCAGCAAAGTGCTGCTGTGTTACGGTCAATGACGAGCACTATCGATCACGCTGATGGTATTTTTATTTCTCAAAATTAAACACCTAAAAATTAAAGACAGTGGGCTGCAAAAATTGCCGCAATCGATTTATTGCAAAATCCATTTGATGACAATTTTATTTCCGGAAGTGATCGTGTTCCTGCACTTCTTGTGATTCAACGCTTGTGGATTAATTTTTCATGACGGCGACAAATCAGCAACTCCTGAGGAGAAAGAAGGGAATGAATGATATTGGCAGGATGGAGGGCGAAGGTAGAGGAGAAATAATTTGCATTAACGATTTTATTTGACTTCAACGGCGTGTCCGCTGCAATACCAACGGCGGAGGTCTCGAGCTTTTACGAGCTGGAGTCTCCAGGAGCTTCTATTCCACGTTATACTTTTTCCTTTTTCAGTTTGCTCGATAAGTATTTAAGGCTTCAGCATGTGCCTTGTCTGGCCTATGAGTTCTGTTAGAAAAATGAAATCCAGTCTATTTGAAATTGAAGTTGCAATTAAAAGGCAGCTTCCAACTATTTCCTCCAATTGGGAAACCACAAGAAGAACAAATTACACGTTGTTTCTAATCAATTTCGCATCGCAAGTCTTCACAAATCAGCAACACTTGATCTTTTTGGCCAAAATGTGAAAACGAAAATTTTTTTTTTTTGAGGTGTTTGAGAAAAAACAAGGCTGCTTGGCTTCGATATCAGCCCGGTTCGCTTTCCGCATACAATTTCTAAATTTTCTTGATGTTATCGAGATGTTGACCAGGCGTTGAAACTCCAGTATCATTTATGCCCTTTTGTCTGATGTGTGAAATCTTTATGTTAGAAAAGGTTCCCTGCTTTTGGAAGTTTCAAAAGTCTTTTTTTATAAAAACAGAACAATTCGTTGCCTGTAATAAAAGGAACTACTTGGCGCAGAAGAACCTCATCAATATCTATAACTTGACGAAAGCGCTACTTGGCAAATTTGCTCCAGACAGTCCACTGATTTTATTAAATTATTCTGATAATTCCTCAAAACATATCAGCAGTTCACTGCTGAAAAGAACTACTACAAATTTTAAAGTCCCTATTCATTCTTCTGTGAAAACAAGACCCGGCAACAGGGGCCAAATCACCACACCGAATCGAAACATACCGAATTTCTATTGATACCGATTATTTTGTTACTTTTATGTAAAAGAGTTAATTTCCCATTAACCTTCTCTGCACCTGACCTTTTTCTGGTTGAAAAGTTGCCTGAGATTAAATTTTAAAAATCCTGTTTCGAAACTCTCGCAAACTTTCTAAACGGCCGCCGCTTAAAGGCCATGTATTTTGTATGTTTTTGTGAGATAAAAATTTTTATTCAAACCGCTACTGAATGGCTGCCATTTAACAACCCCATAATTAGTTGATTTCACTAAACAAACAACAAAAACGCAACAAACAAAACCATTTCAATTCAATTCAATACTTCGGCCAAAAAGGAAAAAAAAAACTCAGCGAAAACTAAATGGACGATTGACTAGAAAAAAGAAAAAGAGTGAAGAATGAAGTGAGTGAAGAATGGCTGCATGACATGTTTGGTTGGTTAAGTGCACATGTACGTATGCGACAACGCATACATTCGCATTCAATAAATTGAATACGGAGCAACACATTCAGGACACTCGTCCTGTCAATTGCTGTCATTGACAAACAACTGCATTGAAGCTTTAACAAACACCAACACGCTGGTGTGTTGCACCAAGTCAAGGATTAAACGCAAAGGATGTGAGTTTGTGTTTGTGTTTGTGTTTGTATATGCCCGCCTCTTGGGGATGTTATTCAGAAAATAACACGTGTAACATAAACCGGAGACGTTTCAGGCCTCTCCAGTTTATTAAATAGTGGACTCTGTGCCTTTTGGCCGTTAACTTAAGGCTGCAATACACTGGCCACAATATCTAACCGAACAAAAACTTAAACAATGACAATATTTTTGCATTGAACAACAACAACGAAAAAGAAGCCAACAAGCTGAAGGACACTGCAACAAATCACACAGCCTTTCCTTTGTCATGCCTTCATGCATACATGACACTGTATGTCGTCTAAATGCTTGTCCATTTTACATGCGATACAACAACAAACAAGACCAATTGCAAAGTAAAATGTCATATTGTCAACTTTTTTGTCTGCTGGTTTGTTTGTTTGTTTGTTGGTTGGTTTTTTGCTGCTGTTGTGTCGACCATTGACGTACCAAATTGCCGACCCAAAGACCAGCCATATTGTAGAGGCTTTTGCGGTTTTCATTATTCACTGAAAATGTATTTAATTGTTCGTATTTGTTTTTAACTTGTAAAACTTGTGTTTCTTTCTTGTGTGTCGGATGTGTGCGCGTATGTGTTTGCTTCTTGCGATTATCCTTGGCCGCATGTTGGCAAATCAAATTGAAACTAATCGATATGCTGACATCCTTTTTAAAAAGCAATTAAACTATTCAAGAGCTGCGGTGTGGTTCAAGGGAAATTGATGTGAATGTATGTCGTGTCAGTTATTTAAATAAACCTTTTTATTACGTGTCTCATGTCTCTGCATTAAAACGACGGCCTGTCAACTTTAATTGAGTTTAATACAACAATTTTAAAATTTCTTATATAAACTCTCAATTAAAAAGAAAGTTTTTGTAATTAATGATTTTGATATATCGCGCTCATACGCCTTGATTGAGTTTATCGCCTTAAATAGCGTTATTGAGCTCAATTTTCCCTATAAAATTTCATTTCATTATTGTTCAATATGTAGTAAATTGTTATAATATTGAGATCCAATTTATCGCCTTGTATCGCGGAAAAAAAAGTTTGTTTGATTTGTTAAATAAATTAAATAGATTTTTTTTATATATTTTCAGTTTCAGAATGATTTGATATCTCAGCAAAAATATAAAAACCAAGATATAACTTTTATTTTTTAATCGAAAACTATCAAAAGTCAAGAAATAACTTTTATTTTCTATTCGTTATATAGAAGTCAAGAAATAATCTATTTTCTGGCCGAAAAATAAAGGTCAAGCAAAAAATTTTAGATGGTAAAATAAAAGTCAAAAAATAACTTTTATTTTCTGATTAAACAATAAAAGTCAAGAAATAACTTTTATTATCTGATTAAAAAATAAAAGTCAAGAAATAACTTTTATATTCTGATCGTGATATGAAAATCTGGAACTAACTTTTATTTTGGAATCGAAAATTATAAGCCATTATATAACTTTTACTTTTATTTTCTGAGCAAAAAATAAAAGTAAAAAAATTTTTTCCTGATCGAAAAATAAAAGTCAAGAAATAACTTTTATTTTCTGATTAAAAAATAAAAGTCAAGAAATAACTTTTTTTTTCTGATCAAATAATAAAAGTCAAGAAATAACTTTTATTTCCTGATCGAAAAATAAAAGTCAAGAAATAACTTTTATTTTTAGTTTCTGAAGAATAAATAAAAGTCAAGAAATAACTTTTATTTTCTGATCAATAAATAAAAGTCAAAAAATAACTTTTATTTTCTGAATAATAAATAAGAATCTGGGGAATAAACAAAAATTAGAAATATATTTTATTTTCTGATCGATAAATAAAAGTCAAAAAACCACTTTTATTTTCTGAATAATAAAAGAACAAGAAATAACTTTTGAAAAAAAGAAAATATTTTGTTCAAAAAATAAAAGTCATAATATGACTTTTATTTTCTGACTAAAAAATAAAAGTCAAGAAATAACTTTTATTTCCTGACCGAAAAAGAAAAGTAAGGAAATAAATTTTATTTTTAATTTCTGAAGAATAAATAAAAGTCAAGAAATAACTTTTATTTTCTGGTTAAAAAATAAAAGCCAAGAAATAACTTTTATTTTCTGGTAGAAAAATATAAGTCAAAAAATAACTTTTATTTTCTGATTAAAAAATATAAAAATCAAGAAATAACTTTTATTTTTGAATCGAAAATTATAAGTCAAGATATAACTTTTTTATTTTCTGATTAAAATATAAAAGTCAGGAAATAAATTTTAATTTCAGATTAAAATATACAAGTCAAGAAATAACTTTTATTTTAAGTCAAGAAATAAATTTTATTTCCCGATCGATAAATTAAAGTCAACAAATAACTTTTATTTGCTGATCAAAAAATAAAAGTAAAATAATAACTTTTATTTTCTGTTCGATAGATAAAAGTCAAGAAATAATATTCTGAGGAATAAATAAGAGTCATTAGATAACTTTTATTTTCTGAGGAATAAATTAAAATCAAAAAATAACTTTTATTTTCTTATCGATAAATAAAAGTTCAAAAATAACTTTTATTTTTTTGATAATAAATAAAAGTCAAGAAATAAATTTTATTTTCTGATCGAATGTTGAAATGAAGAAATAAATTTTATTTTCTAAACGAAAAATAAGAGACACAAAATAACTTTAAAGAAATAAGACAAGAAGTAAATTTAATTTCTTGATCGATAAATAAAATTGAAGAAACAAATTTAATTTTCTGAGTGAAATAACTTTTATTTTTTTAATGATAAATAAAAAACGGAGAAAAAAATAACTATTATTTTTAAGCGTTCTTTAATTGAATTAATTAAATTTTGTGCGTGTGAACAGGAAGAAAATTGCCTTAATAAACTGAATATTGTGGCAACAAAAAATGTGTATTTAAACCACGTTAAGAACAAAGAAAGGAAAATGTCCAGTGCGAATAGTCGTGTCTACATCTTCGTCCCCTCAGCCCCACGTTACGTTTGTCACATTACGTGTTTGTAAAAGAGATTTATTTTATCTACGACGATTTACCTCGAACGAACATGCATTTCGGTGTAGGGTGTGGGAAATTCGGCATGTATCTGATCAAATTAAAGTCATTTTGAAAAGTGTGTTTTTGAATTAAAAAGTTTTCTTGTCATCCGCCATCAAAAAAAAAAAAAAAAGTTGGGCCACGGACGTGTATTTATTTGTGTCGCTACAATTTATGTCGCGAATTTATTTGGTGACTTCAGGTGTCTGTGCCGCGATTGATATTTTAAACTGATTAAATGCCACCTGTCGGCAGGTATTTTATTTATTGTTCTGTTAATTACGGACAGACGTAACAGACTGACGAACTTGCAGGCAGTACGTTTGCATGAGAGTGTTCAAGTGTTCGTTTACACACACACTTACTTACACACACTTGTAATTTTAAGTTAGAAGTCAATTGTAATTACAATGCACACACATACACACACACACACACACAGAAAACGTTTGTATGTATAAGCCAATCAATACTAAATTGGTTAATTAAAAATGTTTATTGTTTGAAATGGGAGTCAAGTGAAAACAAAATAGAATAAATAAAGACTCTCTAGAGGAAACAATTGTTTTTGAATTGTAATTAAAAAAAAATAAGCGTAGGGGGAGGGGGTCTGCATACCTAAAGCAGGGGGGAATAATTGCTGACTGGCTAATTGTGTGAAAACCCTTTTAATGTCTATTTTGTGGAAGAACATTTGAAATCTATTAAATAAAATATTGACTATAAATTCAAATGCAAATAGAAGGCAATTAGAAAAGTTAATAACAATTTTTGCTTCTTTACAAGGGAATAATAAAAAATACCTCTTGATTAAAAGGCGCAGGTAAAATTTTAGCGAGAAGAAAACAAAAGTTATGAAAAGACGCAACGCCCTGTTTTTAACAGTTTTGCGGTGAACTTTATTCCGCAAAATGGGTAGAGGGGAGGGATGTGGCATTTTAGATTTGTTATTTGAAATCAGGCTGCATTATTTTCCATTCATTATTCTCCCCTATTCCGTAACTAGTTGTCAACATCACGTCAAGACAATATCAAAATTAGGTCACTGCTGTACTCCATTTCTTTAGCTAACACCTCTTGCTCTATCCCAGGACTTGGAGAGCACTCACAGGCTTTCAGAATTAAAAGTAGTTGGTTCCATTATTGATATTGTCTTGACGTGATTTTTTTTTCTTTTTTGACCCGGGAATGATCATGCATGTACAGGGCATTGTATTGGAACTAGTACGCAGCGACTAAGTTGACAGAACAGATGCAGAGAGAAGAGAAAATAGAGAGTATGTTGATATTTTTACTTCGCAGATAGATTTTTGCTAAAATGGCGACAACGGCCAGATCAGAGTGTAACGATCTCTACAGCCGACAATAGACATTTTCCATTTTCTTCGGCAGTGACCCGAAGCTTGAGACACAAGCTTTCAGGCAGCCATGAGAACCTGATGAAGAGATCGATGTATATGATCTGAAAAGTTATCTCAAAGCGATAGGCTGATTTTATTATCAGCCACTGGAAGCGAATATTTGAATTCGCCATCTAGATTCTGATCATTTTTTTTTTATGGGTAGGACCAGCACTCAGGAGCGATCCCTATATACTCAGTGTATGGCGCTAGAACTGGGAAAGGAGGGGGGACAGATGAAGACGGATTAGAAGAGAGAAAATTTGTTGCAGCTATTTTTACTTTTCGAAGAGTTTCAATCGCTGCCGATAATGCTTAGCGGCCAGATGAGAGTGTAACGATCTCTACAGCTGGGAATACACATTTTCCATTTTCTTTTGAAGTCACCCGAAGCATGTGACACAAGAGAGAGAGAGAGAACCTGGTCAATGTTTAGAATTATCAAAGATCGATCGATATGATCTGCTAAAATATCTCAAAGCGATGGGCTGCAAATATTTCAATTCTATCCAACGAATAAAGTTATTCGAGTTATTTTGATTGAATCTAGTGGTTCGAATTTTTCTTATTAAAAGCAAATTATTCTATTCAAATAAACTATTTATTCGAATAAAGTTATTCAAATAATATTGATTGAAATATTTTATTTCATTCGAATAAAGTTACTCGATTAATATATTCGAATACAGTTACTCGAACAATATTCGCAATTTTTATTTAATAGACTGAAATTATTTTGATTAAAAAAAAGTTGCCCGATATATTATATTCGAATAATGTTAATCGATTAATGTTATTAGAATAAAATTATTCGCATTATATTATTGAAATAAAATTATTTTAATTATTTCATTCGAACAAGGTTATTCGGTATATTTTATTCGAGTAAAGTTATTCGGATAATATTATTCGCGTAAAGTAATTCGTATATGATTATTCGAATAATTTTATTCCGCGTACCCATTCCATTTACTGGAAGCGAATATTTGAATCCGGTGTTGTTTATGTTGATAAAGACGATTGGAGTGTCCTGCTAAAAAGGAAGGACACTGAGTGGGACCAGCACTCAGGTGAAGACCCCCGCATATGCAGTACATTGCGCTGGAGCTGGGAAAGGAGGGGGACAGATGATGGCGGGTTAGATGAGAGAAAATTTGTTGCAGTTCATTTTACTTTTTACTTCGCCGGTGAATTTTTGTCACAATATCGTTGAAGCAGGATGCTGCAGTGCGTCCTTTAGTATATGACCGTTTGGAGCGCTGGCGGCCAGACTACAGTGTAGCTGGGAGTAGACATTTTCCATTTCCTTCGACAGTGACCCGAAGCTTGTGGTACAAACTTTTAGGCAGCCATGAGAATGAGATGAACGTTCAGAGTTATCAGAGATGGGTCTATATGATCTGATAAATTATCTCAAAGCGGATGGCTTGAATCTATTCTAAGTCACTGGTAGCGAATATTTGAATTCGATGTTGTTTATGTTGATGCCGATGATTGGAGTGCATCTAGATTCTACTTGTTGTTTTTTTTTATGAGTGGGACCAGCACTCAGAGGACGACCCCGGCATATGCAGTGCATTGCGCTGGAACTGTAGAAGGAGGGGCTAGCGTTAAGGGGACAGATGAAAACAGATTAAAGGATAGAGAATTTCGTTGCAGCTATTTTTACTTTTTACATCGCCGGTGAATTTTTTTGTTACAGGTATCGAGGAAGAGGGTGCTGCACTCTGCTTTGCAACCTGTGCTATGCCTTCGTCATTGACGTAAACCGGCATCAATTAACACAATCCTGCTGTAACGCAGATCAGAGAAATGTGATCATATTCATGACTGAGAGCACAATCGAACGTGGGATCTAAGACATCGCGTAGTCTTGTGTTCACTACAGCAGCCAACAGCAGCTTGGGAGTAGTAGGCAGCCAACTAAACCAAGCAACCTGTTAATCCCCTGTATCGCTACTCCTGAGTAGTTTAAAGCCTTTTCCATAAAACTCTTGAGAATGTTGCTCAGAGCCCAGTGTAAATGTTTCCTAACCTCCCTTTTTATATGAAACTCCACTAGGAAACCATGTTGTATTTGTATGTTTAGAGCGCTCTCAAGGATCTCAAACATTTTTGATTTCTATCAGAAACTAAACACTAACAAAATTTAAAAAAAATAACAGCATTTAAATTGCCTTCGCGTGCCTAAACGATTGTGCCGATTTTCCTTAAATTGCAAAGTTTTATGATAAATTCTGATTAAATTAATTCCCAGCCGACAAAAGCCGTACAGAAATAATAAAAAAAAGGAAATAAAAAAAAGAAAATATTCCAAAAGCCAGCGAAATCTTTAAAGCAGCATCATGTAAATTTTACATTGTAAATAATCAAGTAAAACAATCTGGTGTTCAGGGTACAAATCAATTACGATGATTTCCAACAACAAACAAATAAATAAACGTACAGAAACAACAACAACAACAACAACAACTTAAATAAACAAATTTATGTAAATTTACTGGACTAAAAAGCCACTCCGCACACAAAGCCCGCACACCCACACACCCGCACACACACACACACACATACACATACACTCACAACTTGCAGTCAAGCCAATAAGGAAAACTGAGGAAAATTCTACAAAAATTTTATTTTATTTTATTTTCTTTTTATTATTGTTGTTGCTGCATTTAGTTTCGAATGTTGTTGGGTACTCTCGTAATATGAAAAATGTTTAATGTTGTAAAAAGTAATTTTTTCGTGTTTTATTTATTTGTTTTTGTTTTCTTTTTTTATTTGCATTGAATTTGAACTTTAACCTCAAACAAAAGTTTTCATTATTAGACATTTTGGCGGAACATGGCAGAGGGAAAATGCTCAAAGAGAATGATAATGCTTTTGCAAAAGCGCGGAAAAAAAAATGAAAATTTATTGGTGAGAAAGTAACAGGGAGAAGAAATATTTGGTTGGGAAAACACTTTAAAGAATTTTCTATTTCTATTTATTTTTTTTTTCATTCTTCTTCTATTAGCAGGTGATAGCAAATGCTGTTGGTTGCAGAGTGTAAGATCACCATCATCATCAGAGGCAGCAGCAGCAGCAGCAGCAGCAGCGTCATCTTCATCGTCATTATTGGCGCTGTTGTCGTGATAATCTTTTGCTGAGTGGGTTGCCTCAAAGTTTGTTTTTTTTTCCAGCCAAAAGCCAAAAATATGAAAAGTTATTTGTACGTTAAGTGCTGGTTACAAATGTTTTCTCAAACACCTCAAGAAAAAAAAAACGAAAAAATCGAAAAAAAACGATGTTCGTTTTCACATTTTGGCCAAAAAGATCAAGTGTTGCTGATTTGTGAAGACTTGTGATGCGAAATTGATTAGAAACAACGTGTAATTTGTTCTTCTTGTGGTTTCCCAATCGGAGGAAATAGTTGGAAACTGCCTTTTAATTGCAACTCCAATTTCGAATTGATTTGATTTCGTTTTTCTAAGAGAACTCATAGGCCAGACAAGGCACATGCTGAAGCCTTAAACACTTATCGAGCAAACTGAAAAAGGAAGAAGTTCGTGGAATAGAAGCTCGTGGAGACTCCAGCTCGTAAAAGCTCGAGACCTCCGCCGTTGGTATTGCAGCGGACACGCCGTTGAAGTGAAATAAAATCGTTAATGCAAATTATTTCTCCTCTACCTTCGCCCTCTATCCTGCCAATATCGTTCCCTTCTTGCTCCACAAGAGTTGCTGATTTGTCGCCGTCATGAAAAAGTAATCAACAGGCGTTGAATTGCAAGAAGTAGAACAGGAATACAACCACTTCCGGAAATAAAGTTGCCATCAAATGGATTTTGCAATAAATCAATTGCGGCAATTTTTTCAGCCCACTGTCTTTAATTTTTAGGTGCTTAATTTTGAGAAATAAAAATACCGTCATCATTCTCGATAGAGCTCGTCATTCACCGTAACACAACAGCACTTTGCTGATATCGAAAGAAATCAGGATCGATAACGCTTCAGTACGCACTTCACAAAAAAGTGAGAGGGTTTGTCATTCCGTGTGTAATTTTTTCAATATTAATATAAGACCCCATAAAATATATATATATTCTCGATTCTTATGAATGGCGATGCTCGTCTGTCTGTCCATCTGTCTGTCCCTCTGTCCGTTTGTCTGTCCGTCTGTCTATACGTGAAATCGGTTTTCGCAAGCCCCCAGAAGAGCTAGAGTCGCTCGTTCTTGGACTGATAAATTGGAAATGAACTTCAATAGAGTGCAATTAAAAAATCTGAAATACGGTTCCAGAGCTGGGAAGCCTACACCTATTTCTCGACGCAAAATTAATACCAAAAACCAATTATTTCTTGTTTGTTTCTAAATTAAAGCCTCAATTGTCTATTAAAAATATAAAAAAAAAAATTTTTTTAATTCCAGCGATGGGAAATTAAATTTTTTTTGCGCCTTCAGTATTTGTGGTATCTGCAATAACAAATATGTTGAAACATTTTAAGTTTTTCTTAAATAAATCCGCTCTACACATCATGAAGACTTGCATTGGCAAAAAGAAAAATTAAAAAATATTTAAATTTCGTTTCCAGGGTTGGGAAATTGATTTAGTTTTCATTCATAAAAGTAACCAAAAAGAATACTGACATTGTTTTTTTTTTTTTGTTTGATAACTGAAACTATTTTATAATTTAGGAAGAACAAATTTGATATCAAAAATTAAAAAATCGAAATTTCGAATCCAGAGTTGGACAAGTGCAATATTTTATGGTACATCAAAGTGACCAAAATGATTAAAAATTTTAAATTTTTCTTAAATAAAAATATTTCATGCCGAGTCAAGAGTTGCGTTGTTAAAAAATATTAAAATAAATAAAATTTCGTTGCCATGGTTGGCAAATTTATATTTTTTCTTTCATAAAAGTAACTAAAAAGGCAACTCACGTTGTTTTTTTCTAACTAAATTTTTTATAACTCAGGAAGAGCAAAATGGGTACTTAAAAATACATGTAACGCCAGATGAACGTTGGTGAAGGGTATTTTAGATTCGTTACAGCCGAATACAGCACTTATACTTGTTTTTTATTTTTTATTTATTTTATTATTATTGTTATTATTATTAGTATTTTATTTTTTATTTCTTTTTTTTCTGATGATTTTTTATTGGGAAGGGAAAACTGAATGCAGACACGATCAACAACCAACTGCCTGTTTCACGATATCGAAAGAATTGTTTCTTTTGCATAATTATTTTTGAAACAAAAACAAAATTTTGATAATTTTTGTTTGTTTTAAATGTAGTTGCGCTAACGAAACAATTCTTTTTATATCGCGAAACAGGCAGTAACTGTACGAAAAGCTCTGTTATCTTCGGGACCAGCTCAACTTTTTAAAATAAATTTTCACATTTTACAATTGTTGTTCTGGGGTTAAGCGATTCATGCTGACTAGTCGCTTATGGCTTTTATAAAAATTTGCAGTCTCATTTATAATAAATATTTAATACTTATAAGCTGCTTATAAGACTGATTTTCTATACGAAATGAGTCGTAAAAGCAGCTGATAAAAATAAAATATTTTTTGTGAATAATTGATTCTTTAGAGCCCACATTTTGATACTTTTTTTCTTAGTCCGTGTCACACACTCAGTGAGAAAAGTATTCTTTCGAGGTAGTTTTTTATATTGAAAATGTGAAAATTGAAAACCTGTTTTCAACAGTCTACGACTTCTTATCAACTGCATATAAATCTTCTTAGCAAGATATTCGCCTGTATTATGAATGACGGACGATGTCGACGTCACATCAACGCGACAGAAAAAAATTGTTCACTTATCTAATCTTTGTGACAAAAACTGACTTCCGGTAAGATGTTCCTTTAATATTACACGCCTTGAGGAATACCACAACGCTGTTAATAATAATTAATTATTGTCAAAAATGAAATGACAAGTGACGCTTTTTTTCGGTCGTGTTGATGTGACGTCGACGTCGTCATTCATGATATGGGCGATTAGGTTTGAATGGGAAGTCCGGCAACAAGAGTGTCCCAATGCGTTATGGAATAGACTTCTGCCTCAATGTTATGTTGTGCGCTTTTTGCAGAAAAATTGGAATTTGTAATCTCTGATCTTGTCCAGGTTAAGAACCCAGTCTTCTCAACATATTTTCTTAAGCGTTTCCAATTTGAGTTCTTAACGCATTCTATATCCAGTATAATTTCTGACATAAATATTTGTCTGACTGAAAGTAGGACAGAGTCAGAGTCTGCATGTGAGAGCTTCGGCAATACCCATGTGGGCCCGGTGATTCCTTAACTCAGTATGTCCTCGTTTCCAATTTGAATTCTTAACGCATTCTATATCCAGTATAATTTCTGAACTGAATATTTGCCTTTTCTGTTGGACTGAAAGTAGGACAGAGTCAGAGGCTGCATGTGAGACCTTCGGCAATACCCATGTGGGCCCGCCGAGTCCTTAACTCAGTATATCCTGTTATTATTCCAAATGATTTCCAAAGTGTTGGCCTTCTCTTGTCTTGTCGTTGTAGTTTGTGGTGCCTTTTCTGCCTGCAGAGTTCTGCCAATCTCCGACGAGCAGTTCTGCATTCTTGATATGACTTGTGATGTCTGTCATTTCTAGTCCCAGACTAGTATTCTGAGACATTTTCTTTGCTGCAGTTTTACTTAATTTTCCTCTCTTTCCAAGAAGTTCCAACCAACCCAGACAGCAAATTTGCTGCTGTTTTAGTCGAAACAAGCAAACAAAAAAGTTAATGATATATTTTGACACTTTTTGCCTGCATGTGTGCGGTCTATACGAGCATGCATTTGTATGTTTGTGTGTGTGTGTGTGTCGTGTCTGTCTCTGCAAAATTTATATACATATTTTCTGTCAATTATTGGTTTTTATATTTTACTTTTTCTCAGCATTTTCACGTGACATTTTCTGTCAAACCGTTTTGTTATCTGTTTATGCAGTTGGTTAGTGTTCGCATGTACGAATTCTGGCGACTATTTAAGAAGAAAAAATATTCAATTAATAGTTGGCAAAAGTTTGATCGATTTTTTGCGATAAATTTTATTTCAGCATATTTTTTATGTGCATTTGATTTTGTCGCATAGTTGTATTGCATTTAATTGTTGTTTGTGGAAAATGTCTAATTGATTTTGTTTATTAAAATTCACATAAAACTTTTTTTTATCGAAAGCATTTCATCAATGTAGTCAGGGCTGCGCAGATTTATTGTTGCTGATATTTTATTTTATTTCATTTCATTTCAAATGCTCGGTCGGGACCCAAATGGTGTGTGTAAATTTGCAAATGAAGTTAATTGTGCGAAAATTATTGCGTGTCTGGAGCTACACACAACCAACCGGTGAGGCAGGCGAAATAACAAAAAAATAAATAAAAAAAAAGCTAAAAGATTTTAGTTCTTTTTTTCATGGCATTTTTTTTTTCCTCTGTTACAACTTTAATTGGAAAAGCGTGATGTTGATGTTTGTTTACAAGCCACAGCCAAACCAACGAGCCAAACGTTCATAACAGATACTCCGAAAATTGCTAAACGAGTAGACTGGATAGAAACATATAACACTAAATGAATACCTGTGCAAACAAAAGATAGTGCCTGGCAAATAGATACAAATACAAGACTGACTGTAACTACCTCTACCACAGCTGCACCACCACCATCATCATCATCATCATCGTCATCGTCATCGTCATTATCATTAGTATCATCTGCTCGACAGCCAGAGAAGCAGCCAATGGGACAGACAGACAGACAGACAGACACACAGACAGCCATGCTGGTAGGCTGGCAGGCAGACAGGCAGTAAATGTGTGTCCCTATTTTCTTATGTTTTGCGAGCGCTATCAGCTTAAATGTTATCATTAAAGTTTAAACATTCAACAAGCCACCATTTTGCTGAGATAAATGAAAACTTGAAAAATCAGCCCATAAAAAACTGACACAAGAACTGCATCTTGTCTGGATCAAAATTACTCATGCAGGCACTTTTATTAAGTAAGCGAAAGCGCAAAGGAAGCGCTTAACAGCTCCAGCAGAAGTGAAAAGTAAAAGTATTCGAATCCAAATTTATTTAAATATCTCCACACTGTGGGCATGGAAGCAAGGACTTTATAGACTTGGAAGCGCTATGATTTATGCTCTCAGTCTCCACAAACTCCGCATGAAAATAGGAAACTGTATTGCATCCTCCATTGCCACAGTAATTGAATCGAGCAGTGTGCTGGACTTGGATGGTCTACTAAATACAGGTTCTAGTCAAGCTGGCCAACCTCAAGTGTATTCTAAAACCACCTTGCATAGTCTTACTCTTCATCAGACTTCCATAGCATCCCCTTGCAGCGTTCCAGCTTTAGCTACTACCACCCTGCATTGCTCCCTTCTTCCCCAGAATACTTGGCTTACATGGGTCTAACCTTCACCAAAACTGTATAACATCATGCCAGTGAGCCCTACCATCAGCCTTCATGGCGGAAGACTCTAACAGCCTGGCCCAGAATCGCCCATAGGTTTCTTGTCTTCAAGAACTTTTCGTAGTACCGCCCTGCATGGTCTCAACTTTTGCGAGCCTAGTCCTTCATCAGCTTAAGCAGCCCCTCCAAGGCAGCTCAAACGCCCCCGCTCATTATAAAATATTATTGCACATTCTATTTTACATATCATGTTCATTATGCTCTATATTATGCAAAGAGGTCCACAATCGTTTAAGAAAAGCAAGTAAAAGTGCAGTGTTCGACTGTGCCGAATCTGATATACCCTTTACCAACGTACGTCTGGCGTTACATGTATTTTTAAGTAACAATTTTGATCTTCCAAAAATATAAAATAGTTTTAGTTAGAAAAAAAAACCTCAGTTGCCTTTTTGGTTACTTTTATGAACAAAAAAAAAAAACAATTGCCCACCCCTGGCAACGAAATTTCATTTTTTTTTAATATTTTTTAACAATGCAACTCTTAATTAGGCATGAAATAGTTTTATTTAAGAAAAACTTAAAATTTTTAACCATTTTGGTCACTTTGATGTACCATAAAATATTGCACTTGTCCAACTCTGGATTCGAAATTTCGATTTTATAAATTTTTGATATCAGATTTGTTCTTCCTAAGTTATAAATAGTTTTCAGTTATCAAAAAAAAAACATCGTCAGTTTTCTTTTTGGTTACTTTTATGCATGAAAAAATTATCAATTTCCCAGCTCTGCAAACGAAATTTTATTTTTTTTTTGCCAGTGCAGATCTTCATGAAGTATAAAGCGGTTTTATTTACAAAAAACTTAAAATATTTAAATATTTTACTAAAAACGCAAAAACAAAAATTAGTTTCCCATCCCTGGACATTTTTTTTAAATTTTTAGTTTTTAACAGACAATTGAGGCTGGCCAAAGCATGAAACAGGTTCAATTTACAAGTAAACAAAAATATAACTGGTTTTTGGTATCAATTTTGCGTCGAGAAATAGGTGTAGGCTTCCCAGCTCTGGAACCATATTTCGGATTTTTCAATTGCACTCTATTTAAGTTCATTTCCAATCCATCACTCCAAGAACGAAATCTCTAGCTCTTCTGGGGGCTTGGGAAACCTGATTCCACGTACAGACAGACAGGCGGACTAACAGACGTACTGACAGACGAACAGACAGACGGACATCGCTCAATCGTCTTCGGTATTCATAAGAATCCAGAATTTATATACTTCATGGGCTCCCATATTAATATCGAAGAAATTACACACGGAATGACAAACCCTTTCACTTTTCTGTGAAGGATATAAAAATATGGCGCAACTATCTAACAAAGAAAAAGCAAACATAACCTATAAGTAGAACAAAAACAAAGTTGCCAGCAAATTTTTTTTTCTTAGTGCAATAAAAACGAGCCCTTGGCAATACTGTTGGGTAGTAGGAAAAATTGCGCAATTATATATCTACAACAATTTAAAACACCCAAAAAAACACAATTGATTTCTTCGAATTTTTAATAAAATGTTGGAAAAAAAGAATCAGCACAAAATTAGAATTAAAGAGAGACCCAAGTATTTTTTTTTCCTTTCATATTAAAAGCGCTTGAAGCGGTCTTGACATTTTAGCACTTTGAAGGGACGCTCACACTTGGCAAACATTTGCCCAAAAAATTCAGACAAGTGCTTCTAAGTCCAACAGTCTCTATTAGATTTAAGCGAAACTATTTTACTTAATAACCACGCACCTGTTACAACATATTTTTTATCAGTATTTAGTAGTTACGCTATTTCGGGCAAATAAATCAAAAGAGAATACTTTTCCTGGAATATTAATAATTATGGATTATACCGCTGGAACATTTCCGAAACGGTTTAATATTGGGTTTATTAATACTTAATTATTTGAAAAATTACCTCAAATCAAAATTATATAAAAAATATATACAAAATTTGACTCACCTCAATAACAGTATTAATATTGACAAGTAGATGGCGCCTAAAACGAAATTTTCAATTATATTGACACAATTGTGTATTTATTCATTACCGAAACAAACCCGTAGTGTGCACTGCCTTAACGCATGCACATTCGCCGCAAACCACAATACCGAATATATCACACATACTTTTATTTTTATAGCCAAGCCACAGGCAAAGCTCGGCTATAATATATTACAGGGCTTTTTATTTTATTTTCATTTATTATATTTTCATTATTGAAACAAAGATGGCAGCCATGCTCGACATTTTTTATTCATATACACAAACCATTCACAATTTTCATCGTGCTAAAATCTCACACCGCTATTTTTTTCTGCCCTGCACTATTTTTAGCACAATTTATCATAAATTATGACAGGACCTCTTTTATTTAAAGGACTTCTTTTATTTACTCTTTGCTTGTGAAATATAAAAACAATATCACCACTTTAAGAGGGACTACTTTTTTTTACTGCCTTTTCCACTATTTATTTCTTATATCACATAATTATTTTTGTATACATACAAAATAGAAGCACTTAATTACACTTTTATCTATTTTTTATTGCAGTTCATATAGTTTTTACTCCCGAATTATTTTATTTAATTTTACAAATTTACACGTACGTCTGTCTGTAAGGCAACGAATTCAAGAACAAACGGAATAACAAATAAACACGTGCTGGTAGCGATGCCAGATCTTAAATTTGTCGTGGCCTACCATATTTTTCTTTACATAGCAAAGACTTAAACCGGTGAGACTGTTACATGCTTGTGCCACCTACCAGTAAAACCTCGTTATTTTGAAACTCGTGATGTTAAAAGAGTCAAGGAAATGCAAGATTCATAACTTCAGAACGCTCTAATTTATTATTATAGCCAATGAAAGGCAAATTTCATAACTCGAAAACACCCTACAGCTGGAAGTGCATAACACGCGTTTCATGTGTCAACTCGTTATAAGCGTCTGTCAAAAAATTGGAATCAGTACAATTGTAGGTGACAAGTTTTGAAAAAATATCAGCTTTTTTTGATAGTCAGGGATGACAAATTATGGGGAATTTTCAATTTTATCGATAAATAAGTTTGTGTCGTGGATTATTTTTTTTTAATTTTTTATTATAATAAAACGTCTTTAATAAAATAAACCCCTTGCAATAAAGTTTACTAACATTTTCAAGAATAAAATACATTTGGGGCATTCACACTGTAGTCATAAAGTCATAAGTCATAAAATAATAGCACGAAATATATGGCTAGTGTGAACAATCCGTCATAACTTGGTGTGCTAAATAAATTTGTATATATAAACTCTAACAGCTGCCGCCTTGTTATGAACTAAAGAAATTTTTTATTGCGGCGGCATACGGAAAATTGTTCAGTGACTGCCAGCTACGTAAGTTAACCGAGAAAAATTTTTCATTTGTATATATTTAGTTTTTGCGATTTAGTGTCCTTTTAATATTTATTATGTTATAAAAATGTGTTTTGTGTACTCATTTTTTTAACATCTTTTAGTCCTGCATCATTTATTAGTAACGGCGGCAAACGTATACTACCGCCGTCTCGCCTAAAGATTTTCAACCGTTCGTCTCACATCTAGAGCATTTTATGACAACACAAAAACATACCGGAAAGAGTGCTATTATTTTATGACTTTTTTAAATGCAGCACAACAACAACTTTTTTAAACTGGTCTAAAATATTATGACTTTATGACAATATGTGTAAATAGCACATAGTATGAATACCCCAATTATAATAAAACGTTTTTAATAAGACCCCTCAAATAAAGTTTACTAATATTTTCATGAACAAAATACATTTGGGGGATTCACACTGCAGTCATAAAGTCATAAGTCATAAAATAATAGCACGAAATATATGGCTAGTGTGCACAATCCGTCATAACTTGGTGTGCTAAATAAATTTGTATATATAAACTCTGACAGCTGCTGCCTTGATATGAGATGAATAAATTTTTTTACGGCGGCATACGGAAAAACCTTCAGTGGCTGGCAGGAACGTAAGTTATAGGAGAAAAAGTGCTATTATTGTATGACTTTTTTATATGCAGCACAACAACAACTTTTTTAAACTGCTCTAAGATATTATGACTTTATGACAATATCACTAAATAGCACACAGTGTGAATACCCCAATTATAATAAAACGAATTTAATAATATAAACCCGTTGCAATAAAGTTTACTAATATTTTCATGAACAAAATACACTAAAATTTATATTTTATCACAATTATTTCTTTGAGCAAAGATTCTTATTATTTATCGATTCATTTTGCGCACTTTGTACCATCTCTGTTGTTTTTATTAATACTTTAATAGATTAAAACAAGGTAGATTATACTGAACTGCAATGGATGAGCAGCTAATGAATACCGTGAAAAGTTGCGAGCTCAATTAATTCTATAAATTGTTTTAAGATTTCAATTTCAATTACCATTTTTGCGAAAGTTGTCTTTGTGCATGTTACACTAAAGCTGACCACACTATTGGCGTATAAAACCCTTTTGCATGTAACTTGTTGTCTAAAGTATGAAACGCATGGAACGCGCAATGCATTCCAGGCGCGTTATATAATTCCAGCTTTATGTACTTCCAGCTTTATATACTTCCAGCTTAATTTACTAGAGCCAGCAAAAGGCAATAAGCAAAAGCAATACCACCAGGCCTTTGCATGTTTGTCAAACTTTTAACTACTTTTTCCGCTATTCACTTCATATATCACATAATTATTTTTTTATACATACAAAATAGAAGCGCTTAATTACACTTTTATCTATTTTTTATTACAGTTCACTTGGTTTTTATTCCCGAATTATTTAATTTAACTTTACAAATTTACACGTGCGTCTGTAAAACAACGAATTCAAGAACGAACTGAATAATAAATAAACAAGTGCTTTTAGCGATGCCAGATGGGGAATTTTTGTGTGAATGACCGACCACCACGGGGGAAAATTATATGTAAAAAGAAAGAAAGCATATTAAACTTGATTTAAAATTTGTAATTTCGAACTGAAGATGGAAAATCCTAGCAAATGCTTATACTTATTATTTTTTATTTTTGTTTAATGATATGGGTTGACACAAGCTATACATATATATTTATATACATATATATGGAAGTATGCACATGGTTTGTACCTTGACCACGTAAATTGTATCTATTTTCCAATTTTTAAATAATCTTTGAACTTGATTCGACTAAATTTTTCGCGCATTCTTACAGTTCTGGCTTTTAATTAATCTCAGGAATGGATACAGAAGCGATGGAACATATATCTATATACTATAATTAAAATATGGCTGACTAAGCGAGTTGAAATCAAAGTCAGTTTTTATAAATAATTAAATATTTTTCAGTTCAAGCTTGAAGGACGAACACCTGACTGTAGAGAAAACGCCGAGGAAAAATTGTTATATTTGCATGCTATTTTAAGCACACTGGCAACCTCAGCATAACTATTGTTGTTTACTTTAGTCAAACACTCAATAACAGTCGGTGGCAAAGTTGTCAGCATTCTTAAATTTAAACTGCAACTGAATTTTTAATAAGTATTATTTTTTTTTATTTCTTTTTTCGTTTATTAGTTAATCTTTCCTTGCAATTTTTCATCATATATTTATGGTTTAATTAATATTATATTTAATTGTTGTTTCTTTATTATATATCATACATATTGAACATTAATTATTTGTTTTTACTCGAAATTATTTAATTAATTTTATTTATTTGTTTCATAATGCATGCATTGAATAATATAAACTTTATTTTATTTCTGTTAAAGTTAAAATCTTTGTTTATGTATATATTTCGGCAATTAGCTGCTTACGGAATAAATAAGTCGTTTTGTTTTATTATTTTACAACATGTTTTCTGAAGATATTTTCTTTTTTTTTCTTTTATATACGAGTATGTGTATACTGATTTAATATTAGTTTTGCATTATATAATTCACAAAGAGATTTTCGTTAATTGTTGGAAAATTATTTTAAAAATATTATATTTCATAGTTTCTTTAAAGAAATTACACATGCAAAATTTGAGTATTTTGGTTTTATTTCTTGTTTCGTATATAATGCAATGAATTAGAAAAGAACTATTAAGTAATTTACACATAGACAATTGTATTAAAAATTGTATGCTTTATTTTCTTCTATTTGTTATACACATTTAATATTTTTAATACTTTTGGTATGAAATTTTTCTTGTCGTCGTTTGGAACTTTTGCGATATACATACATAAGAAGAGAAGAAAAAATGTTTTGAAAAACAAATTTAAATTCATTGACTTGTTCTTTAATATCAGTACTATATCTGTACAACTTTTACATTAATATTTAAATAATTTAATGTGAGAATCACTTGTTAAATTTATGTCATTTTAAATCCAAATTTCATGCTGTGAAAGTTTGTTTTATGTTTGTTTGTGGACTTTTTATCGTTTTGCTTTCAAATATAAAAAAATAATTTACCCGTATTGCTATTTTCTTGTATTTTTATTTGAAATTAATTGAAATGAAAACACTTATAGCTAAGACAAAAACAAATATTGAAATCAGTAATATATATATATTCTCAATCGAATACATATTGTGTAAAACATATACATTTTTTACATGACAATAGTTTAGTGAGACTTAAGCTCTTCTTTTCTACTCAAAACGACTATCTGGAATTTATGAAACTATTTATTTATATACAATCAGGTTATGCTATTTGAAAGTTTTTACAATCCCCTATTAAAAATTGTTTTATAAATTGAAAAGTTCAAGTCTTCTAGAAGGCTTTATTCTCGTTCGTTTGCGATCTTTTTTTTTATATCAAAACGCTTAATTCTTGAAACAAAAATTAATTATAAAGCTCTTCTGGTACAAAAACATATTTCGATTTCTCGTCCTAAAATTGCAAAATTTTTTAATAAAACGATTTTGTTCACTTTATATGCATTAACATTCCATTTCCAATCCCATACAGAAAAGAATTCTTTGAAAAGACTGACTTACTCAACTTATAAAACGTTTACAATTGAATTTAATAATTTACTCAACTTTATATAGGAGCCAAATAAAAGATTTTCACATATACATAAGTTCCTTACATTAGAACAAGTTAATTAATGATTTTAAAAATTACATATATATATATATATATATATATATATATATATATATATATACATATATATATATATATATATATATATATATTATATATATATATATATATATATATATATATATATATATATATATATATTATATTTATATTATATTATTTAAGTTTATATTCGTATAAGTTTTATATCTATAAGCGTAAAACGTATTTCTTGTCTTATACTAGTTTATTATTAGTTTTCTATTTATAGATTATTATTAATTACAAATCTAATTTTTTTTTTTTGTTCAAACAATTCAACATTAAAAAATATAACTATAAATTTTTACACATTTGGTGAAATGTAGGAATAGTTTCCAAATATTTACAAACTAATTATTTACTTATTCGAGGTTCTTTAAACATGAACATTCGAAATGTTATAAAGCATACGGAAAATTATTTGGAACTCAAAGTAGTTTCCATAAATACTATCAAACCCGGAATAAAAGATACATCATACAATGAATAAGAGAATTTTCTTGAATTTAATATAAGTTTTAAGCAAAAATAAATAACAAAAAAAATAATTTGATAAAGTTTTATATAACACAAGCATACATATATGGACCTGTATGTGAAACAATATTTCTTTCAGCTATTTGATTATCATGTGTAACTTGACTTTTGCTTAGCAGTGCATGATTACGTAGAAAAGGAAATAGTGTTGACGCCCCTGAGAAATAAGTATAAGATCGATTTTTAATCAAACTCCTCAGAATATGCTGCAATATCTAATAATATATCGTTCGTTACATGTAGAAAGGCCTTAACTCACATAATTGCAACTATGCAGAAGAACAAGAAATATACAGTATTGATCATGATAAAAAACCAAAATTATCAACTGCTTTAGAATCTTTATTTATGATTGTACTGCATTAAATATTTTGGGACATTTTGTAATTGTGTGCAATGTATTGGAAACACCGAATTTCGTAATATATATGGGTCATGGTCTTACCACTAGTGGCCATCGATATTTTATTTGATTTTGTAAACTTAAAACTGCTAAATTTAACTGCAATTTCGCAGACAAAAATAAAATCTAAGAAACGTCGACAAAAGTGTAACTAAAGGGACTTTTGTTTATATTTGTAGAAAAGCTTTCGGTTAATTAGCTAAAAGGTAATAACCCCATAAATTTTTATTATATTTTGTAATGATTGAAAAATTTTACATATTTTAAAACAATGAATTAATAATCAATTAAACGAAATTTGATTTGTTTGCAATAGATTTTGCAAAATATCTTCCGTAAAACAGATAACAAATAAATTAGATTTCAAAAATATCTTCAAGATTGCAGCATAAAATAAGGAAGCTTGAAAACGCATAGTGTGTCTAGATATGCACTTTTTAAAAGTTAATGTTATCTAAATTCCTGAATCTGATTTTTTACTATTTCAAACAAAAGATGAAAAATAGCTATAAAAGATGAATATTTTTCAAGGTTTCCAGCAATAACATATCAAAAAAGAAAAAACCCTTTCTTCACAAACTCGTATCTCCACCAAACTTTTTAAGAAAGAAAAATATTTTCGAGACCGGTTGCGATATGTACATATTCCTATGCCGCTTCGTATGCCTAATAACAATTTATTGCGTTTGACGACACCTGTCAAAGACTTGCGACAAGAATTTAGTTTTATCTTGATCGTAAATACTTAACTTTCGGTCCTTTATTTAGGGATTTTTAATTAAACAGTTCACTATAACTTTCACGATTGCTAAACTTTATATATACATATACATGTATGCAATTATAATAATTTAAGAACTGTATAGCATTAAGGTTTTTCTGAGGAATTTTCCGTGGTTAACAACGTTGCTACTCCCGATATTAAGACATAAATCGTTTACTTTGCAGGGTATATTGAAATAAATGAATAAACATCATGAAATGATGTTAATGATCTCCTTCCGTAAACAAAGTCTGACGATGAAAACCAAAATATAAGAAACGATTTTAGTGCGAAAAAATAAATCATAAAACTGTATATTTTTAATAGTTTTTATCAGTTATTTTTTAATGTTTGTATTTGTTTTTTTTTTTATTATTATTATTTAATACATACTTTTATCTTTTTTTATGTAAAATTAAACTTAATTGTTGGTTTTTTATTTATTAATAATTATGTATATTAAAACTAAATATTTACATTAATAATCATAAGATTTTATTATAATATATAAAAAAAGTAATAAAATTATTATTTTGAGATAATTTGCTCATCAAATTGTGTATTATAAAAGAAAGGAGTAGGAGAGAGTGAGAGAGCAAACGAAAACGCAAAGAAGCACAGATACATTTTAGCTCTTTTTGTTTACGACTTTTTGGTTTTTTTTTTCATTTATTCAAGAAGAAAAAAGTTTCACTTTCTCTGATCCTTTTCTTAACAAAAATAAAAAACAAGAGGATTATAATTATATAAAAGAAAGGTACTACTTTTATCGCCATTTATATTAAAAAACAAAAGAAATGAAAAGAAAAATAAGATCTTGAAAATAAGATCTTTCTAAGACTTCAACAATATCAAAAATTTTTTATTCATATTTTTTAGCTTCATTTTTCCCCTTTTTTTAACATTTACGGAGAGGAAAATATATAATATATATCTTTATTTATTTTGTGAAGAGATGAAGAATAGAAGTTTATTTATTTTGTTTACTTCATAATCATTATTACATATATTATTATTTTTATTATTATTACAACTTTATACATTTTGTTTAAGCATAAATGTAAGTTTTATTTTCCAAACTATTCTTTTGTAATTTATTTATATAGAGGGTTTCCTTACATTGTAGTGTTTTCTTTTTAACATTTAAATGATAAAAATTAAAAATTTCAAAGAAAATACCTAATTTATTGGATAAATATATAAAATGTTTGTTGATTTTATTTTTGTCATACATTGCTAACACAAATCTTGTCTCATAAGAACTATTTATTAATTTAATCTTTGTTATTACCTTTGTTATTATTTGTGGGAGTTAGTGTTATGTGGGCGTGTCTTATGTTTAGATGTATATTGGAGAAAAATAATACAAATATCTATGAGGACTTCTTTAGGACAATATTGAGAATAAGCGTTTTAAGACTTTTGATTGGAATTATATAACCGAAATTATTGTTTTAGTCTTTCACACGAAAGAAAAAAATTAACTGCCATATTCATAATGTTTCGAAATACAAATTTGTGTAAAACAATTACTTTTATGACTACGGCAGTATATCTTTACTAATAAATATCACAACTACTAAAATGTTTTAAATATTTAGCGAAAAAATGCATTATATTAAGAAAGTAAGTACATATATTCTTGGGGTTCAAGCAAATATTTCCATTCTGCTAATACTAGAAGCAAAATCTAACATAAAATTGGCATTGAATAAGATAGAAAGCTTCAAAACAAACAAAAATTGTTTTGTGAATTAATTGTATTGCTTGTAACCAGAAAAACTTCAGTTCTAAAAAATAACGCTCGAGTCGTGTTTTAAAGCAATATTTCAAATACATGTGAATATTTATCAACTGTGGCTTACCAAGTTATCGCATTACGTTCTTCAATTCAATTTCTAATGGATTAAGTAATGCAAGTAACAGAACACGTCTTGTAAAAGAACATATTCATGAATTGGTATTAAATTTAAATGTATATATCTAATTGAATATATATTTTAGACATGATCCTTATTCTGAAATCCTTGCACGATGTCGTGTTAACGAAAATATAAGTCTTTTATTGTAAGAATTTACTACTCATATTCCCTTGCTTCTCTCTGATTGCGAGCAGACAAATAATTCTTGTCGTCAACGAACAGACAGGTACCATTTCCTGGTGTCGAAATGACTTAGCATCCTTAACTGCATGTCCAGACGCAGAAACTGGAGCTGTTATAATATCTGACCAAAGCTATTTTGTTTGGAGTTCAACCGAGCTTGTCGCCAGTCGCTGCGCTTCTACCTTTTAACCGGTGAGATTTTTCTGTAGCAAATTGTTAAATTAAAAAACATAATTTATTATGCGTACCTCACTTTGTTAAACTAGTTCTAAAGACAAACATGTAGGTAAGAAAAGTATTACCACAAATCTGACGACCAATTATTAATTGTTTTTTTTGTCCTGAAGCTTTTTTTTATAATTGAATCTTTCATTCAAGAAATAACTTCTAAAACAAATAATTTACATATGACATTGAATGCAAACACTACCTATATTGGTTTTTCTTTTTATATATTTTTAATACCTTAATTTTTGCAATTAAAATAGTCTTTCAAATTAGTTTTAATTTATGTACTAAACAGATTTTTTGTCACCGTTTTCTTTCTCTTTTAATACAGTTTTCGAATTTAGAGATGCATTACAAATATGCAAAGCAACCCTCTTGGAATTATTTCGCGACACAAAACAAAACGGAAAAGATAGAATTAGAAAAAAAAACAGCCTCTTCCCATACTGGCCCAAAATATCCCATTTGAAAATTTTAATCGAAAATTCATTTGTTCTTTCTTTTCTTAAGTTTATTACTATTTCATAAATTTAATGCTTTATAAATAAATAAATAAAAAAGCGTTTTATTTGCGTGTGTTTTTGTAATTTACAAAGAAATCTGTTTTGTTATTAAAAAACAAATGAAAAAAATTAAAACACAATGAAAAATTTCAGAGAAAAACAGGCTATTTTCGGATTTGTTCACAGCGCTTTTTCTATATTTCAATTATTTTGTATTCAGCTTTATATTTTAATTTCGATTAAATGAGATTGCTGACAAATAAACTGGCTGCTTTTCTATTGATTTGTTTTTGTGGTTGTGTTTACTTTAAAATGTTTTCACGTGGAATGGTTATTTTGTTTTAGTTATTGCTGTAATAGATAAGATTTATTGTCTCGCAAATAGTTCAAACAGCAGCAAACAATTGCTCTATATTTGTAAAATTGTTCTTATTACACTTTTTCTTAAGCTGGATCTGGTTAATGTTGCTGTCACCACTAGCATCGTTTGGGCGTGTTTGATTAAGTTTTAACCAAGTTTTCGCCACATCTTTGATATTTACATTGATTATTTGCTGAATATCCATTGTTTTAAATACCCTAATTGGTAGTTATCTTGCCTCGTCTCACCTGTTGATTGTCGTGGTGTTATTGTTGTTTGTTGTTTGGATATTGTTCGAATTAGCCGTTAATGTCGTTGTGTTGGCAATACTGCTGGCGGAAGAACCATTTGACGAAGAGCTACTGTTTAACATTGTTGCACTATTTGAGTTGGTTAGACAACTAACGACTGAAGAAGCATTTTCTATATTCAAAATATTATTGGCGGATTTAATGTCGCTAGCAGAATGACTGATGGTTGTATGCGAAGTGGATGATGAGTTTAAATCATCTCCTAGGGATGATGAGGAATGCAGTTGCTGCTGCTGCTGCTGCATATGCAAACTGCTATCGTTGCTATTATTACTTTTGCTATTATTGTTACTTAAAGTATTTAGGTTGGCGACCATGGAGGTGGTGGTGGCGGTGATATTTGAATTGAGATGAGCTGACTGGGTTAGAACTTGCAGTGTAGTGGTTCCAGCTGCCGTTGAGGTTGATGAGGAAGTTGTGTTGTTATGACTGTTGTTACTTGCCGCTGAGACGGTAGCTACAGGCACAGTTCGCATATTTGCGAATATGGCTTGATTATTGGCGATACGACTACGCAAAACAGCATGAGTCATTCCTTGAGGGCCGATTTGGACCTGCATTTGGCCAGAATTATTCTTTTGCAATGGTTTTACGTTCAGCAAGCTGGTATATAAAACTCTTTTATTATTATCGCCAGTGCTAGAGCCCATCGTGGTAGCTGACACTGTACTGTTTGTATTTGCATCCACTTGTGTGGCCCCAATTATATTTAAAATCCGTTCTCTTTTTATTTTACCCGTCTGTTGTAACAACTGTTGTGGCAAAAGCTGTTGTTGCTGCATTGTGGCTTTGTTAAGTACAACTGTTTGCTGTTGCGTTTGTTGCTGCTGCTGTTGCAGACCCTGTTGTGTATTTGTGGCAACAAAATTCAATTTTAAATTTGAATTGTTTGCTTGTAGCTTTTGTGCTGCCGTTTGCAACTCGGAAGCATTGGTAATGGTAAAATTTGTGGCTGCTCCTCCACTAGAACTTGTTGTTAAATATATTTTATTCCCTTGTTGTGAAGCTTGCGATGTTATTATTGCAGCCGTTGGTTGTAAGCTGTAATTGTGGTTGGCTGCTATAGCAGCAGCTGTATTATGTTTTTGTTGCAGCTGCTGTTGTTGCTGTTGTTGTTGCAGATTCACTTCAGAGACAAGCAGAGGAAAGGAGGGCATTTTAATAACTTTTCCACCAGATAGTTTTTGAATTTGCTGTTGGTGTTGTTGCGTATTGTACGACACTGCTGTTGTTGTTGTCGTATCCTGCCCACTTATCGCCACGCTTACACCGGATAAGTCATCGTCCTGTGATTGTTGCTGCAGCAATTGCTGTGGTTGCTGCACGATTTTTCGTTGTGAAAACTTACGATTCAATAACAGCTTGCTGATATCTTTTTTAAATAAATGGAATGAAAAAATATTAAAGAAATATTAGGATCATGGCTTTAGCGATCATCAAATGTATCAATAAACACTCAGCATTGCGAAGAATATATAATTAAGTAAATGTGATGCAATAATTTACATTTTGCAAGCCAAAACTATACGATTCTGAAACAGGATACTATAGCTTAGCGACCACATTACTATTCCTTCGCATTAACGCCAAATTCATACGATGCTCTTTGTAATCCCAATTTCGATCTTCGATTTATAATTTTTTAATAGAACGGAATTATTCATTTATCTTAAGTTTTTTGAGAGTTTTAAGAGAAGTACTATTTACTCCTTTTTAAACTTTTCATTATCTTTTTATTAATAATATCTACAAGATTTTGTGCAAATTAAATTAATACTACATATATGACTAAACTAAAATTACTTTAATATTATTTTATTGTTCGAAATGGTTTTGGTATATTGGTTTCCTTGAGACCTTCTCAATATAATAGAGGTACTTAATATACTTGTTTTTAATATACAAGTCTTTGTTTACAAAAATAATATAAAAAGCTCAACCGAACACATGAGTATAAGTTCCCAATACAAAACATTTAAAAAAGCTGGAAATAAAAGTGGATTTTTCTTAAATTACTTTATTATTAAATATTAAAATTATTTCAGCTTTGATTACGCTGATCCTTTTGTTTTATTATATTGTTTCATATTTATTTATACGTAAATTGGATAAGTAATAGCAGAAGAAATTCAGAAAGAGATATCATATAAAATAGATAAAATAAAAAAAATTGTAGCTCTTGTACGACTAGTTGTTACAAATTGTCATTAGTATAAGTAATAAGCTGAATAAGAAGTAAACAACAACAAGAAACAATAAATGTTTTCCAAAAACTGAAGCAATAAATTGGAATTGTATTAATGAAGGTTAACAAACGTAGTGGGTAGAAAACTGTAAATTTAATTAATTAACACTCATATATAACATTATTGTTGCTTGTATGTTTAGAATTATACAGGCAGATAATCCATATAGTTCATACTATAAGATTTAAAATAAGTTGTGTTGTTTTCATTCAACATTTTATGCGGAACCTTTAGGTAAACGCATCACTGCTGCTTATCACTGAGAAAACTACTTAAGTTTCCTGATGCTTTTTTATAACAGTAGCGCCTTTTGTAGTACGTATTTAGCACACGCGTAGGGATGCATTTACGAACAGGCACACATTTTTAAAACACAACGCTCCAGCTTATTCTTTTATTTTTTATTGAGATCTGAAAACAATGACACTTTAGTTCGAGTAAAATGTTTTGTTTTCTTGCATATGCGTATTTTTGAGCATATTTGACTCTTATTGAAAAAAATTACGCTCAATTTCACAAACATGTATCACTTTGTTGTGTTTTCAAATTCTAATAGTTTTGCACAAATAGCACAATTTTTTTATAGTTAATACAGTCAAACTCCTCTATAGTGAACTTCTATACAATTAAGCTCTACTCATTGCTGAATTCATTTCCATACAAAACGATCAATTAAGAATTAAAAGTAAAAGGCTTCGAATCTCTGTGTTACTGTGTTAGAAGTTTTGGTTGAAGCAGAAAAATGAAGCCGTTTTATGCAAACTCAAATTAATACCTGATTATTTCAAATAAAACTGCAACTATATGGTTATCATGAAGTTTTTATATAATGCAGCCCCATGCAGATTCATTAAAGGGAACTTCGATTGCACTTTTATTTCTACATTGGAGAGATTCATCAACGTTCGTTCTTGATCTATGTACATACTTTTATAAGTTATTCTATATGTATAGAGCTAAAACCCTTAACATAAATTTTATTTATATTGAGTTAGAATTTTAAATTTGAAAATTTTCATTATGCTGCCGTTCACAAAATAAAAATTTGTAGGTGTGGCGGTGATTTATAGGAATTCCATAGTTGTAAAGAAAAATATTTATTGAACTTACCTGTACTTTCCGGTCCATTCAGCTGTCTTTTTTGAGCCGGACGACTTGTCCAGACAATTTTGTTGCCTGTTCCCATTACCGTGCCATCCGTATTTGCATTACCAGTTAACATACCGGCTGGTGTTGTTGTAACATTTGTCGAACCTATTTGACGCCATACAATTTGCTGTGTCGGTTGACCGACAATCTGTTGCTGCTGTTGTTGAGCCAATTGTTGAACTGCGTTGCGTGCTGAAGTCGTAACGATCAGCGGACCTGTTGATGTGGATCCATTCCCTCCCGTAGCCGAACTAATGTGTTGAACACCGGCAATATTTTGTACTGTTAACTGTTGACCACTACTTGTATTTATGATATTAACACCTTGAGTGCCTGAAGTAACGGATACAGGGGCTTTTTGCAAATAAATCTTTTGTCCACCTGCAGCAATGACATCTCCTGAAGAAGTTGTAGTATAAATCATTTGTCCACCAGCATTATTGACGGACGTTGCTCCGATTGGTGTAAGAGTGGGTTGACGCATTATTGTTGTTGGTGCAGTGGTTGATGATGTTGGAACGTATTGGGCTATAACTGAGGCCGTCGATCCATTACCGAGTTCTCGTTGCAAGAGTAGTTTTTGCTGTTGCTGTTGCAACTGTAGTTTACGTTGTTGTTGCTGTTGTAACTGCAATTGATGCAGCTGCTGTACAGTTACGTTACGAATTTGTTGTGTACCCGCCTGTTGCAAAACTTGTATTGTGGTAAGCTGTTGCTGTTGGTGCTGCTGTGGTTGGTGCTGAGCAATATTGGACGAAGGTGTTGTTTGAATTTGATGTTGCTGTTGATTTTGCTGAACTGCTGTTAACGATTCCGTCTGATTCAATGTAATAGCATTTCCAATTACTTGCAGTGGTGTCGAATGAGTGACCAAATGAGGCTGTGGTTGCTGTTGTGGCCTTTGGTGTTGAGGTGGATTTGGAAGTTGCTGTTGTAGTGTGTGTGCTATAAGCATTGGTGTGTTGGTTGGCTGTTGCTGTTGTTGTTGAGGTTGCTGTTCCATATGCGATACTTCCCGTTGAGAACTTAAATTCACTGTACTAACGGAAGAACTCATTACTAATGGAGTAATAGGCACAAGCTGTGGTTGTTGTGCACTTGTTATCCTTGCATTAGCACTTAAAACAACAGTAGGTTTTATATCAGTCACCACCAAGGGCTCAGATTTTATCGTTACTTGAGCCACCTCTACTACCGGTTCTTTTTTAGGTTCTTCTTTCTTAAAGAACATTTCATCTGCAACTGTTCCTTTTTCAAGAGAACAGTTAAAAATGGAACTACCTACGGGTGCTAAAAGAGAGCATGATTTTTTGCCGCCTTTTAATTTTCCCACTTTTTTATCGCACGTTGATTTATCACCTTTTTTCGCATCATCGATGCTTTCAAGCAGCCCGGCCGCGACTTCAACATCTCCATCAACTACGGCGTCTACGTTTTCGCCGTCTAAAATGCCATTCCAAAAATTGGTGGCCTGATTCAAAGTTTTAATATCATCAATTTGTACTTCCTGCAATATATTATCCAACATATCGGCATCATCGCCATCTCCCAAAAGATTGATATCATTCAGCGAATCACCGCTAAAGTTCAAATCCAAACAAGCTGCATTATTACTTGGCTCAGGGCTTTTACTACTTCCTCTTCCCAACTCGGGTAAGTAGGAGTTTTGAAACAACTCTGTATCGGCTTCCAAATCTTCATACTTAAAGGCTGAACTAATAAATGCATGATTAAAATTATCCAATTCCTCTTTAAACAAAGTTGACTTTTGGTTTCCATTATCCAATGGTTCTCTAACCATTTCAACAGTTATAGGAGTGTTTTGTGACCAATCAACTAACGGAGAGCTTAACTTGTAATCCATACTGGAATCCCAATAGTTATCGTCTTTTTCAGTTTCCGTAGGCGTTTTTGGACGAAAGTGTAGCCAATCTCGACGTATTTCAGACAACAACTCATTGCAAATATCTAAACGTTGTGATGATGTAGGCGAAAGCCCACCCATCATAGATGACAACTCGTTATCCTCATCTGCTTGATTAATATCTTCTGTTGAAATATTTACACCTTTAGGGTAGGGAGATAATTTATATCTCTTCATATTTTTCACTCGGATAACATCAGCCATTTGGTTGAAACATGACACCTCTTTATCTTCATCATCACTAGTTGTTCCATAAGAATACAATTGTCTGAAGTTTCTCTTTAAAGGCTCTCTGTCGGATTCCTCGTACACTTCTTTCTTAATCTTAATAAGATTGCTTAATTGTGCCAAGTTAACATTTTCTTCATCTTCCATTATATCGACGGCTGAAGTTGTGTTTAACTTTTGCATACTACTTAACGGTTCATTAGAATCGTCTGCTGATCCCAAGGAAACAGCTGAGGAGTCTATAAGTTCCTGTTTTATGTGCCTTGTCACGGATACTCCTGCTGTACCAGTGCACGGCCGGCCGATATTCGTGTCTTCGCCTTCAATATCATGAACTTCTGCTTTTATCACATTATTTTTGTCACTTAAACTACAACTACTATTTCTACCACTATTAATGTTTTTATTAACATTACTGCTACTATTGTTGTTGTTAATATATCCAACAACATTAATTGCACACAATGGTGCAAATGTCGATGAAGATGATAAGGATGAGCCGAATGAGGAATTAATATTATTAAGTTTATTATTATCTACCGGGGCGGCAGAAGAACAACGATGATTAAGCCAATTGCTAGTTGCTTTCATAGATTGATCATCTTTATTTAATCCATTAACTTTGTCTTGCTTTGGATCTGTGACGCAGGGTGAAGTGGCGGTTGATATATGAGTTAACAAATTATTTACACGTTCATTTTTAACGCCACTCTCTGCTAAGGACCAAGACTGAGACAATTTGTACAACAATTTTCGCGTAACCAACTCCATATTTCTCTGTTGCAGTGTTGTATTGATTTTACTTCTCGTTTTCTCCGTTTGTTGCTGTTGTTGTCTTCTTCGTCGTCCACGTCTTTTGACCATCGATATACAGGAGTGATAGCTACTATCACGTTGTATGTGGATGCCAGACACGTCCTCTAAATCATTTTCATCGTCTGAATATTCATATTCACAATCATCCAAATCTTTTGTATCTCCAGTGTTTGAAAGCTGTTCTTCTGTTTTTGGTTCGGAATGGTTGTGATCTACGACATCGGTGATTTCTTTTTTAATTGTTATGGCGGGTATATTTGCATTATTTACAGATGTGGTGTTGGCTGTTGATGCTGGTAGTGCTCCAAGAATATTTCCTGTCGGCACCAGATCAACAACAGTAGGTGGTGAGGCGGGTTTAGTTGTATTTTTATTAGTCGTTGTAATATCGGAGGTCATGGTTGTGGATTCGGGTGTTTTAGTCTCGAGAACTGTGTAATCGAGTTGTGACCAGAATTCGTCAAAATTCGTTGCTACACGATCGAGCATTACACGTCCTCCACGACCCAAACGCCTTCGCGCAAAACCGATACAACGAGGTCTAAGCAATAAATCAATTACAATTCAAATGTAAAATATGTATATTACAATAGTTTTATAAAATTACACACCTTGGATGCCTAATAGAGGTGAGTGTATAACGATATTTCGTATCACCAAAGCCATAATCCTCTTTAGGCTCCCAAGGCCAATTTCCGGCATGGACTCTCGTCTATAAAGTAGAATAAACAATTTATTTATTTCAAATTTATTTGTATACAGTAAGAAATTTATAGACTTACCCTTAAATAATCGCAGCCTTGTTTTCTTCTAAATGCAAACGGAGCTTCCTCCTCACTCTCTGAACCGATTTTGTGCGCTAAATCTTCTTCTTCGGTCTCGATGTTGGATTCATTTGGCGCAGGCGATGAACTTTGACGATGAAGGTGTTGTAAATGGTGTGGCAGATGTGGATGTGTTGCGATACCACTTAGAACACTTGCACCACTAGCAACGTTTCCAACTAAAACAGCTCCTGTGGTTGCAGACGTTGGTATTACACCAATGCCAGCTAAATACTGTTGTTGCTGTTGCAAATGTTGTTGTTGTTGCTGTTGATGCAGCTGTTGTTTATCACGCGGAACTTTATGTTTACGTTTTTTATACTGTCGTTTCTCTTTGCGGCTTCCCGTGTTAAGTCCATCTGTTCAAAGAAGAATAGTAAAACACTATAGTTTAATAATTTGCTCCGATAATTCATTAAATTTAAAAGGTGTTCAATACCCAAAGCAAGATTTGCTGTATTCAGGAACGGTGATGCCGATGAATACAAATGACCACCAGTTGTTGTTACATTACCTGCTGAAGTTGTGGTTAGCAAATTTGTCGTACCCAATAAATTATTTAAACCGCCAGCCGAGGATGCAACACTTGGTACAACAGCAGCGGGTGTAGTCCCCGAAGAGGACGAATGATGCGAGTATTGATTAGCATACAATGGAGCAAAGGCAGGTCTGCTGAAGAGGAAAATACACACAACACTATATATATAATCTGCAACAAATATTATGCAATCGCAATACACACCTAGCATTTTTGAGTGTAGCACTGAGCTCTGAAAGTAAAGCTCCGCTAAAGTCTTTGAGTTGCACACGCCTCTCGAAGATTTCTATGGACAAATGCAGTTGTTCACGCTTGGTTTTCTCACGTCTTTTTACCATTTCCAAAACTGTTGTAGCTCGTTGCAAATCTCGCCTTGAAGAGAAATAATATTCAAATTCATAAAAACCTTCCTGCTACACAACTTTCTATTTACCTCAATTTTAGCATCTTTTCATAAGAAGTCTCATCATTTTTACGATTCTTTCGCGTTTGCATCTTTTCAGTGCGTCTACGAAAAGCTAAGTACGGATTATTTGATGAGACTCCCGGTCTATTCTCGGTTTTCACTGACAGTATCAACGGATGTTGCTGAGGAATATTTATTTATTTTTATTCAAATTTTTTTAGATATTGACAAAAATTGCGATATATTAAGTTAACTTATATTTGCAACTTTAATATTGCATACAAAAATAATGTGATAATATGGAACAAATAAACTAAGCGAATAAGGGGCCAGTTGTTTACCATTTTCAGGCGTTTATTCAGCCAGTAGTCATACACGGCTATGCTGACCTCATCATCCTGCTTAAGCAGCGCTTTGGCCTCGTTAAGTGTAACTACTGTCTGGCCCGAACTCTTCTCTAAGCGATCCATCATTTGTTCAAATTTTAATGGCGTTAGATCTAGACGTTTTCGTTGTTGATTTATCCACAACTCATCTTCAGTGTCCATATCGTATTCGGGTACATCTTGTTCCAAACCAAGCGCTAAACGGCAACAATAATATACTTATTCACTGCGTATATTATTTATAACAGTTCACTTACGTTGCATATGAATTAACTGCCGCGGCATACGATAATTGGGTGGATAATTTCTATCATAGAAATCCTGTTCGGTGGTATAGACTTCAGGCGTTGGTATAATAAGACCCGTACATATTGCCCTTTGCAAATGATGCTCCTATAATATACACATATATTAAATAGTATGTATTGTAAAACTGTTCTTTTCGAGTTTAATAAGAAAAAATTCTTATTGAATTTGGCGACTGAGTAAAATAGCGTTCTAAATATATTTATATACACATACACATATGTAAGTGGCATTCAGTCCCGCTGTGCAGAATATCGCTACGCGGGTTGTGTTTGTTGCTCATAAAACAATTAATAATAATAACAAATAACAGTTTATGTAAAATAAACAAGAAGAATCTAGTTTGCAACATTTTCAAATACCGATTAACGTCATCTATTAAGTAGTTATATCCCTTTGTTTGTCAAAGTCATAAGATAAGAAGATTTTCTGAGTTATGCTGTAGAAAAGTTTATCTGATCTGAAATTCCCACGAAAATTGCATGTTCTTTTGTGTACTTTTAAATCTTCTGGAGCTTCTATATATATACATATATATATATATATATATATATATATATATATATATATATATATATTAAATATATATATTATATATATATATATATATATATATATATATATATCTAAATATTTATATTAAATATATATATATATATATATATATATAAATAAATATATATAATAAATATATATAATAAATATATATATATATATATATATATATATATTATATATATATATATATATATATATATATATATATATATTATATATATATATATATATATATATATATATATATATATATATATATATCTCAATTCGTTTATAGATAAATAAAATAAATGAATTTCGTTATAGTACAAAATTTTTAAGGATTTTTATTGTTAAATTTGCAATTTAATTTGAGTCACGCGCAACTGCTCGCTTGAAATAATTAAAATTTCATTTTAAACGACCTCATGTATTTATCTAGTTAAAACTAATCACTTATATGTTTAGACCCCCATCTCTAAATCAAGCAACAATTGTAAGTATTCAAATCTATGGTATGAAGCAAAAATCTAAACTTAGAATTAATAATATTTAATATCAAGACCTGAACCATATATTTTTTCCATTTATATAAAAAATTTTTAATTATAAAAATTTTCAGTCAACCTACTTATTTTCATATTAAAATCAATTGTTAAAAGATTGTTGCGGTTTAATTACTTTCTTCAAGACCTATATATTCAAAATTTTTTTACCTTCCTACATGCACGTATATAGATCCGTTTTTATAATACGTACATATTTTCAGTATATTTAAGAGATTTTGTTCGAAGTTCGATATTGATCGGTCATCTTTCCAGGACAGATTTTAACAACCTCTCTAACTAAAATGGCATAATTAGGCATCACTTGCAAAACAATCATTAGCGATGATTTTTTAGCCATCATTAAATCGAATTATTCCTGGAACTAACCCTGGCCTTATTTTTTTTAGAATTAAATATTTCCATTGCATTCTATTGTCCATTTATGTTATCCGGTTATAAGCGAATTGATTTGAGCTTTAGCGCAGCACAAAAAGCACTCAAATATGTTTCACAATGCTAAATATACGTTATACACATAAACAAATAATATTTAGACAAAAAATATTTAAAAACTTTTCATAATAATGTCTATTAACAAACGCAATTTGTCTACACATCATGTAATTTTCTTTGCGTAATTCGAAGTACATCCTGTTAATATTCATGACCACAATAAAAAATTTGATATTTTCTTATTATTAACACAAAATCGTAACATACATATTTCTCTTTTTTATTATGGAAATACTTAACTCGAATTCTTCTTTGTACACAAGTAAGAACTCGAAGGATTACATTTGAATGGTCGATGGCTATCGACAGTCAACAAATTTTGATGCATATTATTCTGCAACGAATAAGAGAATCCTAAAAGCAAAAATATCGCTTACCTAAGGATTACAGATTCCATAGTATTTTACCTTAAAAAACGAATGATTTCATTCCCTATCTTGATACAATTGGGATTGATGTGCCTTCTGTTCATTCTGGTAGTTTCTGGAACACACCAAACAATTAGCAAGACTGACTATTTCAATTTCTGACCAGTTTCAATGAGAATTCATTTTAATCAGGAAAACCGGACGTTCAGGATGTTATAGAATCCAAGTCGGTTTTGCTAGTTGCCGGTTTTGCAAATCGATATTCGAATCAGGTGTTTTATATTTACTGTATTGTTTACTACTTTTAAAGCAAATTTTTTTTTAATTTAATAATATGCGCTTATATTTTTAAGCTTAAGGTCTCTTTATTTTTATTAAATTATAAATTATTTTTGGATATTTCGTCACTCCTTTGTGTGACTTCTTCAGGAAATTTATTATTATTTTATATAAAATATATAATAAATAAAAAATAAATTTCCTGAAGAAGTCACACAAAGGAGTGACGAAATATCGAAAAACAATATATAATTTAATAAAAATAAAGAGTCCTTAAGCTTAAAAATATTAATGCATATTATTCAAAAAGAGGTAAAAAAAACTAAAAGAATTTTTAACTTTAATAAATTGTGGTATTTGGGATAAAATGTTTATAAAACGTGTGTTTTTATATACAAAAAACCAATTATAGAAGAGAATATAAATAAGATGTAAGAAATAAATTATATGATTTTGATATTTTCATTTGTGCAACCTTGCCGTTTTGTGAAAATATAAAGGAAATCTATTAGGTATATGTATATAAAAAATTGTTGCTGAAACTAAGTAGTCCTGTTCTTGCATATATGCTGCTGGGGGCTGATGGCACAGGAAAGATCCGAAGAAGGCATTTGCGAGATTGCTCGTTTAAACTGCCAGAGACAGCGGTAACACATGTGTTATTATAATCTGCCTCCATTCTGCTGCTTAGTCTTTAGCAGTTTAAACAAACTGTTAAAGAATCTGTTACTGCCTTTTACGTTATAAGATCCCGCCATTACTGAAACTTGCAGCTTTTTTTGATTTTTAGCTAATAGGTTGTATGAAATGTTTTTAAAACAATTATATCATATGATATAATTGATCACGAACGCATTGTTATGGAGCGCTTTCTTCGTCCATACTGCATCGGTTAAGAAATCATTTTTATAATTGGTACAAAATTTAATAGGTAGCATTTTTATTTAAGTTATTTACTTTAAATTTCTTGTATTTTCAATGAAATAAACCAATTGAAAAAATAAAAAATTAAAAAAAAAACACTTTTTAATATTTCCAATAACAAAACGACAGCTACAAACTGATCGGATTATTTCCAATAACAAAACCGATAACATTGGTTTCTGTGATACCTAAGACCGGCATTAATTCTAATTCGAACATAAAATCGATAATGTCGGATTCCATGATACCGAAGTTTTTTTTTTCGGTATCAAATTTGATTCCGATGAGATCCGTTTCTATGACAACCCTGATTATATCGCAACTCTTACGCATAACTTTGACATAGCCTTATGATGTCTAATGCCATTATTAAATATTATAGATTGCGCAAATTTCAAAGCCATGGCATTCATATCATGAAAACGTCACCTACAATATTACTCAAGTTGAAAATTTGCGTAAATAACCTCTAAGGACCTTTATTAAGGATTCTTAAAAAAACTCACCGACTCTTCCTCTTTTTCCATACCGCTAGGCATCTGTGGTACAGCTCGATTGATGGCCGAATATTCTGGCAAATCAGGCAGCTCCTCAGCCAAATAAATTGGCATTTGTTTGGAGGGATCAAGGGCTCGTGCTCTAAATGATAGTTTCGACATGATGGTGCAGTAATTTTAATTACGTTCTCTTTATGTTTACAAACTAAATTTGGCTTTTATGTTAGTATAAACAAATACGAAGTATTTGGGAACTAAATGATAACGTCGTTTGTTGTAAAGATGTGGGATGTTGTATTTAAGGTTTACCAAGATATTGGAAGGATTATCCTTATAACAAAATTCTTTAGTTTTGATGACAATTTAGTTGTGTGGATGGATAGAAGCCTTTTATGGACACTTTGCGGGGAGTTTGTGTTGTTTTTACTAGACAACAATCTAGTTTTAAAAGCCTCCTGTGGTTGTATTAGTAACTGAGCAGCACTGCTGCTTCCTTTAAGTATTTCTGTTGATTTTGGATTATATGATTCTGGTGTTAAGTGGAGTATTCTATAACAGCTCCAATGGATATTAGATTTCAGATTCAAAATTGTGCCCTCTTCCCTTAAGCGAATGCCGTTACAAATTAGAAGTATTTGTAGTTTACAAATATACTTTGTAATAATCTGCTTCAAGGAACCCGTAAATAACCTTAATATGAGCTGTATGCTCTTTGTATGTTTGATGTATAGAGCCCTCGTCGTTGTAGCGCTATCAATTCTCTTGACAGTTCTATTTGATGCTTGAACTTCTTTCGCAAAATCTTCGCTTAGTGGGAATAAGCTTTGTTTAGATTTCGTTAATCTTGTTGTTGGTGTTATAGAGATCAGTAGTGGTACCACAAGTAACCAAAGCAATATATTCTCTGTATTATGTTTAAAGTTGTTGTAATTATTATCGACAATATTATTTTTGTTGGTTACGTTATAATAGTTATCTTTTATTGGTCTGTATTGACAATTACAACTATTACTTTTTTGCAATGGAAGCAGCAATAACAAATCGTGTAGGCTATGAGACGACGACATTTTTCAAATTGAATTCGAAAAACTTAAATAAATTTGCATAATTACAATCATAAACAACAGCACTTGTATACATTTCATATTTTCGATTCAAATTAAGAATATAAGCAACAACGGCAGCAGCAGCAATGGCAGTCGAATATTTGCAACATCAACAAACTGCATTTTTTATTGACATGATCGCATTGTTTGCCTTTTTTACTTCCCAGTAATTTATTCACTGACACTTTTCTTCCTTTTTCTCACATACGGTGTTTGCTTTTAGGAACACAAATTAATAATTCTATTCTTTATATTTCTCGTTTTTCTTATAATTTTGTTGTACAAACTACAAACATATGTAATTTGATATTTTTTTAAAGAAATTAAACGATCTTTTTTTTTTTGCTTCTGTACTATTGACAACTTTCCCCGCTTTATCTGTCAAAAAGTGAGAAAAAACATATTAAATAAAAACCAAACACATTCGTAAAAAGGAAAATTGAAATGCATTTGTTTTGGGAGAGGGTTGTGGGGCAGAGATGCAATGGAAATTCAATTGGAAATTGCGCGCTTCTTTTATGCATTTTTCATTACTTTTGTTTTTTATATATTTCTTGAAATACATTAATTACTGCTATCATTTATTAACGTTCTTTCTAATTTTTAAATTTTTATTGAGAAAATATTCTTTGCATCAAGATGATAACGTAAACAAAAACAGTTCAAATAAGGCGAAATGACAAAAACATTTTTTACGGCGAATTTAGAATTATTTCTTCGTCTTTTTGCTTAAATACCACAATGCGACATGTTTATTATTTCAATTTAAAGCCATATATTAATGGAATACTTTTGCACATATTGTATAAATATAATTTAATTTTTTAACCTTTTTTAAATTACTTTTCATTTAATATTTACATTATTTTTATAGAAATTTAAACATAATTCTCTCTATGTTTGCTTTTTTCGCAGATAGCGTGGTTGTTATACGTCGTAATGGCGGCCAAAAACGAACTACTTCTATCTTCGTTAACTTAAACAAGGAAAACAATCTAATTGGCATTACATATAAGCATCTCGTTCTAACACCACATTCTCCCAAAAGCCTCTTCCCACGTTTGCTTGATTTCTTATTAGCGTATTCACTCTTTCTTTACTCCGAAAATTCTTTCACCACTCACACAGTCACATTAATTTATCAAAAGGCGCGCGCATTTCGTACTCTTTCTTTAAAATGCTTCTTCTTTTTATGAAACTATTATCACTATATTTTACCCTTTCTGTTCTTTTCTTCACTGCCTCATAGTCAGAGCGAGAGATTCATAGCTTCTTCACGATTCCATTCGTGTTTTTTCTTTTACCAAAAAGACAACGAACGATACCAAAAAAATTTTTTTTCAACGAAAAAATCGATTGTTCTCATATGAATTCATACTTTTTTCACATTAATTTTTTCATTTATTCCACTTAAAATTCTATTATTCAATACGAAAATCGTATGCAGAACATTGAAATGCATTGAATTTCGCAAATTTTTATATATTTTCAATGATTTTTGCGTAAAAATTCTTTATTTTATTGTGCAACGACACGAGTTTTTCACAGGGACACGTTTTTCACTGTGTGTAATGGCGACCATACATACAGTACGAAAACGAATGTTCGTTCATTAGTACAATGACAAAACAAAAATGTTTCGGAGTTGTATAAACTAAAATTTCTTTGAAATTATAAACACACCCCATTTTTATGACGAAAACAAATGATTTGCTATGTTTAATACATCAAAATGACCGCAATTTTTTTCTTCATCGATTGTTTGTAAAAGGTACAAATAACTCTTTGTATTTCTGCTGAAATTTTAATAATAATATAGAAATTGTCCATATGGAGCATTTCATATTTTCGATATCGAAACATAATAAACACAGGGTTGTACCTGAGTACAAATGCTTGGCAAGCATAATGTATACATTTCTGCTTTAAGCGATACGACGGCTCTGTTTTCAAAATAAGTTCGCTTACAACTGCACCATACTTCGCATTATTTTAAATAAACGTAAACAAACGAACTTCTTAGTAAAACTTCCTAATGAGATATTGGCAATTTTGAAAAATACACCAATCTAAACTAACTAAATATGTATCCTTTAAGTTCACAAAAAAAGTTTTGGACATTTAGCAACATGGAACAATTGAACGAATTGCGACAACAACAGAACCAAAAATTTATAGAGACCCATGGTCTGGTCATGGATGTGAGTGTGTCTAAAATAGCAAACTACATATAACAAACAACTAAAAAACATTTGCTTTATAAATATATATATATTTTCATTAGGAACAACAACGCCTAGAATATTTCTTGGATACTTCCGAAGAACGTTTGATGATTAAACAATATGAAATATATTTGAATGATTTTTGCCGACGTTTTGAACCAATGATGCCAAAATGTGTAGTAGGAACGGCTTTCCATTATTTTAAAAGATTTTATCTACATAATTCTCCTATGGACTATCATCCGAAGGAAATATTGTAAGTATAATACTAAAGCAATCGTCATGAAAACATTATTTATTAAAAAAAAAAATAGGGCAACTGTGGTGTATTTAGCTTGTAAAGTAGAAGAATTCAATGTATCCATTGGTCAATTTGTAAGCAACATAAAAGGTGATCGCAACAAGGCTATGGATATTATATTGTCAAACGAATTGCTACTTATGCAACACCTCAATTACTACCTAACTGTTCATAACCCGTATAGACCTATTGAAGGTTTTCTGATAGACATAAAGGTAAAATAAACTGACACAAACTTCCTATAGGTCAAAGTTAATTTTCAATACTCTTTGCAGACACGTGGCAGCATGTCTAACGCAGAAAGATTACGTCCACATATTGATAGTTTTGTGGAGAAAACATTTTTCACGGATGCCTGTCTTTTGTACGCGCCCTCCCAGATAGCCTTAGCTGCCATATTACATGCTGCTGGTCGCGAGCAAGAAAATTTGGATAGTTACGTGACGGATAATTTGTTGAATGGTGCTAGAGAAAAACTACCAGCATTAATTGAAGCCATACGGAGTGCGTTTATGCGTTCAATAAAAATATATTTATTTTTAATTATGCTTTCGTTTTAAATATTTCAAGAAATTCGTTTAATGGTTAAACAGTATGAAGTTCCATCTAGAGACAAAGTAAAAACCATAGAAAGGAAATTGGAAAAATGTCGCAACCAAGAAAACAATCCAGATAGTGAAGTGTAAGTACAAATGAACCAAATTTCTCAGTTTTTAAGCGAATTTTGTCTACAATTTTTTTAAATATATGTAGATATAAAGAGCGCATGCGCAAAATGTATTGTGATGATGATTTAGAAGTTCTAGAGGACACTTCATACCACATAGCGGATTCCAGTGCAGACATGTCTGTAATAAACATGAGTCACTAGTGGGAGTTATCGTATTATTGTTTCGTTTTTTTTTATGTTTAAAAAACTAAATAAAATGTTGAAATCTGACAGCTTTACAAATTTCCAAGTTCTGAATGGGGTGGTAAGGTTTTAAGTAATGTTCTGTGCTAGCCAAAAGTAACTTTCAAAGAAATGCGCACAATTGAGAGGGATCTAGTTTTGAATGGGGCATACATCTCCTTTAAAAAAATATTAGGCCGCTACCTGATAAAATTGCTTAAATTTTTTAAAATTTCTGTGAGACGCAAAATAGACATTTCCAGGTAAGAAGTATTCATCACGTAAATTAGTTTCTTGACATTTATTTATATTTTTTCTTTATTTCAATGCTCTTAAATGCTATTACATTTTTACGATTTAACAATTTTTGCTTAAACTTTATTTACTGTTAAATGCTTAATGTATTTGAAAAAGAAAGCTTATATATTCAATATGATTCTAAGCTTTTATTTCATTCTTACGTGAAATTCAAACTTAACAAATTCTGACCGCCATATTTTATTAATACGAGTTACTTAGCTACAAATTTTTTATATCAAGAAATAAAGTAGTAAATAAAATAGAGTTCAAAAAGTTAAAACTGATTTTCTTTTTCAAATGTCCTAAATTTATTTAAAAAGTATTAAGCTTAAATTTATTAATACAATCGGCAATCAAAGAATGTATTTTTTATAAAGACATTTTTTAACCAGGATTATGCAAAAATAGTTTGAAGGTTTTAAATGAAAAGTAAATATTTGTTTTAAAACAATTTTCCATACTTAAACACATGTTTAATTCCGTAATTGCGTTTTATATTATAAACTTTTCTTACTAGATTTCGATCCGTACTTTTACACATATTATCATACATAAGCTTTCGAATTTGCTAGAAATATATAATTGAAGCTCTGTGAGCTAATTTGACTTAAAAAGGGGGCAAATAATAATATAAAATTTCTGTGACCGAATTTATTAAGCTACAGTTACTTGTACAATATTGATTACATATTACAAACATAATGTAGGGTCACTGTTAATTGATAAATTCATTAATAATAGCGACATTTCAGCGATGAAATAAAACGCCATCTCAACCATCATGGTTAAAATTCTCTGTGTAGTGTCAAGGTGATTTTTGAAGTTAATGAAATATTATGGATAGAACTTATTTGCTAATTAGTTTTAGTTTGCTTTTAATGAGCTTAGAAAGTTTTTCAAATAAACGGCTTATGCTTATATAATATTAATTCGGAACCTTAAATGGTTTCCTGGACATTTTAGGAGTCCCAGTTTGCTAATTTTGCAAAGAGCTTATATATAACAAAGGAATATGTTATTTATTGAAACAAATGTATTGTAATAGCTTACGGCCTTTAGAGTATGATTTATATATATAAAATAAGCTTATGTGTTATTAATTCTTTATAGCTTTAAAGTTTTATGAAGTTGTTATTGGTACAATACTTTTTTTTAAGAATTTGCACAGAATTATTACAAATGGTTAATAATAAGCTTTGTACATGTCGAAAAATAAAAACAGGAACTAAAAACTAAATAAAAGTAAATAAGTAAAGCTTTGTATAGAAATAATGCGATAACAGTTGTGTAAAAATATTTAAAATTAAGGCGTTTTATATAAAACTTAAATACATTCATATTGAAAAGCTTTACACTTACTTATATTTTAAAACAAAAGCTATTTAGAATAAAATAAATTTCAGTAATTATATACTTATAATTAATTTATTGATGTATATTTTCTTTATTATTTTTTGTAACAAGTAGTAGCTATCTGTTATTTATTAAAATATTCTTGAATTGTTGAAATGCTGTTGCCAAGTGTTGGATAACATTCATATTTGTATGGTTGATAAAATATATTTAAGTTGCTTTTGAAATATGTTCAAGTTAAGCTTTTAAACCTTAGCTTTTTGGATAGAAAAAAGCTCAAAGCGACACTGCCGTTTTCATAACCTTAAAATTACGTTGTTGTTTTTTCATATAGTTGTATTGTTTGTTTTGAATTTGGATTTGGAAAGCTTAAAAGCTTTTTAATATTTAAAAATGATTTTAACAAAACTTGTTGTTTACGTTCGACACATAAAAAACAGTTAAATGTCAAATTCTTTTTTAAATATTCATTGAATTATTTTTTTTGTAGATTTATTTTTGTTTTGCTTTAGTTGTTAGGATTTAAAATTTAGAGCCTTTCATGGTTGTTAGTTAAATGCGTAAATTTGATTTTGCTAATTTTATATTATTTTGGTTTATATAAGTCATTGGTGCGATTTGCTGGTACATGATGAAAAAATTTGTATCAGACCACTGGTATCGTATGTGAAAAAGCACTTTTTTTGGAATTCCTTTCATTGAATTTATAGTTTTAAAGTGAAAAACAATGGAAAGAAATTCTTTCAAATCGTTTTCAAGTGGTATTACATTTTGTAGATTTTTGGTTAATTCAAATTGAAAGCCAGTTTATAATTTGCAGGGGTAAAAACAAAACGCAGTGCCACTTTCAATGATTTTAACGACGAATTTTAAAAATTTATATTTTTTTTTGTATAAGCTGCATATTTTTTTTATGAAATGTTTTTTTTTTTTAAATTTACTTAAAAAATAATATTAGAAGAAAAATAAACAGGTGAATAATATTGAAAGCAAATGTTGTCCTAAACTTTTGATTCGAAGGAAACAAAAATTTACATGCAATGTGGCACTTGTGTTTAAGAAGCTGGAAACTGTAGGATGTTGTAGTATGAGTGTGTGGGTGAACTCTTGTCTTTTGTGTATGATTTTAGGAGTTCGAAAAATTGCTTAATACTAAAAGCATTTTGTAGATTATTTAGTTTAGTGTCTCCATTGTACTATAACAAATTAGGATTTTAATTATAATAAACTAAATAGTTTTTATTTATTTTAAAGAAATAAAACAAAAGGAAAGCGTTTAAATTAAAATTTTTGTTAAAAAAAATCGTTTAGCTTATAACTTCATTGGTTGGTTTTACTAATTACTTGTTTTTACTTCATTATTATGAAGTTCTAGTGCTTTTTAAATTGTGAGGAATGTATGGTTTTCTGTTACGCTCCCTTAATTATTTAAGGTTTTTACACTCTACTTTACTTGACCTATTATTTTTTTTTTTTACTAAATTTTCACTTCAAATTGTGATTTATAGTCACAAATACTAACGCGATTAGTAAAAATTTACGTTAGTTTAGCACTCACGTGTGACAGACTTTAGTTATTTTTTATTTCTGGAAATATGACTGTAGGAATTGAAAAGAGTTTATTGTGTTGTTAAATTTTTGCAATTTTATGGAAAGTAAAAAAAAGGTTACACGAGTATCACTTATGGAAATCAGCCATCCACGGCAATTTGATATATAAATAAATCATACATATTCTTTTAGAGGAAATTGGCGTACCTTCCCCCTTTGTACACTATTGAAGCGTCTCAGTATAGAAGATCCACAACATTATTATTCGATCAGTCGAATAAATAGAAACAGTTTGTGTTTTGTATGTTATTTATTCGATTGATCGATAGCTTGCGATATGGCCGAACAGGCAGTAAGTCTCTGAATGCATGAAAGCTTAAAGTTTAATATGAAATATGAGACATAAAATTTCAATGATCAATTTCGTCCTTATTTATGGTCATATGTATGTATTAAAAAAAACCGTGCGCTTACCAACCATCTGCTATCTTTTTCGTTTGGAAATTCCCATTAGGAAAAAATGATACGTATTTAGTAGGAGCAACTTTTTCATCATACATTTGCTGTCTTCTATAACCTGTGGATATCAAAAATGGACAGTAATTCATATGTATGTATGTATGTATGTATGTATGTATGTATATGTATATGTAAGTTAAGACTTTCCAGGTTCTATAGAACTTGAATACAAACGGCTCAAGAAGAAACATATAATGGGACTGTCTCTCACATTGTAATGCAGTCAATTATTAAAATATTGAAATCTTTATTACCGTGGCGCTCATACTTTTGTGCAAACTGCTGAGGCTGATCGATATTTAATTATAACAAAGATCAACCAGAGTTGCATGTTTCCAAGCCATAAAGCGTTTCGCATATATGTTTGTAACATTTTGAACAATTATTTTGAGGAATAATGCTAAATCCGTAAACTACTTGAAATAACTTTGGATAACGTAGAGTCAATAAAGCCCTGCGGTAGGCGTATTTGAAAGATATAGTACAAACGAATCATTTACGAACTGCAAAATTGTAAACTTTACGAGTATTGGAAAGTTGAAATCATCACAGAAGGAGATTGACCAACCCGTGGCATGTTAGCATGTGCAATATGAGCAGAGGATAACAAAGCAAAGAAGTGGGGTCGAACTGGCTGGTTTAACGTCTATCATTATTTTGCAGTATGTTAAATAACTTGATGATATGTCCAATTTCAAAAACACCCACTGGCATTAAGGTATATTTCAGGGATGGTTATGCAGATGCCTTTAAACCATTTCCATTTCTGTATGTTATCAAAGATAATCAATATATTGTATCAACTGCTGCATCGGTTATATGTTGCTGTAACATTTCTTCTAACAGATTATAATTTCTGTTGTATTCCAATTATCTTCTAACATATTTCTTAAAATACCTGGCCAGTTCACTTGCATTGTAACTTCTATAGACACGTTTCACAAAATTTTGGTAGTATTTATGAAAATGCACTTCTATATCTTACGCCGTCAATGCGGGATGAAAATCCAAACAGTTTTGAATTTTGTCACGTTTAATGTGGCAGTTGCGTGGGCATATTACAATAGATCTTCGGACACGGACATACTTCAAATAAGATACCACTGCTGAAAATAGAATATTTTTAATGTAAATGTTGTACTATTTTTGTTAAAATTTTATAATTTTTCAACTGCAACCTGCTTGATGTTCATGTTTGTGTTGTGTATGTGTAATGTTCCACGCTGCTATCAGTACGAATTTCTGTTGTTAATTTTGTTGATTTATTATTGCCAGTAGCAGGCCGAAATTGCAATATCTGGAAATCGTTGTAGATTGTATTCCATGAAAAAACTTCAGATTCTCATTTATAGAGATTTTGAAGAATTTTCTTTGGCGAAAAGAGCAGACAAATGTCAATAAAGTGCTTGTTACATCAATATATATGTTCTCGAAATGACCACTTCTCTAGTTGAGTTCATTTAATTACATTTATTTGATTCTAGAAATTTTTCATCTGATACTCGCATAGACCAATTTTTTCTTTTCGAATATTGTAAAAATTTCATGTTTTGTTGAATTTCGGATATGAAAACATGCCGGTCTACTAAAGAAATTTATGTAGTTTAAAGAACTCTTTTTTTTTTTTTAATTTTCACTCTTTTTGAACTAGGAAAAGTGCACTATTTGGGATAGTAGAATAAACATGCTACAAAAGAACCAAACATTACTTTTTCTCACAGTGCAAAAGTGCAATTTTTTTTGTTGTCTTCTTTTGTTTGATAAGGAAAAAATTTGTTTTTGTTAGTTTGAAATACTACTCGGTGCATAAAACCAATTGTTACCATTAACAAACTCTAAAGTATTTTACAGAAGAAATTCTATTTTCGAAGAAGACCTAAACTAATAAAACTAAGGAAACAGAAAGAAGTTGTTTTAAGATTAAATAAAAAAACTAATACACATGCTTTATAGTAGGAAGGAAAGTTTTAGTAAAGAACTTAAATAGTAAGAAGAAAGTAACAATAACAATTTAAGAACAAAACTAAGCAGCTTTAAGAAATACACTTATTAATTTTTAAGTTAAAAAAAAAGCAGGTATAGGCAAAACAATGCATGTTCTCTCACTTAATTTACCTGAAGTCATTTGATTGTCAGGGAAAACGATTTTTTTAAATTGCTATTAATTTTATAAGTTTTTTTCTCAATGCCTCAAGCAGCCGTAGAGATTTTGTTGCAAGTTTTTGCCATTCCTGTTTTCAAGTCAATTTCTGTTAAACTGGATACAAATGCAACCTTCCATATCCATCGAAATTCTTATTGAAATTTCGATAGATATGGAGTGCGATGATTTGGATCCTTTGTTTTTATTTTAAATATGCTTGTGAAATATTTTTAAAATTCAAATAAAAAATAATTAATTATTGTTTCATATTAGAAAATATAATTCTTTTATTTTTGCTTAATTTAGAATTTTCTTTAAATTAAAAAATATTCTTTTCTATTTAAAGCCAATGAGTTATAAATTTATATATAAACAATTTATTACTTAAACTACTTATAAAATAATTGTTTTATGAATTCTACATATATAATGTTTTAGAGAATTAAAAATAATGTTAAATAATGTTATGCCTTTTTAATGTCATTTTATATTTTACTTGATACAGTCGTGTAATGAAAATACAATAATGATATGATATTTCTAATTTACTTGTCTAATTATGTAAAACTAGATTTTTCTTTCAACTACAATAATAGTAAAAAATATATTTTGAAATATTTTTATAGCTGGTTCCGCGACACATGAACAAGATAAATCGATTAGAACGAGCTCAATAATTATTTTGCTTTTCCCAATTATCAAAAGGATGATAATAAATGAACATACTGTGTAGTTTTATTTTATTAGGCCGTTAGAGATGGGCTTATATTTTTTAATCTACTAAGACTTGTTCTTCAGCCAGTGGTTCTAGAACGAATGTTCAAAGTTATGTTATATAATATCACTTGAAAGGTTTTAGCTTGTGTATTCCAAATCTGCTAAGGAACGGAATATCAGATTATATTCACCGCCGTTATTGAGCAACAAGTGCTTAAAGGTACTGAAAAGTGGAGTTTTACGCGCTACTGAAGATTTTGGAGGTGTTATGAAAATTTCGAAAACAGATTTTTACTGTACAAGAAATATATCATCACTTCGTATTAATTTTTTTGCCACAATCGTAGAGAGTCAGAAGTTTAACCCTAATTGCTGCCATATAAGTCGTGACGAATTAATGCAGCCAAATGTTTAGCTATTTTGTCACAGATTTATCTTCTTTGTAAACAAAATCGTTTTTATACTTTGCTTATTTGCAATATTTTCACATTTATTTATGTGGCTTCAGCAGGACAATATAAGATTGTGTGAAAGCCATTAGTTTTAATGAAACTCAAATGGAATTTTTATAAAATTATGTCAGTTGCAAATAGAAGTTCTTTTCAGGAACTGCCAAATCGGAAGAAGAGCACTATTCTTTGCTTGCTTTCTTTGAACAATAACAAGAGTAGTAATTTCAATAATTAATTAATTGGAAGAAAGTTGAGTACATACATTGTTTTTATCGTGGACGATTTTTTACATAATAATATTGTTTTGAAATTTTTCTAATTGTATACATTTTAAGTAAACTTTTTACTCAAGTTCTACATTTACACATGCCTTTGCTTTGCAAAATAAAAATTATTTATAAATTATTAACTACATGCAATAAATTTTAAAATAATATTTCCTTTTTTTTGCTAGAACTTTTAGGTCGCTTCGCATGTAAACTAATTATACAAGTGGACTAGGAAATATTTTTTGGTGTTTTCGTTACATATATTAAAAAGAAAAGAATACCAAAAACTAAATACAAAATTAATTAAAATAATAATTGACAACGAATTGTATTAACTAATAACCCTGTTCGCTGCTATTTCACTGTTATTTTCTGCAGTCTATCTGCTTTATGGGATTGGAACCTAAAGATTAACTCCTTAATTCACAAACCATTGTTAAAGTTAACCATACAAAATCTATACTTTAAAGCCACTTTAATTTTAATAATCATTTATGAATAACAGCGTAAGAGTTTATTTTTGTGAATAGATAATATGTAAATCAAAAATAAGATAATTCTTCAAAAGAAAAGAAATATCTTCATCATTAATCCCCAAAATTAATATTTTAATTAAATTTAAATTTTTAGATTTTTAATTTTTAGATTAATTTAATTTAAAAATTTAGCCCGTTTCTAATTGAAATTTCTTTTCTTTGATAAGTAAATGGTTCAGAATTACGAGTATGGTTTGCTTTAAGTCTTTTACAAATTGCAAAGATGACTAGCTTTTTATTAAAAATTAAAAATAAATTATTATGGTACAAAATATTAACTAATTTTAATAATTATTTTTCAAGCTTGACATGCTTTTATTAAAAAATTATTTATTTTTGAAGAAAGTAAAGATCAAGGAAATTTTTTCACATTTTATTGAAGAAGCTAGCCAAAAGCGTGGCGAAATATTGAACAAACATATGATTTTAAATAAACATTTTTTTTATAAGGAGACCTCACGTTCAAAAAATTATTATTAAAAGATAAACAATAACTAGATGAACTAAAGAATTTTACAATATTTTCCAACTTGTTTTCATGTTAAAGCGGAATATATGCCTACTAAACTAATTTAATTAAATGATTTAATTACTATAGAAAAAGTTTTGTAGCAAAACATTTTTTTTTCGTTCTAAAAATATTTATAGTATATATTAAAAATTAAATAAACAGTATTTATGTTCAAAACATGTCTTTAGCATTACAAATTCTACAATACGATAGTTGTATGAGGAAGTAAAAAAGGGGAGAATTAGAGAATTAATAACAATTAGTGGCTAAAAATGATTCTTTGTGTGTATGTGTGTGTGTAAGACAGTGCTTGCGGGTGTTTTTGTGTATGAGATAATTAATGTAAGTGAGATATAATAAAGTAACAAACTAATTTAGTATTTATCTATGTATTACAGAAGTTAGAATTGTTGTTGTAGTAGATAATGCTGATGTAGTTAGTAATAATGGCGAATGCAAAAGATGTGTATTTAGCACTACTAGTAATGTTAGTAATGTAACAACAATGTATGGTATGTTAGATGAAGTGTATAAATTTTTACTAGAATTGCACATATCTTCCTCACAAAAGCACATATGTCCATTGCCTGAACTTTCCATCATGCACACATGATCGACCATAAATAAATTTATTTGTAATTGAGACGTACACATACGTCGAACAACTTCATAAGCTAGATTTTTAATTAATTATTTTTTTATTTTTTTTTTGTAAACCAGAAGAGAAAAAGGTATAGAATATGTTAATACTTGTTGTAAATATGTAATTAAATTGTGTAAAGATCTATTATGATTTACTTACGTGATTTTGAGTGTCGCACCATTTTAACACAACAGCCATTGCATGTCATCAACGGCGGCTGATCTCTTGGCAAGGCAGTGTAGTTAAAGGGATCTTTACATCTAGCATCGGTCCACGAATCACATTCGTAGCAGTATATTTGACGGGCTGCATTTGTCGATGCGTGCAATTTACACATTTATTATTATTTTGTAGTTATTATATTTTTGTTGGATAAGAAAATGAAACAAAAATAAATTTAGTATTGGTTTGTATAAAATTTTTACAAGTTAAACATTTTAGTATTGTTAATAATATAAACTACATTAGACTGATATAAGATATAAGGAGTTGGTAGAGGAGTTAATCCGCCAATCTTTATAGAAGGTCTTAAATTAAGAATCAAAAAGACTTGCAGGAATAAGTCACTATACTACTACATAATAAATGTGTTTGTTATTAAATATATAAGAATGAATATATGTAATATAAGATTAAAAAATTATTTCTAAATTTTGTTTTTATTTTATTTATGCGATCGAACGAAGTCATTATAAAAAATGTTTATTGCAGTTGACAGTAGGACAGCTTTCGTATGATTTGATGGCAAAGTCACAGCCTATTAAACTACGACTAAGTAAATGACTTTAAAAATAAAATTTTCAACCATTTTGGCGCTCCACTTGGTCTATAATTGGACAATTTAACATCATTTGATATATATCTAGATATCTGACGAGTGATGTTATGAACTGCAATTTTCATTGCATACTTTATGGAGTCTTGTTTATTACTAGCATCTAATCCTTGAAAATAAAATATAAAATTACAGCATCTATTTATGGTCTATTGAATTACTTCAGGTCTTAAATAAAAGTATTTAAAATCTAGAGTTTTAAATAGTTTAAAGTTCGTTAATTTAGTTTTTTGAAAGCTATTATTTGTTCATGACGAAAGTAAAATGTTTGTGTAAACTTTCCAATAGCTCATGATAATTCTTAATTAGTCTTCATTGCCTTTTTGGCGTTAATCAGTCTAATGTAATTGTATATACACATTTATATGTATATTTGAAAATGCATAATTAAACACAATCTAAAAGAATTGACTACAAGACAACAACAAAAACTGAAAACACATTAACAAGTTTGTTTTCTTTTTAATGCGAGTAACAAGCTAAATTCTCCTTAATATGCATGCACACAAGACAGAACAAGAAATAATTGTAAATGAAAGCTATTGAAAATTTAATTTAAATACAAAGTGCTTTACAAATTAAAATGTTTAAATTAGCTTCTAGATCTTAGTGTATCCTATAAGTTCTGAATAAAACAGTGCTGGCAAGTACGACTACTTCTAAATAGTGAATACATTCTCTGACAACTACTCGATACTACTCAATACCCTTAATGCCTTAATGATGCATGCAGGATGCACACTACAGAGAATATTGTGATAGTTTTCGCTTAGTTGAGGGTACTATTAGTTAAGGTTCGATTAGTTGTGTCATACAAATGTCTGATCGAACCAACCTTGTGGAAAACTCAACACTCGAAATTTGAACTTGATTTTTTTTATCCTGACCATGAACAGATGTGACTGTTATGCCACGTCTAATTGGATTACATGCTCATACCGATTTGTAATTGTAGCAAATTATTAATTGCACAAAGTTGGATTAATGCTCAAATATATTAATTTCATAATTAAATCAATTTATCAATTATTAGAAAGATTGGATGGATTCATACGATAAATGATAATAAAGAAAAGTTTAATTCCAAAATATGTTTGTAATGAAATTATTTTTGCACATTTCACTCGCTGTCACGTTGCAAAAGTTGTGTGCAAGTTTTAACGTATAAGATAATGAAGTTTGCAACAAATTTAGAAGAGAATAAAAAAAATCGTATATATTAGTTTCGTAATTTAAATATTTATTCAGATGTCATTCTATACTTGCAGTTATTGTTCAATTGAATATTGTGAATATTTTATATTTAAAACCGATAAATTGATGTAGGAATGAAATTTTTTTTGTCCGTGATATTTCAAAAGTCTTATCGAACAATTTCGATTATCAAAGAACGTTAAAAATACTACATATTAAAAAAGATCTATTCAACTGGGTCCATAAATTTGTTAAACAGTGTTATTATAAATACTAAGAAAAAAAAAACTTAATTTATTATATTCAGGACAAGACTGTATTTTTGAGGAACTGTAATACTAAAACAAAGTAAAATTTCTAAAACTCAAATGCTAAATTTATTTTCGCATTATTAACGTTTGAAAATAAGTGTGGACAATAAGTATGTGTATCAGTAAACTTAAAGCCTACTCTACAAAGAAATTATAATATATTTTGATGTATTAAATGCAGTTTGCGTTGCATGCAATTGTGTAAATTTGGCAGTTTCTATACGTAGTCTCGGTACACACACACACGTAACCTACGGCTGGCGACAATAAAACATCCCGTTTGTGTGAACCGACACTTATTCTACTTTCAATATTTTTCTCAGCGAATAATTATGTCAACGAACCAACTTCTCAGGAACATACAAACTAATTACACTTAAAGAAAAGACTAGTGAGATATCCTTAAGCATTTAGAATTATTGTTGTTTAAATCAATATGACTTGTTCTATATTTTTATTTATGTGAACAGCTATGAAGTTGCAAATAAAAAGTTTGCAAATCAATCAATCAATATCAAGCTTAAATGAAGCAATTTCTTAAAACGTACATGAATAACAAATTTTTTTTTTATTTTTTTGTTGTTGTGGGAAACAAAAATAATTGAAGTTTTCGATTTCTTTTTTATTTTCGGGCTCACATTAATGATATACATATAACAAAAAGTACACCATTTTTTATTTATAAGTATGTAAGTATTTGTATAATTTTTATAAAAAGAATAAAAAAAAACAATGAATAATGATTAGAAATTCGTAAATGAATGGAACTAAAGAATAAATAGGAAAGGAAATTGTTTAAAAATATTCATACTTTGGCATTCAGCTGATACTTGTGGAACCCAAACGAATAAAATTACTCCAAACAAGGCTGCATTTAGAAGAAAGTATCGGAGAAAAACAATGAAAACGGAAGGTAAACGAATAAAATAAAAACTATGGCTGAAAATAATTACGCATAAGGGGCACGTCAACATGTTTATCCAACATTTTATTTATTTTTTTTCAAAATAGTCTGGGAAATTCAAGCATGGATTTGTAAGAATCAAGCATATTTACGCATTACGCATTTGAATGTGAGTGGTTTTGGTCTCGCATCACTTAAATAGGAACAAAATAATATAAATATGTCCTCCGATTTCAATGGCGTATGACTCCTTTTAATCGTTACATATCCAGCTAAATACACACACACACTATATATATATATATATATATATATATATATATATATATATATAGACATTGCTTAACCACCCAACAAATAAATTTCATGTTATATATATATATATATATATATATATATATATATATATAATAATATATTCATTATAATGGAAATAATTCGAATGAGTTTTGTTTCTGAGATCCCAATAAATCCAGAAATTTTTCAAAATTCCAAAATAGCAATTTTTCTGCATTTTCGCTGTATTTTGATTACTTTGCGCCAGAAGCAATTAATATTTTTGTATATTTAAGACTATATTGGACTTCAAGATGTATTGAAGTTTTTTAATAAAAAAAATTTTGAAATAAATTTATGTTTCTTGGCAGATATAAATGTTTTTTTTTTATAATCTAAACGAATGTTGACTTTTAAAGCTTTTGTATAAGAAAGCATTTAATAAACTTTATTTGCATGTTGACGTGCGTCTTATATATTTGAGTAAGTAGGGTATTAAGAGTACATTGCGAATGATTTGACAAGTAAACACTGAACAACAAGTCACAATAAAATGAGATAGACTCGCACAATAAAAACGAATACAATTAACTCCAAATTCCTTGTTACGCTTAACTGCCATAGATATATCTAGAGACCCTGCTTAGAAGTAAATATGTAGTTGTGGGTTGTTTGTTTTTTTTTACAATGTATTGGTTAATAATTTGAAGAGGTGGAAACTTTGTACAGAAATCATATTCAACTACTTTTTTATAAAATAGATTTTTTTTAAATAATTTAATTTTGTTTAGTATTAAACATTTAACAGAAAATGGTAACAAAATTTGGAAACAAGTATGCAAGAGTTTTGTGGACAGGGGTTAGTAAAACATATTTCAATTACAAAACTAAAAACATGTCATTTGGAACTCAAATAACCAATAACATAAAATTAAAAGAAAACTTTTGCAACGAGAAACTTTTACGTTTCCCAAGAATATATCCAGGTAAAGAAAGCTTAACGTTACGGCCATGATTGATAAAACTTACATGGAAAACAATTGTCGGCCAGTGTTAATTTTATTAAGGCACAAAGAACTTAAAAAAGTTTTCAATCAATCCAATAAAACATCAGATTTTTTTTTAACATTTCAAGTGTTAAACACAAATATGAAAGTAAAAAAAATATATATATGCATAAAATAAACACAAAAGTTAATTTTGAAAATCAAGATATTATTTCGTGTGTTTTAAAACAAATTAAGTCATTTAATTTTAGTTTCAACGAAAATAATTTACTGGCCATTTCACGATGTCGCAAAGCCACGTTTAGTTTTGTTTTAAATGTCATTTGCACGATAGAATAATAGTTTGCGACATTATGGAACAAGCAGTTAGCGAATTTTTATATGTATTTCCATGGAAAATAAATATATTTTATAAAACTTTTAAAAAGTAAAATATTTTGCTTTTAACTTGCGTTGGTATCTTCCATAACACAATGGAACAATAGTCTCCCTGATCTACTGGTGCCATGTAACAGCCTCTGACATCATTCGTAATTTCTTTCCAGTAGTTTTGCTAGTAAATGCACTAGACGAATTACGAAATTTCAAAATATGAGTGTATGAAAATGCAAAATATGTTTTAATTAATTCACATATTGAATATGCAAAACCATTCACCAGCAAATGTCGAAATTCATAAAATGTTCTGATACGAAGCCACATCTCAGACATGACTTTTCATTCAACACATACAGAAGTACGTACATATACATATATTTAGTTAAACATGACTGTAAGGGCTATTTTAGACAAACAATTAAGTATATAAATATATATAAGAGTATAGTAAAAGTTGGTAGTTTCACTGGCTGCATAAACTTTTCTTCATCCTTATCATGATGTATCAGGTTTATCGAAAAGACTTTAATAAAACTTTAAATTCTAATTTAGAATCAGTTCAAAACTGGGTGAAAATATTATTCCATTGTGTTGCTTTCTTGTAGAGAACTAATTCTTTAAGAAAGTTTTGAAGTTCAAATCTGCAGTTAATAAATAAAAAAACTTTTATATTCAGCCTGATTACGGTAGGCGGTTTGTAATAGATTAAAGCTTAAAGTTTGAATTTTTCTTTAATCTTTTACAAATTGTCGAATTTGAAGGCGAAAAATGCCAGACGTAATTAGGCTGATTATATTTTAACTCGCAAATCGAGTTATTGATGTAAGTAAATTTTTAAATAAACACACTTTTCCACTTGAAAATAACATCATCATTATCATTATAATTATTAGCCGTGTCGTTGGCATTAAAATTGTGTTTATTTAAATTATAGATTTTCAATATTTTTAGTTTATCTATTTGAAAATAAGCAATACCATTATTTTTGAGTTTTTTTTTTTCTTTCAGATAATTGATTATAATTTCACATGATTTATTTATTTGAAATGTTTTTATTAATGAATTATTCAACTTACCTGAAACTGTTATCAACCATTTACTTGTTGTTAATTGTTGGTGTGTAAAAAATGCCATTTTGTATGGTCTTCAAAGCTTTTTGTACAAATTATTCTGAAGACTGAATAAACTTGAAAAAAGAGAAGATCTATAATTAAATTTCATTAAGTGTTTTTGTTGACAGACTGGCTAATTGAAACAATCATATTGTTTAATATTATAAATTAGTGTTTTCTTTAAGTCGCACCTTGTTTGAGTTTTCCTCAATAGTTTGTTATAACTTTTTTAATTATTTGTATCCCGTTTGGTTGCTGGCCGTTGATTGCAGGGTAATTGAGGAAGAAAAATCACATTTTGTTTGTAAAATTTGTTCTTGTACAAATTTCGCTACATACGAATTGTTTTAATCAGCTGTTACTCCATTTTTATGGTTAATTCTTGTTTAAATTATATGTTCCGGGCTCACTTGAAATTAAGGAAGGATTATTTGAGTTATTTAAATTATTGAATAATAAATTTTTTCAATTAAAAAAGAATTATCGAAAAATAGAGAGAGGTCAATAATATTATTTACATATTTGTAATTGTGAATGCCTTAGCTGGCCACCCTAGTTTTAATTGTGAATGAATATAACTGATTGCAATGCAATTGTGAATTATTAAGAAACAATATATACTTTTTGAAAAAGGGAGATTTTATATATTTTACTGTAGGTTGATATTGTTTCCATATAGTATTTGATAGATTATTTAACAAGCGCGATTATGAAACGACTACAATTTTAAAAATAGTCCCGATCATATTTCAATAAACTTCACACGGATGAGTAATTAAATACAATTTGTATACATATAATATCACTTATACACTTTATTTTAAGCGTTGCTGTTGTTACAGTCTATTTATTGTCAATCTATTGTTGCAAAGTATCTGTATGCCAAAATTTCAAATCATTCAATACAAAACATCTAAACTTTCACATTTCTAATATATTCCAACTCAAGGCTATTCTTTCTCCGTTGTTTTTTTTTTGTAACCCATTTGCCTTGCAAATTCTCGCACCTCTAAAACATTTTCAATTTTATTTTGTGAACTGATCTTAATATAAATTTTCAAAACTATTAAATCGATTAATTTAGATTGGTCCTTCACCGGTTATCGCTACTTTTTTTAATTATATTTATATTCATTTATTCTAAATTTCTTATTTTTATTTCAAGACCTGACATTAATGAACCATAAATTAAAAAGGCAATATTGACGTCAATTTTATTACATTATTACATACTTAAAATTAGATTTCTTTTACTTTGAAGAACAAAAACACAACAAATAAAAGAAAATAAACAAAAGCAAAACTAAATTAAAACATTGATCACACACCACTTGTCATTGTAACTACATTGAACGAAATTTTGAATTTCGATTGTCCATCATTTCAGAATAGATCAGAAAAGTGTGGCTCATTTAAGTGCCTTGAAATGCTCAATTCCCATCAGAGCTTTTAAATATTTGCAAGTACCCAACACGAATCAATATCTTTCTCCTAGATAATTAATACACGTGATACTTTTATTTGTTCAGAGATTTACGCATAATTTTAAAAATCTTAAAATTTCTAAAAAACAGCTTTTTTCGGGAAAAAATATATATTTTTTACAAATCGTTAAGAGCCCGCACTGCATTTATTTGCGTTTATTTAAGAAAAGTTTTAAATTTAATTTGTATCCATTCCCAAAATTTCTAAAATTTTCATCACTTTCAATCGTCACCATTTTTAAGTCAGCACAACCGTTCTTAACGAAATAAAAAAGGAAAGGATAGTATAAACTAAGACCGAATTGAAATATTGCTGACATTTGATGGACCACGTCTGCGTAGGATGGAACCAAGGGGAATTTATAACAGTGCCTCGAGAATGTCATGTTGAACATGGCTAATAAAAGGTGTTTGTAAAAACTTTTTTTTTAAAGAATTCGTTTATAAAAATTAAAGCTCCTCAACAATTGAATATTTATCTAAAATAGTTCCGTTGGAACTGAAGAAATTGAAAGACTTATGTTGAATGGCGTGGAGGTAATTTCACTTGTTTTGTTCTATGCAATAGATTAAAAGAATTAAAATAATTAAATAATTAAAAATTAATTGTGTGTTATTTATTGATTTTTTCCAATTTCGAAAAAGCTCTAAACAGGTGTTTGGATTTGCATTGTCAGTTACATCCATGTGCATTTGATCTGACGATATGTTTGTGTATACTTGTCAGAATACATGATTTGGTTGGCGTTTGTTCTAGTTACGTTGCGTTTGTAAATTGCAAACATTTAAATCCGTCGCCATAGACGATACAAGAATTATCACTGTTTTATTCTGCTATAAACTTCATACATAAAAAGTTTGACAAATGTGCGAACAAATATATCGCCCGTCAAGACGCTGTGTTATGCCAACAACTGAAGTACACAGAAAAAAACTAACAAATACTATTTCAATTACGAAAACTGCAGCTTATATTAATTTCAGTGTTCAAAAACAACCTACGACGAAAACTGGGTACCCAGTTGGTGACATTCAAAATGTGGAATATACTATCGCATATTTTCCTTTTAATCAGACACCAACTTTTCTGTCTAGAATCTAGAATTTTGTAATTAGTTTTGTTACTTAGTTTACGTTGAGTTTTTTCTATTGTCGTGGGAATCATTTTTCCAAAATTTGTAGCGTAAAGCGGCTAATTATTCAATGAATTGCGCTCAGTGCATGAAAATACACATGAAAATGAATTTGCGTATAGTAAAAACTAATATAATTTGGTGGCTGTTTTGTTATTCATGCATGGTTTCATATATTAAACTAATTATAGTTAATTTTACGAGCCGAGAACGTTTTATACATATGTATGTATGTATGTAAGTATGTGTGTATGTTCATACATACATACGAAAACCATAATAAATACTTCTACCTCTAGTTGTTAAAAAATTTGCAAATAATCAGACGCCATCCTAGATTCAATTTTGACCATTTCATGCCGAAGATTTGCTAATTGCAGCGTTTTAGAATAGACAGACAGACTGGCAAGGCAAGACACACAACCAACGAAACATATTTACGAATCTGCGAATTGTATAATCTATCTGTAAATACAGGTACACATGAGTACGCACGTATATTTTTGGATATGAAATAAATTTAGTTATTCATAAATACATGCATACTAAAACAAAACTAATATTTTCTCATATTCTGTGCATTTAGAGATTTATTCTGCGTAAGAAAAGTGGCCATAACAATGTTCACATTGAACTTTGGCAAAGTATCAAAAATGATATTTGTTTGATTATCTTGATCCAAAGATTTGCTGCGACACATTGTGCACGACAATATCAGCATCATCATCATCCTATACAAGAGTAAACAGTTTCTAATTTTTTTTAAACTACAGAAATAATATACACACTATGAGAAATTGAAAACCGCGACAATTGGTTTATATAAAAACTTATAGTTTGATTGATATTTTATGCAATGAAATTCATTCTTAACCCATTAAGGTGATGTGTGTGAATTGGCTTGATGTCTAAAATTGCTGGTATCCAAAATGGGATTGATGCAAAATATGTTCTCATAAGCTAAAGGATTACACTCGAAAACAGCTTTTGTCGGGAATTATCTGAGCGAAGTTTTTTTATCTTTCTGCTTTCTTAGAAATTTCTATAATTCTTGGCAGTTTCTGCAATTTTTAATGACTTTAGTTCCGTTAGTTATTTGCAACAGAAATAATTATTTCAGAGTATTTAGTGTTTTATAGCTGTAACGATTAAATTAGTTTATTTAAAAATTAGATTTATGAAGACAAGTACATGTACATATATATATATATATATATATATATATATATATATATATATATATATATATTATATATATATATATATATATATATATATATATATATATGTATATATATATATATATATATTCACAGAGCTCGTTACGTTCGACTAATTTTAGCAAAAATACTGATTGTAATAATTTTCATGTGTTATATTTCCCACGGCAAATAGTAGATACAAAAAATCGGCCGTTAACACTACTTGACGACGTTATGCAATTAAGCTTCACACAACTTAAATATAATTATTATTCTTAATAAATTCACTACTTGACATATAAATAAATTTCATATTATAATTATTATTGGTTTACATTGCTCGTTTAGAGTCCAAACGATTTCATTTTCGTAACTGCTATACGATCTATTTAGAAACTAAAGAATTATTTTATTTTGTAGCCTTCTATGCAGAATGAAGTTTTTATTATTATAAAGTTGGTTGGTTTTTAATTTCGAGAGTGTTAGGAACTATAATGTGGAAATTGTGATCTAGTTTTTTTTTAAATTTAATTAAAACTATGCAGCAGTTATTTATCCCTAATTGTTTCTTTATACGCCCTCTATTTTTGTATGCCACTACATGTAAAGTATTTGCATTTTATTGCTAGTCTTCTTTCTCCTTGTTTTTGTTGTTTTAATTTAAATTGTCTAAATAATTAGCTTTAAAAACTGCTTAAGCAATATAAAATAATATGCGAACCTCAGCTTTAATTAGTTGCGCAGTAATCTTGATAGATTACAAATTGGTCAGATAGAAATGTATTAAATTTAAAAAATCCTCTAACTACATACTTAATATCGATTATTTGTTAAATGTAGAAGATTTAATATGACTAACCAACTAACGTAACTTTTTCACTAGCAAACTAACTAATTTTTTCAGCAGACATAATTTGATAATCAAAATTTTGTGGTACTATACGAATTTCACATTATATAAGTTTTTTGATTCTTTAAAAAAACATTTTTAAAATGTTAGACCGTTTTACATTTTGTGTGGCGATATGTGCAAATATGTAACTTAATCAAATTATTTGTTATTGTTTATATCAAAACTTATGCTGCTACAACTACACACTATTAATAAGCACATAAATATCTAAGTCCTTGTTTAGTCATTATTTGTTGTTGTAAATATGTTTGCATGCATTTGCAATGATTGATTGTTGTTTTTGTTGTTAGTGAAGCAATCTTTTATTTTTATTGCTGCTGCTGCTTCTGTTATTTTGACTGTTGTTTTTGTTTTGATTTTCTTATCCTATTTTATTATTTGTTCATGTTTACACACAACACCATCACATGTGCTATTCTCTTTACACTCAACTTCAAATTCTTGTTGTTAGAGTTCTAGATTATAAGGACGACCGTTTGTTTTGTTGACTGAGTTTTGGAACTATTGGCGTGTTGTAGCAGTATTGGATTTTATGTTTCATAATTATCGATTTGTGCACAGTGAATGAAGAAATGTACGACAAGAATGACAAACAAGAAATAACCCAAAAATAGCGATGGCCCACTTGTATTTGATTTTTCAAATGGATTTTTTTTTCACTTGATTGATTAAAAAATAAATATGTGTTTTTATTATACTTGTAGATATTTACCTATTTAGGTATTTTTCTATAAATATACATATATATTTTTTCAAATAGTTTTCCAAAAAGGAGAAAAATTGTTGCTGTTTTGAAAAACCAATATTTTTAATGACTTAATGGGTATTGCAGTTATTTGATATTGATTCTTTTATATTAAATTTTCTCTGCTGCACAGTAACTTTTCATTCGAAGATTTATAAAAATTCTGGATTTTGTGAATTAATCTAATTTTATTTATTATATACAAGTATTTTCTTGATGTTTTATGTATATCTTAATATTTTTTTCATCTTCAAGTTCATGCTATTTATTTACGTAAATAAATGAATTTTCAGTTTTTCACTTTCGGTGTTTAAATGACAACTAAAAGGGAAAATTTTTCACACACGCATCGTAAGAGAAAAGATATGGAACAAGTAAATATTTGGCAGGTGGTTGAAAAGAAAGCTTTGAAAAGCTTATTGGTCAAGTTAAGGCTGTAAAACGTAAACAACAACAAAATATATTTAAGAGGTAATTGGACTGCTTTTGAAAACATGCATGTTTACGATCTCGATTATTTTTATAGCAATAAACAAACATAAATATCTGAATGCATTTGCAATTTTTGATAGCTTCAGGTTTTGTATTTCAATATGTCAGTTAATAATTTCAGAATTCAACCCATATTTGAATTACATGTGTACATACTATATAAACTTTTTAGTTTTAGCAATCAATGATGTCGGTGTGTAATAGTTTTTGATAAACATCGAATGCTTTTATGTTTAATTAATGCCTTGAGATATGTTTTTGATTAAAGTAATTTTTCTTGTTAAAGTATTTTTATAAAAAGTATTTTCATAAAAAAAACTTAATAAGTAGTTACATACTTACCCATATCCAATTTTAGATATAACAGCTCAGAGGATTTCTAAAATATGTGGACGTTATGGCTACTGAAGGCGAATAAACATCAGATTATTCTCCCTAAAATATATGTGCAGAAAACAAAAATTAGATCTTCAAGATATATAAGTGATTTAAATTTTTAATTATGATATATTTATAATATATTTAAAAACTCAAACATTTTCATTAACTATTTTTGAATCGCATACAAGACGTTAAGTCCCATTTATTTCTAGCTATTTAAACAATAATATCCCAAAGCAGTGATATACTGTCCCTCAATATTATTGTTCTTATTCAAACGAAACTTATTTGTGTAATTCGTATTCATATCTCATCCGTATGGTAAATGTTTCCAACACAACTTTAAGTCTACTACATAAATGGTTAATGTCTTGACAACAATGATCAGCTGCATATTCCTTTCCAACAGCTGATTACACAAAACTAAATGACAAAATCTGAATACTAAAATCTGGAATCGGAACGTACTAACATGCAACTAAAACTGTTTTGGCATTTTATTTTTGGGGGCTTGTTATAAAATAGTTTATTTACATACACACATGTATGTTTAATATTTTCTTCGTACTATTTTACTCAATATAAAATGAGTTTTCACAATGAAGAGGAGGACGAGGCAGATGAGGCTACTGGCATGTTGTTAAATCTTACTCAGAAGTCCAGTATTTTCGTGGGTAAGTTATGAATGCTGTATTATCTGTAATAATTATATGTAATATGCTTTTCTTTGTTACTTATATGCCAGCCGATCAAACTCCTACACCTACCCGGCTCATTAAAAACTGCGAAGAAGTTGGTCTTTTCGAAGATTTGCGCAATGTTAACCCATTTGACGAAACATTTAGAAGAGCTTGCGAACAAAATGTGCAACATACCCCCAGAAGTCATCAGGAATTTAACAACGATGAAAATTCCTTACACACACCACAAGTCTTTCCGCAGTTTGATACGACGGTAGACGGTGGCATACTGCAGGTTGAAGATTTAACGAAAGAGACGCTTGATACACCAATTGTTTTAGAAGTTGAAAATATTTTGAATGTACCGCAAGATGATGCGAGATCCAAAAGTTCTGAGCCAAGTGCCACCAAATACAGAGCAATAGCAGAAAAATCTCTAGCAAATAGTATTCAAGTGCCACAAACAGGACTACAACTTTTGCCTTCTTGCATACAATTTGTACAACCGCAATTTATAGCTGTAACATTTCCCAATCCGCCGATTGTTGAGACACAAAACAATACTAACAACCAACAACACCACCAGACAGTACAAACAAAAAAGTGTATAACATCAAATAAGCCTCTTTTATTGCCCAAACTATCAACAACAAATGTTGCATTAAACAAAGATACCGCAGTAATAAATACACCTGGCAGCACCTCCTCTATCACAAGAACGAATTCTGAACCAAGTAGTGCTAGCTTAACACCAACATCCCAACTGCCCATAAAAGAGCGCTTGAAAGCTATTTTAAATCAATCCAATAGGAGCAAAACTGCAGATTGGTCGGATAAAACATATAGTACACGCAGCTTTAAAAAAAGCAACAAATTAAATACACACAAATCCTCAAAGGACGATGCTATAGAACGTAAAAGAGCTGCTTCAACACGTTATCGCCATAAAATTCGCAATGAGTATAAAGAATTACGCAGACGTAACACCGAATTTCAGCTCGAAAATAGTACGTTAAAGGAAAGAATCAAACAATTAGAAATTGAAAATTCCAAATTAAAATCAGCAGCATTACAACCAGTATTAGGTAATTTGCATAAACATAATCAAAATTAAGAAATTACTTATTTATTTATTTTGTTACATAGCCTCTTCTGATTTGCCTGCTGTAGGAGTGCCAGCTCAAATTCAAATACCTGCCTCAACCATACACTTAGTGATGAATATTCCCAAAATGGTAATACCTTGTGGATCAAACGATATAAATACTTCAGCAAAGCTGAAAAGTCCTTTAAGTTATAGAATAGATAAGAATTAAGAGAATATCTGCTACTAATTGTGTTTAAAAGTAGATTCAATAATTCGTTTTAATGTTTACTTGTTATGTAAAGAGATTTCAAATCATATTCGCATGTGACCATTTTCCTTTTTGTTTACAAAGTGATTGAAAAAGTGTGCCTTAAAAAATTTATATATTTAGTTTTATATACACTCATATATAATACATTTTATTAGCCTTTTTAAAAATTTTTTTAAACTTATGATTTTATAAATAAATTTTAAACAAAAGATTTATGGCCGTATTTGTAAATATCATCATCTTCTTGGGTCATCTAACTCATGGACATTATTATAAAACAAGTGAGACTAGTTTACTATGAAGCTGGTGAATTTAGCTTTTGAAACTTTTCAGAGTTTAATGTAAGAGTATATGACAACTGGACTCCCCAGCTAACTATAATTTATTTTAAAATGAAAAATTGTTTTCATAATTTGCGGTTTTTATCCTTAAAACTTGAATTTTATTTATTTAGGATGATTTTGATATTCTAGTCGCCAATGTACATAACATGAGAACATTTTCACTCACTTTCCCATCACTTTTCTATAAGAAAGTCCAAAATAAACAATATCAATGCCAGTACGTTTCGAGACATTTATTCAATGTATTTTACGCATGACACTAAGTATGTGTCATTTCTGTTTTGCTCCACACACAAACGTATGTATCGCTTCTATGTTTCGATTTTCCAAAAGGTTTCCTATTATTGATTTTCTTTACATTGTGCAAAAAATTCTTTAACAGAGCAACGAAAAATTTTCATCATTCTTATTTGCCAACAGCAAAGAGAAAAACAAATTAATTAAATTGATTTTATTGTAGAAGAAATATAAAAAACATAAATATGGGTGATAATGAACAAAAAGCTTTACAATTAATGGCAGATGCAGAAAAGAAATTATCTCAACAAAAGGGATTATTTAGTTCTTTATTCGGAAGTTCAAATAAAGTTGAGGAGGCTATAGAATGTTATCAACGTGCGGGTAATATGTTCAAAATGTCCAAAAATTGGACTAAGGCAGGCGAATGTTTCTGCGAGGCAGCTAGCTTGCACCAAAGGGCAGGTAGTCGCCACGATGCTGGCACCAACTTTGTAGATGCTTCAAATTGTTACAAAAAAGTCGATATTGATACAGCAGCGTCATGTTTATTAAAATCAATCGATATCTACACTGATATGGGGCGCTTTACAACAGCTGCCAAACACCATCAGAGTATTGCTGAAATGTACGAGGCAGATCCAAACACCTTAGCCAAAGCCATACAACATTATGAACAGGCAGCCGATTACTTCAAGGGAGAGGAATCATTATCGTCAGCCAATAAGTGTATGCTTAAAGTGGCTCAGTACTCAGCTCAGTTAGAAGATTATGAAAAAGCCGTTAATATCTATGAGCAAGTGGCTACCTCTTCACTAGAATCATCTTTGCTGAAGCACTGTGCTAAAGAATATTTCTTTAGGGCTGCCTTGTGTCATCTTAGTGTAGACATTCTAAACTGTGAACATGCTTTAGAAAAGTATGTTAACCAATATCCAGCATTCCAAGATTCCAGAGAGTATAAATTAATTAAAGTCCTATGTGAACATTTGGAGGAACAAAACATTGAGGGCTTTACCGAAGCTGTTAAAAACTATGATAGCATTTCGCGATTGGATCAGTGGTATACCACCATACTATTAAGAATCAAAAAAGCCAATGATGAGGATCCAGATTTGCGTTAAATTAGTTTAGGTTTAATTATCAACACAAAAGGACTTGCAAGAACGAAAAGTTTCTCAAGAACTTAACAACAACAAGAATATTATCCTTTAACATTCCCTTTATATCTCTCTTAACACACATTAACTAACAAACTAAAGAAAACTTGTTTTTGTCTTTTAAAAAAAGTAAAATAAAGATAAATTATTCGATATTATATAATTATATAAAAATTAATAATCATAACAAAAATAAAAATTAAGTAATAGTAAATTAAAGTAAATGAAAAATACTTAATATAAATTATATAAATGTATTTATATGTAATTAATCTTAATTCTTCGTATGTTTATCATTAAAAAAAAAGAAAGAAGTACTACTTACCTATGAGTGAACGAATTATTCCAAGAACAAACATTACAAATTTAAGTAAATTAATGATGGTACATTAAAATAAAGAATGCTTTAAACGCTACTAAATGTTTTGTGGGCGTTTTCCTTTATTGATTGAGGATTTTGTTGTATTTGTCGACATGTTCTTTTATGTGGTTTTTGTTATTACTTGAAATTCTTTTTGAATTTGATCCAATTTGCGTTCCAAGTCATGTAAATTGCTTGAAGCTGTCTTTGGTGTATCAAGGGATGTTATCTGCAAGTGTTTTAAAAACAAATTTACAATTCAATAACCAATATGTCAGGGCAGATATTGCACAATTCGATGCGAAAGATTATTGCTTTCAAACCACAATACTAATACATAGTTAATAGCTCACCATTTTAAGGTCATTACTTAGTAATTCTTGCTCAAGGCATAATTTTTTAATATCATCGCAATATTTCATATTTAACGGCTGTGTGTGAGATAGATTTAGCAATTTTTCGCATAAGAGCTGCATATCATGATTATGTAATTCTTCTTCGGCCCACATTAGTTTTAAATCATTATGGTTTCGCTGAAAGGAAAAAATCAAATTGAAAACTTGTTTTTGGAACTTCCCGCTATTGAAAATCTCGATTTTCGGAATAAATAAAACAAGCACCTTTTCCAGTTTTTTTATAAGAAACATACATTCATACTTATACGGAATAAATTATCCGATTTCACTTAAATATGTTGCAATAAAAATTTTTTCATATGACGTCATAACTAAACGAAATTATATTACAAATACGACGAGAAGGGGCAATTTTATTTATATTCTGTCAAATCTCAGAACGGGGTAATAATACTCCAAAATTCGAAATCTGTTAACATCTATATATTCGAAAAGCGAGATAAAGACCAATAATTTATTACCCTTTTTCATAGCGGGAAGTTTAATAATTGTACAATCAAAAGTTTTGTCTGCTTGAAATACTAACTTACCTCGTTGTCTATATGATTTTGTAAGTAGTGTAGCTCCCGTTCCTTTTGCAAAGTTTCCCTACGTTTAGAGGAATCCTGAAGGGCTGCCGCCACCTCTCCTTTTCTTTGCCTTATTTCTTTTTGATAAAGAAGCAACATTTTCCGTTGGAAATTTATACGTTCTTCTTCACGTCTGAGAGTTGTTTGGTAAAATTCATCAATTTCTTTCATTCTTTTTGTATGCTCTTCTTGACGCAAACCATTTTCGAGACGTTGCATTAATCTTAATTCTTCCAATTCCAGCTCACGCATACGAGAATCTAATGCCGTATGTACAGATTTGAACTCTTCAAATTTGTCTTCGTATTTCTTTAAATATTTTTGTGGATACTTTAAAAATTTTTGATATAATTTAGATGGTATGCTTTGAAATGGTGTAAAGTATCTTTCGGGATGTAGTGAGACGGGGCATTTATTTAATAATTTATATGCTTTTGCAATTAATTTATGAACATCAATTGGATTTTGTTCTTTGAAAAATATTTCTATAACATTTTTATCTGGCAATCGTGTTATAACTTCTTTGAGTAAAATATTATAAGCCACTACTACAAAGCAGATAAAATATGTGGGAGCTGCTAACACATTGTCCCATAAACACAACCACTGATCTTCATCTAAAACTTCGGAAAATGCATTGTTTGAGAACGACCAGACAAACACTGCGGATGTTATGTCTTTGGACTTATAAAACTCATAAAGACTTTTATCAAAGTGCTGTAAAATATTAGTACATATGCCCAAATAATTTGTAGGTTCCAAAGGATGGTATTCGAAAAAGAGCTGAAATTGATTTTGAATTAAAGTGCAGCAAACCTCGAAAGCTGTTAAAGGACTTTGCACAAACATTTTAACGAAAGGAAATATAAGTCCCGGTAATATTTCACTGTAGGCTAAAACTTTGCACCATTGTCCCAGACACGACCAACATTTAACAAGAGATCTTTTTAAAGTTGCATTTTTCATTTGAATACTTTTTGCTTGCATCGAGACATTCGAGGGTTCACCCATTTGCAAAAGTTCTTGATATTGAATACGGTTACTGGGCAATTGTAGCAGAGAACACCAAATTATTATGCGATATTTGGTTGGAAAACAATGATATTCCTGTAATATCTGCTTTAGACGCTCATTTGTAAGTAGTTTCTTTAGTTCTTCTTGAAATTGGTTGTCCTTTTCGCCACATGGCAATCTTATCGATTTCTTTTGCTTATATGCCGTTCTAAGCGCAGTCATGCACTGCTTTTGCGATTGAATTACAGCCAATAGATGACCCAAAGACCACACGCTTAGTTCACCTGACGCCTGTGAAATAACTAGATACTTATTATCTAGAGAAACCGACATATAACGAGATGGTCCCATATCGACATTTACTTTATATTCTACATTTTCACAATCCAACAGAACTACAGTTTTACGATTTGTTAAGCCGACTATAAAAGCGTCATTGGGTTTGGCTAAAGCAGCAATTTGTAGTAAAATAAAATCTTTTAAACGATACATACGCATCATTTCAAAAGTATAAATACTTAAAAACAATAAAAAATTATCCCACGTTGACAATATTAATGCATCATTTTTGTAGGCATACGTTAATATTAAACCATCTGTAAGATTTTTATTAAGAAAGTTAGGTAAGGTCTGATTTTCTTCCGTATTAGCGTCTAAGGTGAATTCTTTTACTCCTGCTTCAGCACTGTCTTGAATCTGCAATTTTTTATCTCTAAGTTTGGCTGGATATATAATACGCACAACTTCTAAGCTAACACCAGACCATATATGTAACGTATCATTATTAAAAGCAGTCATTATATGGTCTGAGTTCGGCAAAAAGGTAGCAAATCTCAAAGTCAGTACAACTTTATCGAAATCCAAGCGGTAGGAGCAATTAAAAGTATCCAAGTCTATAAGAAGAGCTGATTGACCAGTGCATATTAGTGCCAAATTCTTCGGCTCCAAAGGTTGGCCGGGAAAAGAGATCTCATTAATAATATCTTGCGAAAATTTTTTCTGCTTCTGAAGATTAGGAATTTCTGTAAGGATATTAAATTTTGTTTGTTTGGAAATAATTGTTTTATTCGTTTGTAGGATTTCTCTTCCAAATATATTTGAATTTCTAAAGTCGTACTAAACATTACAATAAATAGAAAGAGTATATTACTTATGCTTTTCATATATTGCTACTTTTGGTAAATCCTTACTTATTGGAACTAGCTTTTCATATTATATATTTTTCGAAACATTCAACAATGCCTTCAATATGCAAGGAACTTGACTAGTTCGCTCGTACTCGAATATAACGCACTTTTTTAAATATTTATTTCACCAATTATTTATTACTAAATAAATTCTCAAGCTTACCCACATCCAACAGCGCAACTACGCCATCTTTGGTGCCTATAACATATTGGTTGTGCTCCTTTCTAGAAGCAACAGCTACGCTAGGTTTTTTAACTTTTTCATTGTGCCGCCAGTATCGTTTTGTTGTAAAGTTGAATACGAATATGCAACCCCTTAGAATTATACGAAAATAAATAATAACATACAGGTATTTCTGGACGTAAAAAGGTATGAGGAAAGAAAACAAAAAACATCTACACATACCTTCTATCAATTGCGACCATTTGTGTTCCACGTAAATCGAAACAACAAACACTCAAAACAATACGTAACAATTTATTGTTTTCTTTAATTGTATGATGCACAGTCAAAATATTGCTATAAGGAAGCAAGAATAGAACTATTTGAAATAAGCACAAAGCTATTACATTTGCGTCATTCCATACCCACAATTTTGCTCCTTTATAACAAATGAAGACTTTTTCATTTTCATAGCCTTTTCACTAGTTAATTTTCCAACACATTGTATGTTATTATCATCATCTGCTAAACTATCATTCAGGCTGCTTTCCATTTTTAATTAGTTCCAAGGTATTTAAATTTACATGTATATTTAAATTGAATTTTGTCTCGAACAATTTTTCCGCTTTTTTGAGGACGCAAAAACAATAAGTGCAAACATTCAATATAAGCAACTTCAAAAGTACTATATATAAAAGGTAATTGCTATGTGAGCTAGTTTAACACTCGCAGTTTTTCTCCTGGCTGTTTTCGTATAGATAACAAATATACCGTTAAATCTGGAACTGAGATATTTCAATTCATTTCGAAGTTGACTTATATCGGGATTCCACATCTATCTAAAGTACATATATTTTAGTATTTGCTAGTTTGGTCTACTTTCTGTAAACTTCTACGAGTTCCTATGGCCCACTTTGTTACATAAGAATAAGAAGAAAATAAACAGTATGATTTCTTTGGGTGTGTAGTTTTGCCTCCCTTGGGAGTAGACAATTTTTATGGTGTCATTGATATAGAAATGAGATCCTATCGATGTTTTTTGTGCAAATGAACATTAATTATATATTTATCGATAAGTAAATGTTGTTTGCTCTACAAACATCATTTGCGATCATTTCCGTTCCTTACGAAATTAATCTTGGCACGAAAGTATGCCATGAAGAAATTCCATCTGCCCTTTCCTCCAGTTCACATATTTATTATTATTTTACGATGAATCTGTTCAAGTATACTAGAATATACTTTCTACCTACTTTTCTAAATTTTTATGAATGGCATAAGCGGATACAGCAGTTAATGTTTATTAATTATAAAAAAAATAAAATAATTATATACCGCCACATATATAGAGAATACTTGGCATTAAGCTGGTATAAATGATATCGAAGCTGCCTTTCAAATCGTGAATGGATGCACGACATTGATTTTCAACATAAAAACACTATGATAATGAGCAGTTTTATTACACCATTTATGCTATCTTCATGCAAAAATTTGTATGCATTCTTTAAGCTTTTGTTTCTATTTATTGTTTAAATTTTAATGTTTTAGTTTTATTATTTATACACCTATGAGATGAAGAAATAATATTTCGTTATGTTTTTTATTAATGCTATTATTATATATATATATAATCTTCCCATCTCGTCTTTAGCTGATAATTTTGCCAAACAGTTTAGTAATACTCGTTTCTACTAGATGATGTATTTTATATATGATTTCGTTTATATATCCACTCATTAATATGGCTTCCAACAACTCCCAGCAAATTGAACTTATTACAATAACATGGTTGTTTATACTAATTTCTTGTGTGATTTAGAACATGCCACCGTATGGAGCATCAAATTCATTTTCTCTCATGGCATACCCAAATATAGTTAGATAATTGATAATATTACTGATCACTGTTAGTGTACAAGCCAACCAAGATATCTGTAAATGTAAAATAAACAATTTATTACAATTGACGTAATACAGACGTATTGCAATAGGATGCTTAATTGAATCATAATGTCTAAATATAACTTTATCACTTACTACTGCACTATGAGCCAGGACAATGGGTAAAGCAAAAGCACTTAACACCATGCCAGCTGTTAAAAACAATGCAAACTCCGTCTTGGGATTTGTCTCTGAGCCAGGACTTAGCCTCTTGGCTATTATCATCGGTAAGACGGATAAGACATAAAATAGTAGCACAAAAAACGGATAGAAAATTTTCGGATGTGAAACTGCACAAGCCGAAATTAGGAAGGTCATGCCCAGGCATGTCATAAATGCACAAACTAATAAACTGCAAGTAAATAAAAAATAAACTCACTTGTTATTTGGAATATATTGAATGTATTTTCACTGAAACTTACGCTGTATATACATAAAAGGCAGAAATGCAGCAGGAGTTTGTTGATTATGGAAAGAGATACGATTATTTTTAAATTTTATAGATTTCATTTATTTGCTTTTGTTTACCTTTTAGAGCAGCCATTATTTTGTATACCTTTAATTAAAAAAATTGTTTTCTTTGTTGATTTTTTCTTTGTATTAATCACCAATGAGTACAAAATTTTTATTTCATGAAATAAACAATAATAAAGTTATAGACACATAAACGGAAGGAATGGAATAAAACTGAAATAGAGCGCAACGTATAACTCAGCAGTACAATTCATATGATACACCCGGTACTTTTTATATCACATGCTCTTAATAACAGTCACGTCGCGTGAGGTTTTATGATTTTTACACAACTTCACACTATTCCTATACATTCTAAGCACTCATCTCCACTCTTTTAATCTACACTATCTCCACGATGCGATTCAAAGATATATATAAGTTATTATATCATAAGATGATGGTGAGGTAATACATATATATGTTATAGTACGTTTGTTAATAATTTATATATTTAAAAGAATTAGCTGTTAAGAATTAACTATTTGACATACTGTCATTGTACTATTATAATATGAAATTTCATTTAAAAAAATAATTAACTTATAGACCTATGTTTTATCATAATGTAGGTTAAAGTTCATGTTAATATATCGCTCATTTAATTTAAAAAAAACTTGTTTTTGTATAATACGCGTTTTTATCAAAAACCTCCTCGCAAGATATTTGAATTAAATACTTGCTCAATAACAACAACAATAAAGTATTTATTTTAATTAATTTGCTTATTATTGGAAACTATATATAAAAACTTTATATCTAAAATTTTAATTCAGAAAAACCGTAAAAATATTTCACAACACAAGGGAACGTGGACATAAGAAACTAAACAAGAGGGTGCTACCATCGGTTTTTTACACTTCTCGTATCATATCGAAACTGTTTTCGCATACAACTAAGCTGACTAAGAAGTGGCAACAAGTGTAAACACCTCGGTACTTATGATGAAAGTGTAGCGGCTTTCAAAAACGACTGTTCTGCTCTGCTGTGTAAGTTGAATAGTCACAACTAATGTTCACTTTCCCTTATGCTTGGGAATATTTATTTATTTATTTTTAAATTAATATTTACTTTTTATATTCTAAACTACTATTTTTTATTATATGTATTAAACAAAATATTTGTTTGGTAAGTTCATACAACTTAACTGACCAGTAGGTACTCCACACATATGCACATACATACATACCTTATATATATAAACCAAGAAAGTTTATTATGTATGTTTGTGTGTGTATGTGTATTTAGTGTATTGGTACATATTTCACAAATTAAAAAATCGTCCATAACAAAATAAATTCGTTTGAATGAACAGTCTCTCATATACTTGCATGTTATGTGCTAAATAGCTTTTTTGTATGTTTGTGTTGTTTTATTCCTTTTCCAAATAAAGATTCGAAAATTCATTGAATTTTTCCCGGGTATAAGATAATGCGCATATGCGTATTATTACTTATAACGAAATTCATTGATGAAAATGTGTCCTATCCCAATACCCTCCAAAAGTTCTGGCTAAAAATAAAATTCAATGCAAACAGTACAATATGGGCGACCAATACACACATACATACACACATGCATACATACCATATGCATATAAATGTACATGGACGAAGAGAGCTTGTCAGATACTTATGGAGAAAATAGTTCGGAATGAAAATATTGTTTTTCTATCAACACTTTCTTATGTTGTTGCTGATGATTTTGACAAATTGTTGCGCCAGTGATGTTAACATGTCCACCACTACCTTCTGGGGCCGTTCTCTGACAGAGCTCCAGCGTCCAAGAGCGCCTGCGTCAGAAAACGAACTAACATGGTTTGCATATAGTGCAAAAAGGAGCACCGATTGCGAAGAGAATGCGGAGGTGTTGTTACATTTTGCGTCACAAGCACGAACCTTAGATCAAAATTTTTTTCCAAATGCGAGAACAGTACAACGGGAACATTAAACGACAACGTATCGAACACGAAACTAAAACATCAAATCCATAAAACGCTCGAATAACCAACATTTAACAAAAAAACAAAAAAAAAGATATGGAATAGAAAAGCTCATTTAACACTACAGTTGATAAAGAAAGAAAAAAAAAAAGAAAAAGAAAACACCATCAAGAAATTTTGCCAACTAAGCAGAGGATTGTACCTACAAAATATTTAAACGGCTGCGAAAAGACAGATTTTATTATAATTCCCAAACATATTGTGGTTCTTTCAAAGAAAAATTTACAAAATATAATCATCTTCAAGACGAGGTGTTAAGTTGAGACAAAATAAAAATCAATACTCTGATATTGAGCATAATAATTGGACACTAAAGGTTAAAGGCTCCAGAGCTGCACCACAATGACCGGCCATATGGTACATTGAAACACACAGAAAACCAATTCATTATTAATAAAAATCTGGGAAAGTTCTCAAGACTAATTTATTAAAGCTTAGAATTAAATAATTTGTCTTAGTGAAATATAATTTTGTAAATAAATTCAATATCGTCAACGTAAAAATTAAATTTAACCAACAACAATATGTTTGCAGTAGCGATAGTGGGCGACATACAGTTGAAAACACTTGTGGCCATTATTGTACTGTTTAATATTCTGGGTCAATGCGAAATGTCAATTTATCCAGGTAAGTTCAGTACCTGGCTACGCATGTATGCATGTATATATGGGTGTGTGTGTGTGTGTATGTGTATGTATTTTGTTTATTAGCAAAACTAACTGATAACAAATTGAATGCGTTTTATAAGGAACTTAATAAACCCTCATAAAATATAACATTGAAATAGATTTTCTATCTCCAGCGATGTAATTCGCCTCATAAAATTTAATTTAAATTAAATCCGTTTATGTTTCCTTCGTAACCAGGGATGGATAATAGAGATTATGAAATGGCACTAAATTGGACATATATATAATTTTTCATATATATAGACTGAACTGATCTCAATACCTCGTGTATTGCTATTGCGGTTTATAAAAATATATGTTGGATGGAATTGATGTGGTCTCCGAAGTTGTTGGATGTTCTACTAACTAATATGTTATGGCGATTGCGATTGCATTATGCCAGATGTTGTTAGAGATACATGATTATATAAGGATAATTCATTGCGATAGAATTCCTATAGCTATTTTCATATCGAATGCTCTACCCTTATTGTGTATCGCCTTTGATCTTCGCAACGAAGAGTTTTTTATATTCAATCTTTTATAAATTATCAACTTTTAAAGGTGAAAACGCCAAGCACAATAACGCTGAATATTTTATCCGGGTTCTTAAATAATGTAGTCACACTGAGCGATGGTTATATAAACACACTATTATATATCGGCCACATGCGTTGGTTTCACATAATGAAATAAATGAGCAATTCCTAATAAAAATTTGAAATATCCAATAGAAAGTATCGATTTCAGCAAAAATGTTTAATATATTTCGATAACACAGTGTATTACTCTATAAGAAGTTTACAGATATTATATATATATATATATATATATATATATATATATCTAACACCACGAGTCTAATAATATTATACGTTTAGAAAGTCCAAAAATTCGTTAATAAAAATTGATAAATTGTTTAAGTATTTATGACGTTCTCCATACCTGCTTAATACTGCCATATGCAAGCAAACAATATTATATAAAATAATACTTACGTAGGTAAAAAGTTTTATCTATTATATTCCCAACTACGAGTAGGTATTGTGTTACTCTGTTTCTCTTTGTACAACACAAGTACAATTCTTTATGCAACCCATTTAATTTTTCCATTCATATTATGGTTTCTTCCACCTTTTACCCATTCAATGACTGTTAAAACAATTACAAACACATGCACACAATATATTTTATATGGACGAATGTGTGTGTTAGTTATTTAAAAAAAAAAACAAACATTAAAAGAAACTACAAGAAAATGCAATGGATTTGTATAAATCTATGTAAGAGTGTGTGTTGTGTGTGTGTGTGTGAAATATGTGCATAATATTCCCTTTTCAAATACACAGGCGAAGCCTAGCGAATTTCCAACATTAAACGAAGTTACGTACATAAAACAATTTACTATATTATAACAACAATAAAGTAGCAACAATACAAAAACGAATTGCTTTCGACATTTAGACGACTTCCTCTTATAACTGTTTCCAATTACAAAGTTTGTGCACAAACGCACACACTTGCATATGCATGGATGTGATTGGATGTGGTGAGTGGTGGGCTGAGGTGTAGTTATTTCAATTGTACAGAAGGATGCCAGATTTGTTGTGCCTTAGATATAACATTGAAGCTCAAGATTAATATACTCCGGTTAACTTGCGAAATTGTATATTTGTTATGAATAGTTCTGCACATACTTAAAACTGGGTCTATAAATATATACAATAAAGGAAGAGCTAGTATTCTGGCTAAAAATAAATTATTTAATTTACTTTAACTCAAGGTTGCAGCGGAATACTGCGTATAAGAGTTTCGAGTTGATTCAACATTTTCGAAATTACTAATATAACTATCGCATTTGCTAAAAATTAAATTCTAATATATCGCCATAGATTTCATGATATATTTTAATTATAATACTCCAAGTACACATGTGATACATATCTAATGAACTAAAGCCGTTGAATTTAGAAGCCTTTTCAAAATACACAATTATTACATATAAGCATATCGATTTAACAAAAGATTCTAATTAACTCGGGGAATTTCCTTTAGGTTTAGCATTATCTACTTCATTCAATCAGCGAGTAATTTAAGTTATGAAAGCTTTTTTTGGTTGTCAGATAGTGTCACTCTACTTTGGCTGAAGTAGGGAAGTGAATAAATAATCGATTTTTGTTTTAATCGATTATTTCTTTCTTACTATCGATTTTTTGTAATCGATTTTATTAATTGTAAAAATCGATTTTTAATGAATCATGAAATTGAAAATTACATGAATTACGCATTTTAAATCGATTTTTGTAAGTAATGCCATCTATGCGATGAATGAAAAAATGAGTAAATAAATTTATTAAATGTAAACACGTCGATAAAAAATCAGCGCCATCTTTATGTACAAATATATAATAAGTTGTGATCTTTTGTATCTTTTTTTATCTCTTTGAAGTTTTGAAGTGTCAAAATATTGTTGTTAACCATAAAAATGTCTTCCATTGGTAAAACACCCAGAAGCTGCTGATAACGATACTGATAAATAATAAATCAAATTAATTTTATTTTATCGTCTAAACTTGAATTATAGAAAGTGATTCGTTTTGTATTTTATTAATGTTGTGACCAAACAATTGTCGTTATATTATCTGTACTGCAATAAAATATTCAAGAGTACTGAAAAATTGTATGTATATGAATAATTCGAATCTGTATTTATAATTTATTATACTTGTAATTAATAATAATTATCTAAAGTGATTTTTTTTAAATTAATCGCTCATAACTTTCACTAATATATCGAATAAGCGTTTTTCATTAAAAAAAATCTAATTATCTACAAAAATCGATTATTTCCTCGAAATTCGATTTTTTACAAATCGATTTATTTTCAAACAAAAAGAATCGAGTATTAAATAATCGATTTTTTCGACTCTAGGTCACATCCCTAGGCTGAAGTAGCGAAAACAATAATTAATATAGTTTCGAATCTTTCTGATCTTTAATTAGCGACAACGATTCATGCCTTAGGGAGAGCAAAATAAATAAAAAAATTCACCAGCGAAGTTAAAAGCAAAACTCAACACTTTTCCCTACTCTCTGGTTCTGGAACAATGCACTACATATTTAGGGGTCATGCCCTGAGTGCTGGTCCACAAAAAACATTTAGCTAGCAGATATATATTATTAATTGCAATAAGTCAGCTGTTTGATTGAAATACTCTTCCTTATTATCAGGCAAGATTATCAAAAAAGTTGAGGCTTGTCAAAATATTTCAATTGCAAATATCTACGTTAAGTGCAAAATATCTTAACAAATATCACCCGAACATATAAATCCTTTCAGGATTTTTTGGCTTATAATTATCACATACTTTCACAAATAAGCGATTATTTTAACAGACGCTTATGAAGCTGAGCATATAAATAATCGTTATTAACTCGTTTTAGCCATTGAATTTCGTTTAAAGATTCTGTATATCCAAATTATATCCTAAACGCAGAAAATAGTCTTAAAATTTGGGGGAAATATTATCATATGGCAGCACTGTATACTATTTGTAAAGCTACTTCGAAAAGAAGTAGACTCTCTCTCTCTCCTTCGTGACTGAATGATAATATGGGGTTGTTTTTTAATAATTTGTTTGCAGAGAAGGGGGCTACGAATTTGTGATTTCCTTTCGTTCTTTTTACGTCACAACACGCTGTATTCCATGGATATTGTTTTTTTCTTATACAAATACTAGTGTTGGTACACATACACACACATCCAAACATACTCTTGTATGTACACACACTACCAACCACTGTAGTTCTTGCAAAGCAACATTGTTAAATGTAATTTACGAAATGTATTTTTGTGCACACACAAACACACACACACACACACACATAATTTTAATTGAAAATGTTCTTGTTTTCGTTTGTTTTCTGTCTCAAAAAAAAAAAAGAACTACCTGAGCAATTAAATAGTATATAAAACCAATATTCAAATGCGTTTACAATTGTATCCAGAGCTATTTTTTATAGTTAATTTTGTTTTGGTTCTTAAAATAGATATTACAAAAATACAAGCACTTAATATCCTTTCTACGCTGGAAGAATGTGAACTTGTTTTCTGGTTAAGGGCTTGAGTTAATTATCTTTTAACACGTAAAGGCTAATAAAAGTGAATTTTCGTTGAGTGCTGGCTAGTTAAGGCTTTTATCACACACACACAGACACACACACACACAGAAATTTGTTAAGACGTTTGAAAAGGGGTCCTAAAATAGTTTTTATTTTCTTAAGGACCCTACTAGTTTTTCAGCCATGGCATGCAAACGCAAATGTGTTAGTGTGCACTGTAAACTTGTGATATTTATAGAAATAATTGAAAATAATTGGAAAATAATGGGGGAATTAATAAAGACTAAAAACTTGATAGATTTTTTTTTTAAATTTGGTTTTATTGAATATGTTTTGTTGTAGACCTTTTTGAATAAATTTGTTTTGTTTGTGATGTCCTTTTCGGCTTGAGGTCTTTTTTATAATAAAATAATATTAAAATTTTTCTTTTAATATATATTTATTTCTCCGATATTTCGACCAACTCTGTTGGTCATCTTCAGGGAATTACAATTTTATTTTTATAGTCCTAGTGTAGTCACTTGTTTATTCTTCTAAACTCTGTCACTTTTAGTTTTATTTATGTTTCTCCCAGAGTAGAAAAAAATTTATTAAATATATATACGGAAATTTCGTTCAAAGAAACGTATTGAATCACTTTAGGGGAAATCCCAGATCTAATGGCCTTCGCTACTGATGCGGTCCCAGCAACTGTTTTAACACTGTTGTCCACCTGAAGTATGGCGTCTTCGACAATTTGCGAGTGACAATTTTTCCATATATCTGAACAAAATGAAAAGGCTGCTCTGACTAGTTTATGAGTGTGGAGGTCATGGGTTCGGAATAATGGATTTTATTTTCTCTATATATATCCTGAGAGGTCTTTTATTAACCCTGAATGGTTACTCTCAATTTTTGTACATTAAAGTAACTCTTCGTTGAATCGACGAACAAGTTTTTAAGTTAATAGTAAACAATAATATTTTTAGTCAAGTATTTTATTTAAAAAAAATTATAATAATAAAAAAATAAAGTAAAATAAATGAAATAAAATATAACAAACACTATTTGCTCTCTTAAAATTCGATACGAATTTGAGCAAAATAAAAGAGTTACATGATAAAGAGTAAATGAGCTTCATTGATTCGACGAACAGTAACCATCCAGGGTTAATTAAGTTTGAAATTTGCAAAACAAAACCATCATATTCCATATAAATTCAACAATAAATTAATTTTGAATTTTGATATCGAGCGTTATCTCAATCGTCGTGGCAAAAACTTTTATAAACATTCGATATCGGTAGGCTTTGATCTATATCTTGTTTCACAATATCCGTTGCACATCAAAAGCCCATAAGCATTATTTAATGGCCACACCATTCACCTTAGAAATGATCACTGCCGATAATTTATATAATTTATTTATAATTTTATTTTTAAATATATCACATGTTCAGGGCGAAATAGTTCTTCGAGCTGGCTAAACAATTTTCGGTCCAACGGACTGAAGCAACAGAATAAGGGGAAACAATAAATATGTCACACAATTTTTTGTGGTACATTTTAAGTGTCTAATCCTACCGATATTGATGAAATATATACACACGCCTTAAAGGTATTTTCATAGAGGTTTGGACAATATATAAATATTTGGACAATATAAATATGTGCCAATATCGTTCCACTTGCAAACAGACATGTTTGTACATGCACACCAAATATGGTACAAAGAGAACAGAACCACATACTTTGGACCTATTAAAGTAGTATAGTTTAGACTTTTGTTGGGTATATAAACTGGACGAGTTCGATATTCCAAATAGAGGCGTATTCGTAGTTATCTGAACTGTGGAAGTCACATCGCTGTGTCAATTGTCAGCTTTTCCCAATATATTATTAGTTTCCCGGAGTTGTCCGATACACTTTCAAAACAAAAACATCGAAACGATGCCACAGTAACCCACCAACACATATGCAATTTTATATTTCAGGTCTACGCCGCAGACCACTCCAGCAACCCCCATCATCATACGAAGTCAGCTCTGACTTTTTAACACAACTAATGGAAGAAAATGCCCGCAGACGTCTACAGCAACAATTCGAACAACATTTGGAGTTAATTAACATGCAATTGATGAGACAACGTCAACGAGAAGAACGTATACGTGAACGTTATCGCCAAAATCAGCTGGCTGCTGCCAACGAAGAATACGAATATCTGCAGAAATTCAAGGAACAAAATGAGAATAGTATCAACAACAATTTACATCAATATGACCAATACGACAACACCAATGCGGACTTTACATACAAATACCCCACGTTCAATAGTTTGGATAACCAGCGTGGCAAAATCAAGTTTGCGGTGCCACCCACAGATCCGCGTTACTATGAGGAGGACAATGAACGGCGAGAAGACTTCCAAGCGGAAGATAATAATGAAGGCAAACTAATCAAACAGGATGTTGAGGATGAGGACGAGGATGATATGGAGGCAGCCGAGATGGACAAGGAAGAAGATTTGGATTCTCGTGTTCTAGAGGAGTATGAAGAATATAAGCCCAAGGATGGTGGCCCCGGCAATAGAGATGAAGATAAGACAATGATATTGTCGCCAGCTCAGAGCGGCAGTGCAAATTCGAATTTGGGAAATACCAACTTCCACAGAATTAAACCTCAAACTGCGGCGGCTGCTGCAGCAGCTGGTGTCAACACCATAAATGTACAGCAGGCACAAACTGGTGTGGCACCTGTGCGCCAAGACATCACCACCTTAATTCATAAGCTTAATCCAAAAGTGGACCAACCGCAGCAGCCAGACTTAAACGATGGCCATGTAGTGTTGAGAGAACATTTAGGCATGAAAGGTGAAATGGGCATGTACGTAGTGGCTCTCATTGCAGGAGTCAGTGCTGCGGCTACAGTGGGCTTGTTTGTTTTAGGAATAGCCTGGTACACGTAAGTTTAAAGTTGCTCTTCTTTTATTTTATCCAATACAAAATATCTAACTGTTGGATATACAATTAATTTATAGATTCCGTAACAAAAGCAAGGCAGCAGCTGATGTAGATTATCCCGCCTATGGGGTAACGGGACCCAACAAGGATATATCACCTTCGGGTGATCGCAAATTGGCTCAAAGCGCTCAAATGTATCATTATCAGCATCAAAAGCAACAAATTATTGCCATGGAAAACCGCCAAAACAATGAAGAGAACTGCGAAATGTCGTATGTGGAAAGCGATGACGATAACGACGAGGGGGATTATACGGTATACGAGTGCCCCGGCCTAGCACCCGTAAGTTATATAACTACTACAGCTGTTTGTTGCTATTTTTATTTACCCATTTCTTTTTCTTCTTCTTCTTCTTCTTTTAATTAGACTGGAGAAATGGAAGTTAAGAATCCCTTGTTCTTAGATGATACACCCGTCAAACCAGCCTTAGGTAATCATCCCATAACACAGGTTTCAGCCCAGCAGCCTGCAGTCAAAAAAATATTTGAAAAGACTCATACTACCACAAACACCACATTACCAGCTAATACGTTAATAAAACCAGCCGCTGCTCCTCCCTCAACAGCGTCTTCCGAGGAAAAAAAGCAAAAGAAAAGCAAGAAGTAATTCCGTAAATTTCGGCATCTTTTCCTTCCTAAATACCTGTAAAAAATAAACAAACAATTATACTCTAACATTTCATTTAAAAAAAAAAAAGTCACACTTAAGGTTTTATACGCCAAATTAACAAACCCTGAACTTCTCATCATGGACATAAACTAAAAGCAGAAACAGTTTGGTAAGGGGAAAAAAATTGAGTTAAACTCTTTTAGACAAACGGAATTTAATTCCTAGAACTTGGCCAGTCAAGTTTTGTGCGACACAAGAAACACTTCAATTAATTTACATTTTTAAAAATAATATTATACTATTTTTAGACTTAAGCTAATTCTGTACTAACTTCTTCCTTAAATATAAGTGAAATCACAATATAGAGTTATTTTTATATAATAACTTGGCAAAAATAACAACTGGAATACTATACAAATATTTGAATAACTTGAAACTAAATATTTCCCAAAATGATTACGCCACGCGCTCGGCAATTGTACAATCTAATCGCGCCCCCGTTGTTTACAACTTATATTCATTCATCTTTTTTTTTTCTTATATAAAACATTATTTGAACACAAGTTTGGAATTATATATGTACTCGTATGCTCATGAGTATGCATGCATATAATAATAGGTGTGATCCCGTACTTTTTGCTTAAAGTTCGGTAAAGTGAGAGTGAGCAAAAAATTCTCTCACATATTTGTAAAAATGTACAAAAGTAGGGGAACAGAAAAAGCTAAATTTCTTTAGCAAAAGAAAACATGGAAGTGTTTTGAGTTTTAATACATGGTAAATGGTGTCTGCATGCAAGTTAAACTCCAGCAGTACTTAGTTTATTCGCCATTTACTCTTATTTTATTAAAATCTTTATCTAAAATCTTTTAATAATAGCTTTTTGCTGCTTTTTGCAGTCTGTAATTGTTTATCTTTTTAAAACAGCTGATCATTTGTCTGAAAAAATTTTGCGGGCTGTTTCGTGCAAGACGAAGAAGAATTTTGTTCTCTCACAATCTCTCTCACTTGCCCGAACTTGCAGTACGCGAACAGTTTTGGGTAAGATTGGGCATCCGCGGGCACCCAAAATAGAGTACGGGATCACACCTATTGTTTGTATCATTAAACATTTTTGAAATGAATATCAGAAACTATTTTTAGTTTTTCGTATATTCCTTCCTCTGAAATGAAATTTGTATATTCCAATAAAATATTAACAACTCCAAGGATAATTAATGTATACAAACGAGTAGAGGAAGGGTCGTTTCGGATTCATTTTAAGGCGAAATCCAAACCAAAACTACACCAACTGAAAATTTGAATTTTACCTTAATAAACTTGAAAAAAACCTACTCTTCTAACGCATCTAATTTTATGATTTACTGCTGGTAATTGTAAATAAAATAAAAACTTTCATCTGGTTAATGATATTGAAACAAAATTCTATATAAAATTCCCAACGAACATTTTTATTTCATTCACAAAACCTGGCAGTTAATATCAAAAAATATCAAAAAAAGAACTAAATATTAATTGCACACTGACTAATTATTAACTAAATTTGTAAATTTTTTAGCTAAAATTGTAAACTTATAAAAAACTAAAATTTTCCAACTAATTTTTTCTACTTAAAATTAAAAAGAAAAAGCAAATTTATATGTGTATAAAAAGAAACATTAAAAGACAATTATGAAATACTTAAATAAACTTTAATATGAACTAAACAATATTCCTCCTCTGTATAACTTGAGCATTTCATTTTTAAATGTATTTACATAGATATTAACTAAAAATGAAAAAAGAGAAAGAAAACTTTATTATCATTCTAGAGAACTAAAAACCAAATCAATTATTTTTTATATATATAACAGAAACATATTAAAAGGAGAAGTGATTTGAAATAAGTTTATTAAAGAATTATCTCGTGTCAATTTTCAACATAATTCAATTTATTTAACAAAATTTACAAAACACAATTTGCTAGCAATTATTTTAAACTTTTTTAATATAATAACTATTCGTTTCTTTTTTATATTCAGTGCTTTTTGATTTATAAACGACTGTTATAAATAAAGTAACGATAAAATGTTATGTAGTAAAAACCAAAACTGTTGTAAAAGTAAGAAGAAAAAAAAAAACTTTTTAAAAACTGAAAAAGAAATAGAACTGAATAAACTGACGAAGAACTTGTTGATATAGATAACTAAAACTTTCTTATAAAATTGTTAAAAAGAATCTATGCAAACTGATTGTTAATTAAAAGAAATCCCTACAATGTAAGAATATTTTTGCCAAAAAATTTTAAAAATTTTTCAAAAAAGAAATATTATATATATATTCATATATAAAAATGCTCAAAGACAATATCAACAGGTGTTTTTAAACCGAAAACCTTTAATAAGAAGCTTAAATAGTAGAATTTCTAAAAAAAAACATGATGAAAACAAAAACGCTACTTAAAACCCGGAAAAGTTATTAAAAATACACAAACACATCTCAGACTAGACAAAGAGGTAAAACATTTATGAAACCATTGTAAATATTATAATTTCCCAATTGGTGGTATATCTTCAGTTTTTATTTCATTTCGAACACAAGTATTTAACTTTTAAGTAAAAAAAAATTATTGGTCGAGAGGACGAGAAAGCTGGTGTCTAACAGGCATATTATAAATAAATAAAATAATTAAATTATTTTCTTTGCAAAATTATAGATATAAAAAATTGTATAACTGCATACATGAATATAATATAACATATACATACAAAGTATATATATATATACATAAATACATGCATTCATACTTATATACTTGTGCAAAAGGAAATATTTATATAAATATACAATAACAAAATAATATACATAAATACATATATTACTATATATATATATACATAAATTAATATGATCAGAAAGATATACATGCATAAATCTACATACATACCAACTGCGAAAATAAAAACTGAAGCAAAATTATAATATACAAAAAAGGATATCTACAAAAACAGAAAAGAATTATATTAACAAATAAAGTATATTTATGTATATACACACCCTGAATCCCAAAAATAAATACTTATGTATAAATAACTAACTAAAACAGGGGGTTTTCATTCATGAAACATGTATAGGGAGCTGGTACCAGCCACACCCGGCACGCTTAGCTACCCCTAGTCTCTTACAAAGCATACGAAGTGGTACTGCTACACCCCGTCAGCAACAAAATTGACTTCTTTACTGTGTATGGGGTTAGTCGTTTCCCCCATCTCATACCACCAACTTATTTTATCACATGATTTGTTGCCGAAATGCTTCCACTTACCCACTGTGTATTATGGCAAAGTTATTTTTTAAGATGAAACATTTACCAGCTTTTGTTTTACTCCAGGCTGACTGGTTTCTTGAACCCAAAACATTTTTATATCCCACATAATTATGATTGAGTTGGAACATTTGGAGAGCCTGCAAGGACATATGCATGGTTTTTCCAGAATTTGCATATCCATGATTGACTTGATATCGTATATCCGATTAAGTTTGCTAGGCAAAACAGCTACCATAATATCACTGTTTAATACATCGTGCATGTGTATATATTAATTGTAAAAGTTTGAAATTAAATTTAATTTTATATATTAAGTTTTCCTGACACACATAAAAAATTTGTCTACATGTGCGACTTAAACTGTAACGTTTCCTCCTGCTCATGCTGTGTAGTGTAGCATCGGCTTCATACAACACAGTACTTTCTCAATACAACTATGTTGCTACCCATTTAAGCAGCCAAGAATCAAAAGAAAGTTTTTAAAATTTTAGTCTGGCAGTGCTTGTTGGAAAGAACAGGTAATCGGTAATTTTTCCTTGCGCTTGTGGTTAGAAATGTTCTGTGCATTCTGAAATATAATAAAATGAAAACAAAATATAGATATATGATAATTAAGAAAGTATAATTTGAAAGAAAGTGCAATTGAATATAGTGATAAATAATTAAAAAAAAGTTCCAAACATAAAATAATAACTACTTATAATAGCATTCAATGAACACACGAATTTATTAAGGGTGAGTTAAAACTATTGTTGGTATTTAGATATTGTTAATTTATAAATAGTAATTGACTCTAAAATATGTATTAATTATACTGCCTTAATACAAAATAGCTTTGAAACATTTGCATGGTAATACAAAGTTATCATGTCCGACATGTGGAAGAGCTCTTCAATTTTTAATCTTGTGTAGAAAAATCAGCAACCTAAATGTCCAAGGATGTTCTTTAAACCTACATTAACAAGCAAATAAAAAGAAAACATAGTATTTACGACCAGAAAAATGATTCATAAGTTTCTTACTTTTGTTGGTTTATTTGCTTCAGAAAAGAGGAACACTTCCCAGATGTTTTTGGGGGTGATAAATAAAAAGTAAAAGAAAATATTCTCTACTGTTGGTGTAATTAAGTTTTTGCTTTTACGTTTTCAAGTATCAGCACAATGATATTTTAATCCTGTGCTACATTTTATTTGCTTTATTTTTGCCATCGATAAATTAAGATTCTGATAAAAAAGAAAAACAACTAAATTCTTAAGCAGATATGTATGTATGTATATACACATGATTATTTCTATTTAATACATAGTTTACCCGCAAAGTAACAAGACGTTGATGAACTTTTGCTTATTTCTTTGTATTGATTATATCTCTAGAATAATTGTAAACATTTCCACTCAGTATTTGTATTAAGCTGAGTACACTATGGGATTTTGTGATATCGCAAGCAAACATGGAAGTGTGCACTAGTGATAACGTTTACTACTTAGTGTATATCGTTACTTGGCATTTCCTTCCAAATTGTAAATTTGTTTCATATATTACTTTCAAATTCGACTACGACATACATAAATACATTGACTAGGGACTAAATTGAAAGTAATCACTGATTTTTTTTAAAGTTCATTACATATCACATATTGTAAATTAGACCATATTTACTTGGAATGTAGAATTAGTCTGATACTCATTTTAGTGCTAGTAACCACGAAATTCCTTATCACCAAAAATAATATAATACCGCCACATAAATACTATTCTCAAGTATACTGAGGAGGATGAACATAAGCCATAAATAAAACTTTTAAGATCGCAAAGTTGACAATTTCATTTCGGATTTCGGTTTTTCTTTCTGAAATGGTCGTAAAGTTTTATACTTCTGATAAGAATGATCTTAAATTTATATCATAAGCCATTCTCCAAAATGGGATTGTGACAGCTTAAATATGGCTGAAATATCTAATACGAAAACGCCACTATATATTAAATAAGAGGCTTGTAAAAACAAATGTCTCCCTTGCTTGGCAAACCGTTGTGTAGCCCATTTGCATCTGATGGAAAACAAATACAAAAGGAGTTCTAGCCAATTTAGGCCCGATATAATAACTTTCACTCTTAAGGTTAAGATTAATAAGGTCCATTAGAATCCAAGTAGATAATTGGTAGCGATTCTAGCTGGAATATTAAAACGTTCAGGTATATTCAAGCTTATATATGATACTTGAAGAATTGTAATTGTAATTGAAAAACTGTAAAGTGTCAAATATAAACAGGTAATATGGCTCAAAACATCAAAGGTAAGGGCCACGATATTTTACGCAGAAAAATAGAATAGAGACTCAAGTGAGTAAGAAGAAATAATATTCGTCGGCCTTCATATCAAAAGAAACAGTAGTATTTATTTGTAGATGATTTGCAAATCCGAAAAGTATCTGGAGTTCATATAAGAAACAAAATATTTATTTATGCAATATTTCTTTTTCAATTTCTTAATATCAGTTTAATAACATCACACATGTAATGAATAAAATTTTATTATTTCTTTTTAAATAAATTTTAATGGTATTCACATACTGAAACCACTAAGAACAATTGCATTATATTATCAAAATAAAAGGCTAAATTTGCCAGTTGAAATTTAATTTATTGAAAACGTAACGATAACAATTGATTCATATTGAACAATGAATGGATTTTCTTTTCTTCATTTAATTTACTATATTTGATTTAGTATGTGTTTAGGTGTAGATGTTTATATGTATATACGTAATTGTTTGCTTTGAAGATCTTTATATGATTAAAATCCATATTAAACTAATGCATTTTCAAATAAGGAAAAACGAGTAGAAAACAGCAAAACAAAATTGAATATCCAATACATTTTTAGATTAAGCGCACGTACATACATATATAGAAACTAAAATGTATAGATATTTACTTCAGCAGCTTATTGCCCAGTCAAGAAAGTATTTTGTAAAATTTTTGTAATGGGTTTATTTTTTTTTCTTTCTGTTGTAGGAAAACATTTACACACAACCACACCAATGAATGAATAATATACTATATAATTCTCATCCGTAAATATAAATAAGAAGAATAAAAATTAAAAACAATAAACAAAGCCCACTAAATATGCAAGGAACCATCTTTACAGTTGCGATCAAAATATTATTTGATATTTCTAAATATATACAAAAATGTTTCCCCAAAAAAGCTTCAGCGATAGGTCGCAAACTATCATTGAACTGGCAATTATTTGTTTAATACAATGGATTGAGTTTGTAATATATTAATTGTACTATTAAAAAATATACAGCCATGTAATAGAGTGCAATTCTTTTTGAAAACGGAATTCGTTCCATAGTTTAGCTCTTTAGAACACAAAACAAGAAAAAATTGTACGCAAATAAATTGGTTTTCGATTAATATATTGAAAAAGAAAATTATGAAATAATTTTCAAAGCAAGTAAATAAAAAAAAAAAAATTACCGGAATGAATGCTGCACTGCACTTTTTTTTAGTACCTGTGCTTCTTTATTAAGTCGAAACAGATATGTAATTAATGTTATTTTCATAAAACTATTGAATAACATTAATAACAAAATATTTACACTGCGTTAGGGTTGACTGCGGATCATATTATGTAGGTTTTCGTTTTGTTAAGTAATTATAAGTATTAAATCTTGATAGAATTGTCATTTTATTAATTAAAAAAAAAAACATATTGTAAAATAATCTTCATCGAATTGAAAATTTCGATTTTGGGACAATAGCAGCCCACATGGTATCCGAGAGCGTTCGATTCATCTCAAAAAAAGTCACTGTTTGGGCTTGCGAAGTATATTTGAAACAGACTTTCGCCAGAAAATCACTGGAAACGGCGAAAATTGTAGCCCAATTATTACCAACTTATTTTTTCCTGATGATGGTCTTAATGACGAACGCATATTGGTCGCTGAACATTATTGACAGCGATTAAGACCGTCAAGTAATTTCGATGGTATCTGTGACACGCTTTGTTTTATTTAAATTTGGCTATAGGAAACTCTTAATGAAAGAACCTTTACAATGACTCTCCGAGCAATCCCGTGAATTCACTGCCATTATGGTACTTAACGATCGGTGGGAAATGCAATTTGTTTTAGGAACTATTTGACCAGCAGTGTTATTTAATATATTTACATATATGAATGTAAATTCATATAATATGTATATTATCCCAGTTTGCCAAATCGTCGAGGCCGATATTGTCGATTAGGTTTTCCAATCGACAATTGAAGTTCACCACCATTTTTGTCAAAATTTCATCGACGATTTGTAAGGAGCTGTCTTCAGTATGTCTTCTACGACATACTATTTTCTTCTACTCGCCCTTGAAGATGTTTTAAAGACGTGGCCACCTGGGATATTACATACAGTACAGTACTACCTACATGCATACATACATGGATGTATTTGTATACATTTGTTTTTATTATCTAGTCATAAGACATTTAGAAGGATGAAAACATTTTCCAATAGATAAGACTTTCAAGCCTTAAATATATCCATTGAATGAGGAAAATATGGAGTATGTATGGGTATGTATGTATGTATGTATGTTTTAAACGTATGTAGGTAGTAACTTCCGTATCGGCATCATCATTATTATTGTTATCATATTATTGCCGTGCGATTGATGTGTATTTTTAGTACGTAAAAAATGAATTTTTATAACGCCGCCTACTGTTGTTTTTGAAGCAAAATTCAATTGTAAACAATAGTTTGCGTTGGATTTCATCCTTTCCAGCTACCGATTGAAAGTGGGTGCTTTTGATATATAAATGTTTTGATTAATGTTCCATTTAAATCGTATGCCGGAAGTTATGCAAACAAGATATTTACATATTTGTGTATGTTGTTTATGCGTGTTCTAAATTCTAAATAATAATTCTAAGCATCAGCTTATTTTTAGGATATGTACGCAAGTAAACCATAATTCGCAAATTTTCAATTGCCAAAAACACAATCAAACAGCTTTTTTCTTTATTCTGATTGTTCTGTTCTTCGAATTATTAAGAGACGGGCGTGGCTGAAATCACAACAGAAAATCAGCCTTGGAGTTTTCTTAATTTTAAAGTAATTTGTTTTAAATAAAGTAACAAATTTCTTTGAAAAAATTAATAAATAACTAATATAGGCCCTGTTTTTGAGATGCGGATTTTCTTTGATTTTTCCGGCTGTACATTTTTTAAAATAAGGGAGCAGTTACGTTACTGTGTATAGCGAGCGCTACCCATGCTATGATAAAATTTGTTTTTTGCCAAAAATTAAATTTGGACTTGCCTGACTTGTGGTTTCAACAAGAGTATGTCATTGAATTATGTAAATTGTACGTGTTTTATCACATCAAATCCTTAAGCTCCTTCAAAATCACCCATTACAGAGAATTCGTTCAATAAATAGCACATAAAGCAATAATAAATTAACTGCACTCTGTGCTACCATATACATAGGTACTGTGGTCGGAAATTTTTTCTACTATAATATCACTCCAAAATAATTAAGTAAGATCTTCCATTAGTTCTTCCAGTGGGTTGTTTATTTTCTTTATCTCAAAGCAAAACTTATACGAACATTAATTTGGCAAACAGAGCTAAAGAACTATATAAATAAATTCATTAATTAATGTGGTAAAAAAATTATAGTATGTGCTTTAGAATGATAACATAAACAAACAATAACATTAGATTAACAAAGTGTTATTAAAATTTCCATGAAGTTAAAAAAAAACAATTTAGAGTTTTTTTTTATTCGAAAACATTCGTTTTGATCCAACGCTTTTGATTGCCATTTCCCTTTAAAACGATAAAATAAACTGAATAGTTTTATTATTGTTGTATTAATTTTCCTTAACATATTTTTATATATGTAATTCCGTAAGCGGGCTTCTTTTTTTTAATGGATTTTAAGTTCTTGAATATATTCCAGTGTAGTTTATTCCGTTTAAGCTTAAGTATGTGTGTATATATGTATATGTACTACATATATATTTTAATTATTTTGCTGGCGCAATTTTCTCGAGATATTTATTTATTTATTTTCTGTTGCGATAAAAATGGGCGTCTTAGAATGACTGAGTGAACTGACTAACGTTCAACAAACACTTGCACAGATATTGTTTGTTTGCAATTATATGAAAACAGTAGCATGGAAAACTTTAGAATTCACATAATTAAAGTTATTTTATTTAACCCTGCAAGTTAACTCTTTCTCTCAATCGATTTTGTCGCGGTTAGCTACGATTGATGTGTTGTTGAATGTCAAAAGCTGCTTCATCTGTGAAATTGGTCGATAAAACGATTTGAAAGTTATTTTAAATAAAATTTAAAAAATTTAACTCCTGCAAGCAATATAGATTTAGTTCAAACTAATTTGTAAAATACTTGATCCAGAGAGATCATTATAGGTAAAAATGTTTCACCGTAAAAATTTGAATTTCAGACTACGTTAAATTAAGTTTAAACTTAATCTACGTATCAAAAACAACAGACTTTGTTTGCCAAGAAAACAATTAGTATTATTAAATAAAACTTTCTTGTTCTTGTATGTTTCTTTAGATAACATACAAGAACAATTCAATATTTATATGATATGATATGGCACCATTGGCCTGCCAAGGGTTAATATCTTCATATATTTCATATAATTCTAAGCAATTGTCGTTCTTCGTGTTGCTTATTTATAAATAGTTTAAAAACTTTGCCACAAAATTTACTGTAGTTTATTGACCACAATGTGTATTTATTTTGTTGATAAAAGCAAAAGAAAACCTTCAAAATGTTGCTTTTATTTAAATATATCCGACGTATGTACGGACAAGTATCTTCCTTCATATATGCAAACATTTCATATTGTATCAATTTAAATGGAATAATGACAGTTTTTCTTTAAAAAAATAAGTAAAAACAAACAGAATATGATGACATCAGTTTCAGAAGAAAGAATTTTAAAATTCTTTTTACGTATAAATATTTTTGTCTTTATTTAATCGGGCTGTAACCTTCTTTGCCACAAAACAAAATAATTTTAATTAAGTTTGTAGAAATAATGTAGGAGAATAGATAAAGAAATTATTGCTCGCATTGTAAGAAAAAAAATCATATTTGAGAGCATGAAAATTCATACAATTAATAAGTCGGCCACAGTTCGTTCTATGTAACAAATACTGCAGAACGGACGTAATATGGTGTCTGTCTCCGTCACTTATTAATACAACTTCCTCTACTCTCCTTCCCATAACCAACCTTTCTAGCTGTGGGGCGAAAGCCCTTAACATTTCCTGACTGCCGAAACTATTTAAAAATAAACGTGTGTTTGCAACTGATAAAATACGGGAAATTTGAAAATATTTGTTATTGCTTTTCAAGCAAATTTAAATAGCTTTTTTTAATTTTTACGCTAAAAATTTACAAAAAGTATTTATATTGTGCATATCTACATAACAATACCTTTTACTTGTTTATGTTGCATCAATATTGATGGACGATGAGATAATTAAAAGTGTGCCACACATATATATGTGGCACATTTAGTTAAAAAAAATTTACTAACATTGAAAAAGTATATGTTAACAAGAAGTAAAATAAATGTAAGGAAAAATAAAAAAGTATGTAAATAAAATATGGAAACAGTCGACTCTAAAGGTCTGCCCTGCAAGCGTCCCGATAATTTTCACCGCAAAGCTATCGAAACGTGATTGGCGGTGGTGATGTAAGCAAATGAAATGTAGAATTTCAGCTGGAGCCGTAGGAATAGGTCAATAATACTTAAAATGTTTAAAGGGTTAATATCATAATTATTTAGAATTTCATTTTTTTTCTATAATATCTCATTCAAGGTAAATTTTAAGTTTTTTTGCGTACAGCGTAATTTGAAGTCAAACAAAATATATAATTACAAAAAAATTCATTAAAAATTTTTACTGTGAGAAAAGTATTTGTTTTGTGTGTGTGTGCACTTCCATCTTAAACATTTTTAAATTAAAAAAAAAAAATAGATTTATTTTTATGGGAAAACATGAAAATGTAAAAATATTTGTTTATTCTGTAACGAAGTCCATGTTTATCCGTACTACTTAAATAAATATTTTCCCTGGAATTTTTTCGCCTCAACCTCTTCACTGTGTAGGAATTTCTATATAAATATAAATTGTGTCTGGCGGTTGATCTTAAATTAGTGTGTAATTAGTGAAGGTTACAGAGGCCATGGTGTTGCCGATAAAAATCATATGACGTTGTTCTTTCCAATAAAACTGAATGTGAAATACAACAAATTTCGTTCATACACATAAAATATTCTTGAGCACAATTAGTGTATACAAATTCTGGAATGTGATTATAAAATTGAAAACATTTAATTTATTACTTTGTTCTCTTTTTTTTTTAGCAAACACCAACGATATTAAAGTTTAATAAACAAAAGAAAGAAAAAAAATCTAGAAGAAGAAGATCATTAATATTAGACGAAGAAAAGAAAGAATTCATTTATAAACCAATATCGCTTCGAAATCATTTCAAAAGCGGCTGCAACATACGGAAATGTAAATGAATTTTAAAAAGTAATAAAAATAAAACAAAAAGTTATCAAAGCGTTATGGGTAGCACAAGCTGGTACTTGATTAAAAAATATGTTTAAGCTCAATAATAAATCTGTCAACAGTAAATACATGGATGGGAGAGGGCCAATAGAAGATTGATTACAAAACGAAAGTGTCATGATGCGTTATTCGGAAATATCGAGAGAATTATCAAATGATAGTTTGCGTTATGATGAATTTAACAGCGGCAGTGCTGGTAGTCAGCGCGAGGAATGTCCCATAAATTTAGCTCGCGACACTTCACCTCTAAGTGATATTTCGACAGGCAGTGGTCCTTTGGTAAATCAGTCACCCGCCTCATCATGCCGTCGTCATCATCATAATCAACGTTTAAATTCCAAGCAACGTTATGATGATGATCATTATGATAATATATCGTTGGGCAATAAAAATAATTTTAGTGGCTTTTATGCGGGCCTACGTAATTCAAAACGTTTCTCTAGCAGCGGCAGCAATGGTAATGTCAATGGCACCGCTAATGGGGCAGCTACTATAGCGTATGTACGCCAGCGTAAAGGCAGCACACAATCATCTCAAAGTTATAAATTTGAAACGGAGTCGCCGAACAAGCAAAATATAAGCAAGTCATTAAACATAAAAGGGTCAAGGCGCAAAAACTCCATTGGCTGCTTGAATGCCTTCTCCTCTTCACCAGATTCTCCGGGTAACTATTATGGTGTAGGGTAAGTTGCAAGTTTCTCTTTCTTCCCTTTGTACGTTGTAAGTGTTTATAAATAATTTTTAATTTTTCTTCAAATCATTTTTAGCGGTCCTCCTTCCCTAAAATCTAACAGTTTACCCGGCCACACTTCTGGCAACAGTTCTTTTGATTCCACCATTTTAAGTGCTTTACGTATACCCGCCGATGAATTAGCCAATCAATTGACTTTATTGGATTTTCCTATCTTTGCTGCCATACAACCCGATGAGCTGACTAGCTGTGCTTGGACCAAAAAAGATAAACACGTTATTACACCGAATATTGTTGCATTTACAAAACGTTTCAATCATACCAGTTTTTGGATTGTCCAAGAGATTCTTAGCGGTGAACAGCCGAAACAGAGGGCCGAGATATTAGCGCATTTTATAAAGGTAAGCATTTCTCCTCCAATTTCGACATTTTGTAATAGAATAAAGACAAAAGTAAATACTTCTTTAATCTACTATGAAATTGCACTCTTGAAGATAAAAAAGAAGAATTACTTTACTCATTTTCACCCTTAAAGTTTTATAAAACAATTTTTTCCGAAGAGTGTTTATAAAATTTTGGGATCTATTAAATTACTTATGTATTAAATGAATTAAACAGTTTCATATATGACAACGTTTTTCTTAATATACACGTACCTGAAGCAAAATATTTTGCAATAGTATTTAGTGCTACGCATTGGTCAAATATTTAATTTTGCTTGAAATATACCAGTGGTCATAACTATTTAAATGATGCACTTCTGTTAAACTTAATTTTTCAACATTACGAAAGTCCCTGACGAAGTCGACAACCATTTGCCGAAACATTGTATACCAAGTGGATTAACATTGAATAGTTTCAATGATTCTTCACACATTGAAAATAATAAACTTGGCCAATAACAACGCATAATTTATACAAATGTTGTTTCCTTCCCGTACAGGTTGCCAAAAAGTTACACGAACTTAATAATTTGCACTCTCTGTTTGCGATTATTTCGGCCATGCAAAGTGCCAGCATTTATCGACTAAAGAAAACTTGGACTCATTTAGCCAAAAAGGACAAACAAAGCTACGAACGTTTGAGTGATATATTTAGCGATCAAAATAATTGGGAAAACTTGCGGGCGTATTTGGAAAGTTTACGTTTGCCTTGTATACCTTATTTGGGATTATTTCTCACCGATTTAATATACATCGATTTAGCTTATCCGCAAAAGGATGGCATCGAACCAGAATCTCGTCGTATACGTATGAATAATATTTTAAGAGTTATCGCCAATTATCAGGAATCGAATTATACTCATATACAACCCATAGAGGCAACACAAAAGTATTTAACATCCATACGGTACATAGAAGAATTGCAAAATATATTTGAGGAAGAACAATACAAGTAAGTGTGTGTTTGTTTTAATATGTGTGTAGTTTATATAATAATAAAGATATTAATAACTGATGTATTTAAAGAAAATCCTTAAAGCTGGAACCCATTTCGCCCTTGGTACCCAGCTCTTCATCCTGCAGTTCTAAGGAATCATTTAATGTGGATGCTGTCACACCAGCCTTAGCCTGTTTAAATCTATCGCCCGCCAAAACATCAGCTTCGGTACGAGTAGCCAATTCAACAGCCGTTAAATTTATACCCGGTCATCGTAAATGTCGCAGTTTGGGCACAAAGTAAGTTGTTTCTTCCTCTATTCACTATGTATTTCTTTTTCCAACAAAATCATTGAATTCACTTACAATTTTACTTGTTATAAACAATTTCTTTTATCCTTCCTTTTTACTCTGCTATCCACTTAATTACAACATGACCACCACTTATATTGGATCTCAAATTGTTTATGTTTAATGAGCAAATCTGTAAATTGCAAGAAATTTTACACTCTAAACTCCACTCAAATCATAATAACTTTTATTAATTATTGTGCATTTCGATATTCTTTTGTTATTGTTAGTATTTTCTTTTATATTTTTATTTTTATTGTAATTTGCTGTTTCTATGTGAGTGCATTTGTGAGCTTTAATTTTTTTATTTTATATATTTTTTATATTATTATTATCTCTATCTATCTGTATATCTATCTATATGTAGGTTTCGTAGCACCAGTTTGCCGCGAAATTTTTCACAAAAGTGTCATTGCTCACTTATAATGCTAACAAAATCTGGCATTGTTGTCAATGCTACTGCAACATATAAACGTTGTCCATATCATTGTCGGTGAGTTGTTTCCGGTCATCTGCTTTAACGCCAAAACCAAATTTCTTTAAATAAAAAGTACATTCCATTATTAAATAACTTAAAAGCTTTAAAACTGTTTGCTGCTAAATAATAATCCATAGTTATTAAATATCGTTGTTTATAAATTCCCATTTGAATTGCTTTTTATATATTCATTTAATATCCTTTCTTTTTGTGTTCGAATTACCTACATTATTTTTTCATTATCAGTTTTGACTCTTGGTAGTAAACTAGACAGTATTTTAAAAGTAGTAGATACAGTTAAATGTCGCAGTTTGGGCACAAAGTAAGTTCAACTCAAAAAGAATGATTTGTGTGTGTTTGATTAATTACTTCACAAAGTTTTATACAAAATTCTTTGAATTATGCCACAATAAAGAAAATATTTTTGATGAAGGCGGCTTGCATTTACAACACCGTTACAACATATTAATTTTAAATAGAAGTTGCTGATATAATTAATAAAGAACAACTTTACAGATATTTGTTTGTTAATGAAAATTAAATGGCATCAGTGCATCTCTTATTACATTTTTGATAGTACAAGCTGAGAGGTGTGTGCTCTTGTGAATAATCGAATTGAGTGAAATTGTTCATCGAATGTTGCGTCATAATGTTAACTAAAATTTCGTTCGATTAGCTCTTAGTCGCCTTTTACAATCGAGAGATTGAAAGACAGACATTTTTCAACTACTTTTTGGTCTTCTCTTAAATTTTTACAACCGGTAAATGAAGAGACAGACACACGCGTTGATATCCTTGATGTTTGAGGGTGTGTTGGGAAAAGAAAAATGGAACTTTCGATAATTGTAAGCGTCATATAAAGGGTCTTTCATTAAGTGCTTCCTGGCTTTGAATATATGTAACTAAAACAAAGTCTGTGTGAGATATCATCGACATATTTTATTTTTCTGAAAGTCCTATTGCTGCAATTAAGTGCAGAATATAGCATTCTTCTTCTCTGGGTGGATGATTGACGCATAATTTAGGAAGAACTATGTGGCTTATTCGTAAAAATGTGAAAACGAAAAAAATATATATTTTCCAAACCGCTTGTGTAGTTTATTTGGCCCCTTAGACTCCAATTTAAATTTGTTATCGAAAAGGTTTTGTGATATATTTTAATATATATATATATATTTAATGCCGAAATTCTTCCCAATATTTTGAGTTGCAAGAATATTTTTTATTTGCGCCCTCTATTCAAACAAAATTATATATAAAACTTAAACGTATTTAAAACCTTTTGGACCGCTTTTTAATTAAACACAGAATGTATTTTTAAATAACGAAAACTAATAAATCTCTTGTTTGAATTCTCTTTGCAGTATATTTGGTAAGTCAAATTTTTGCAACGATGCTATAACTGGTCAAAACGGTGCGTGCTACGATGCACATATTCATGACCATAGTATTTTAAGTCAACATCTGCAGCAACGTCATCTATTGGACGATTCGGTATTGGAACAGCCACAATGTGGTAGCACACCGAATGGCAGCATACACATTAATTTATGCGATAATACCGACGTTATATCATGTCATTTAATGGAAGTAAATGCACTCAAATTACCCTCCTCGGATGAAACAAACTCCTTGCAGGGTTGTGTCAGACGCAAGACTGTACAGAAAGAGGGTCGTAAGCCAGCGGTGGCATCTTGGCAACGTTATTGGTTGCAAATTTGGGCCAACTCTTTAGTATATTTTCCACCCAAATCATTTAAGGGTAGTGAACGTAGCGACTTTAAGCGTGAACCCTGCAAGGTGTGTCCTTTGGAGGGTTGGTTTGCCCAAGTCATTGATAATCCCAAACATAAAAATACTTTTGAATTGTATCATCGCACTTTGGGTACAATATACAAATTTCGTACCGATAGTCCACAGACTACACAATTGTGGTGTAGTTCTATTTGTAAGTTTGCACTACAACAAAATCGTACACCGAAAACCTTGCCCATTAATTTAATGTCTTTTGAATAGAGTAGAATAGAATAAAATAAAATAGGGAATTCTAAAAAATATCTTAACTATGGAAAAAATAGCCGGCCAAGGTAGTTTATTGTTTTATATTAAAAATACCTCTTAAGTAGGCGCTTTTCAATAGGCTAACAGCTGCAATAATTTTTGTGTCTTAATTATGTTAAATTTTTATAAAACTTGAAAAATGAAAGCTTATGCCAAAAACCATACTCACAAGAAAGAAATACATACTTATATATATATACATGCACATACCTACATATACATACATATAAAAAATTCACTCAGTAACTCTTTAAGTAAAATTGAAAGCAACATATAAAAATACTCTTTAATATTAAAGAAACATTCTTAATTTGAACAAAGCAACAGCAACTATTTAATTTCTAAGACTGACAATAACAAAACGAATTCTTTAATATAAAAAAATTCAATTTAAACTAGCAAAAACCAATACATATTTAAGTTAACTATTATAAATGAAAATTATGATGATTGTTGTTTAAAACATATTCGAGTTTTGTAGCTCCAGGGCTGTATACAGTATTTCATTGTTTCAGACTTAATCTCTCTGCTCCTACAGATCTTTTGTACTTATTAACTTAAAACTCAATTATGAGGTTATTCCTTAAAATATTTGTGTGTGTGTGTGAAGCAAAGTCCTAACGTTTTTAGACGTACAAATCAACGAATTTTGTTTTCTATGCTCTTAAATATTTGATAAAGCAAAAATTTAGAATTTATTGAAACGAGATTTTAATATAAGGTAATTCATTTCATTTCGCAACCAATGAAAACAACAATACTATTTCTTTTTTCGAAAGGATTTCATAATTTTCCATGGATTTATTTTAATATATTAATACGATATGTTTTCTTCGTTAGTTTACCATTGAAATCTAGTTACATATTTAGTTTTATGTATATGTAAATGCCATTGTTTTTAAAGAATATTAAATATAAGCAAAATTTATATGCTACCAAAACTCCTTAACTTTCTCACAACCCTCGAATAACCAAACACCCTCCCTATTCAACGATTATTTTTCTCTTAGCTTAAGTAATTGTACACTATTATTGATAAAAATAGAAAGAAAATCAAAATTTGTATTGTTTAATATATATTAAGTTTACACACTTAGTAAAGTTTAGAAAGAAAAATAAAAATAAATAAAAATATATCAATCAAAATATCGAAAAAGGTAAAGTGTATTTTATTTTTATTGAAGGAATACAACAAACTGCGCTGGGATAACATAATATACTGAATATAAAATAATTTGTTATTATATATTTTCCATTAATTATTCCATAAATAGTTAATATATTTTTATTAAGGCCCTAATTTTGCAAATCACATTCCGTTGTCCGTCGAGCATCGTTTGTTGTGTTCCTGCAATTAAGTGATTTTCGTGTTGTATAAATTTCATTAATTTGTGTTCTTTATTTCAGTTAAAAGCAAGTTTCTGATTGAAAAATCTATTGTATGTTTCAAGACTCTGAAGATTAAGGCAAATTCACGTTTTAAGCAAATTCATTTAGGAAAAATTTAATCTTCAAGTTGATTTAAAATTGAAGAATTCTCAAGACTCAAGGCCAAAGTAAATTTAAAACTAAAAGTTCATTTTAGGGCAAACAAATTTCAAGATTCAAAAAATTCAAGATTCAAAAAACTTTAAGTACAGGCGGTTCCGAGCTATCAGCAATTTGAGGATTAAACCATATTTCAAATTCGGATTTCTATCAAATTAAGAGTTAAGCAATTCCATATTGAAGAAGTATTCAAGATTTATAGCGGTTTTGAAAACAATTGTAACCCAAGGTAAGTCCAATATAGTAGTAGAAGGTTGATATTCAATTTTAAACAAGCTTTCGATAGAAAATTTTGACTGTGATATTATACCACGCTTTTAAATTTATTATAAGCACTCCTTTTTTAGTAGCCATCACAGTGATGGCTACTAAACGTTAAATGCTGATATTTTTTTTCTTCATAAAAATGCAAATTAATTGAATTCAATATAAATCACTCTGATCACACAAATTAATGTACAATAACTGTTAATTACATAATATTTCTTACTTTGTGATTTTCAATACTCTGTTTCGTTATGTGACATCAACGCCCACAGACTAAAGCAAAAGCAACGATAATTACATGTCATGCGTTGGAATAAAAAGTTCCGATCATGCCTCGTAAAAATACTCACACAAGCAGCTGTAAATTTTGATGTGATTTGAATGAAATTAAAGCTTCTGCTGCAAATAGCAAATCAAAATAAAAACTTTTTCAACAACTTTGTTGTATTTGTTTCTTGATTTCTTTCTTTGAAGTCGGATTATCAAACTATTTTAATGTGAATTTACTGCCATGTATCAATCACAGTGGTGAATTTTTAATATCAACTAAAATGAAGAGGTGAATTTTGTTGTTTTTACAAAACAAGTGTAATTGAATAGAAAATGAATTTGAAAAAATCCGTTCAAATATTGTTATTTTGCCAAAAAGTTGGTATTTAATTGTAATACAAATTCAATTCAATTGAATTGTTAAAAGAAAGACCGTGAAGTGTTAAGTTGTCGTCGCTAGAAGTTTAAGCGGAAGAAATCAATCAATATATTAGAAAAAAAAAATAATAAAATAAATAACATTTTAATAGCGGACTTAAAGAAGGAAATTTAAAAAAAAAATATATATATAAGGAGGAATTGTTAATAATAAAAATTCAATCAGAATGAAAGTGAGTTTTTAATGCGTTCTGGGGCGAAATAAGGCACTCGATATCGATCGAAAAATATAAAATTTCGATCGACATCGAATACGGTAATTTGGCCTCTACTTTTGTTTCTTAAGCTGCAATCACATCTATCAAACATTTGACGAAATAAGCGTAACTAAAACTTTTTAACGAACTTCGTTCTTACGCCCGACAAATGAAATGATAAAAGTCATAGTTTATTGAATTTTTTACCAAATAGACTAGTGCTTATTTTAAAACTATCTTCTTTAAATTAAACTGTTTTAACGCTTATTTCGTCAAATATATGATAGATGTGAACGTAACTTTATAAGCAAGTTTTTGAAAAAAAATTGTTAAATATAATTTTTACAGCACTGTTATTGGTTGCTAAGCTTCTTATTTGGTATATGCTTCACTTGCTTTACACTGGCCTACACCACAAGCCACACGGAAATGTAAGTAAAAGGCAATAAAAGTTTTTTTAATACATTTTCTTTGGTAAATCGTTTCAAATAATTAAGTCCCATAGTGACAAAATTTATTCATATTTCCAACTGCATATATGAAGCCCCTCCTCCAAATGCTTCAACATGTCACACGAATGGATTTATTAAATTTTGGACTTCTTTGAAATAAAGGCGGTAGTTGAGACAAGGATATCAAACGAAAGCGCCCTCTCTTAGGGAGTAAAAAAAATAAAGGATCTTCCACAATTTGAAAGCGTTGTTCTAGCGTTAAGCGATTCTTGCCAGACTTGCAAAATTTGACATTCTCAGATGTCAAAGTAAAATTTATAGATGCTGATAATTTTCATGCAGCTAAAAAGGCATCCGATACTAAAGATCTCTCGCAAGTTATCAGTGAGATCTAGAGATTGAGCTGATCAATAATATTTATATTCATAAAATTCTCTTAAATTTTGGTGAAACATATTTTTGTTTTTAGTATTGCTAAGATTAACATAAAGTATTGAATGTCAAGTTCATAGCTTGTAGCGTGCGTCACGGAAAATCAGGTTATTTATTAGATTGTATCAAATGTTCCATAATTCTGTGTGGTGTTTTTCAGCAAATAAAATTTAAAATTCCATAATATAAAATAAAATATTAACTTCTGTAGCATGCGTCACGTTTTGAGATCACCCGGAAATTGTAATTTATATTAATTGACTCGAAAAACTGACTGACATTACATGAAGAACAATAACTTCATAAATTAATTCTATGAATTGTATGAATCGTAACGTGCGTCACAAAGGGTCCACCCTGGGATATTGGCGAAAATTTTCGAAAAAATTGTACGTACATCTCTTATTTTCCTTGTGTGAAAAACTAAATAGTCACACTTCAACTTTCAAATTAACTCCCTTTTTTGTAGCGTGCATTTCCCAGGTCTGTCATCAATAGTTTTATATCAATTGGAGATATGTCCCACTAGTCCCACTAAGTTGAAGGCATTTACTTTGGAAGACGAAAATTATGTTTATTTAAATCCCAAAAACACGTACGACTTCAGCATTCGACACGAACGATTTACCCACTTCGACTGACTTTCATTAAGAGTTTTTAGAATATTTTTGCTTTGTTTTCATTCGTGTTATTAGATCTACTTCAAAATATTCGGACTAAACTTTTTTTTAAATATTTTTACTACTTTATAATTTTATGTTCTGTTTTTTTGCAAAACAAAATTTAAATTTCAGGAATAAAAATCAAAGTATAATTTTTGTAGCATGCGTCACGATTTGATATCTCTCAAAAAATGCTTTAATTGACTTGAAACTTATTTCCACATTTACTAGTGAAATATGTGCAAAGATTTGTATATCGATTTCTCTCTATTTCTGTTCTATATCTATCTCTCTCACTTTCTCTGTCTCTCTCTTTTTTTAGTGTCAAACATACGGATTCATTAGATCCCGAGAAGGATGGCTTTTGGTCTGAGAAAAATTCGTGGAAATCTCGATGGGTAAAATATTGGAAACCCCAAACAATTTATGTGCCGATTTGGAAAAAAGTTTGGTCTCCCATCGTACAAAAGGAGTGGGTGCCACTGCCTAATACGCCGCCTGGCTTCATCAAATCCAACAGTATTCCGCAAATAACTGAATACGAATATTAAATATAATAAAATTAAGTTAATTTTAAGCACAAGACTTTGGGGAAGGAATAAAAGGAATAAGAGGAACAAGCATCTCCTCCGAATGGATAAACAATTTATTTCTTAATAGTTTTCTTGCCATATCGATCCATAATAAATTATTAAACTTTTTGGAAAAAAAAAATGTTTTTTATGTGCTTTTCTTTTATTACACTTCTTAACTTAATAAGTAGACAAGTTTTTTATTCCGCTTAGAACTAAACAATTTAAATAAAACTTTTCCGAAATTAATAATTAAGAAATTAAATTAAAAATAATACAATAAAATTAAATAATTTAAAATCGAAAAGTGTGCAGGGGAGTTGTAGAGCGCAGGCAGTATTTAAAGAGAAGGAGTTTGTTAGAGCATTTTAAAGCAGCCGTGAGCGGGAAACTTAAACTACAGCCAGCATGCAGGGGGTGGGGAAAAGAAGGATCAGGCGCTAACTAATACTTTATGTACAAGAAAATGTGGAGCAGAGAAAATCATGGCTTTTTTTTGCAGTTGGTGTGGGAGTTCGTTTGGTTTTTACGTTCCTGTAAACTGCAGTGGCTTACTCGCGCTCTGTGCATTGTCGGCAGGTTTGTTTTGTGGTTCTGGTGTTTGTACCGGCTGCAGTTGGGTGGACTTATTGGCTGTACTGTCATCACGTTTCCAAACAACTTTATTGTTGTTAGTGGCATCATTGCGATCCCATCCATGGCCCTGTTCTATATGATGATGCGCGGTCTCGTGATGATCGTCTATGGGAAACCATTCGGAAATAATAACTGGCTTCCAGATCCTTTGCCAATCGGGTATCCATATATCTTTCCAGCCCGGCACTAATGTTTGCTTCCAGGCTTCCTTCCACTCCAATTTTTTATCTTCCACCCAAATTTGTTTTTTGGCTGGCTTCCAGATCTTAACCCACGCCTCTTTCCATTCGAGTTTTTTGTCGGGCACCCAGATTTGTTTCTTGGCTGGTTTCCAAATTTGTTTCCAGGCTTCCTTCCATTCCAGCTTTTTATCTTCTACCCAGATTTGTTTTTTGGCCGGTTTCCAGATTTGCTTCCAGTCTTCTTTCCATTCCAGTTTTTTACTGGGCACCCAAATTTGTTTTTTGGCCGGCTTCCAAATTTTTTTCCAGTGCGACTTCCACACCAACTTCTTTTTCCACAAATCATGACTAGTGTACTCCCAACCCTCGTGATCCTTGCCCAAATATTTCTCGCCCGGTATGCCTACTTTGACCCATTGTGGCGTCCAATATTGCTTCCATTCGGGCACTTGGATATCCTTCCAGGCCGGCACATGTATTTCCTTCCACACTGGCACCCAAATTTGTTTCCAAGCTGGTACTTGTATATCCTTCCAGGCTGGCACTTTAGTGGGTACCCATACGGGCTTCCAAATTTTCTTCCAATCAGGCACTTGTATTTCTTTCCAGGCCGGCACTTGAACCTCTTTCCAAACCGGCTTCCAGATTTGTTTCCATGCCGGCACTTGTATGTCCTTCCAGGCTGGCACCTTAACGGGCACCCAGATGGGTTTCCAGATTTGCTTCCATTGTGGTACCCAGATTTGTTTTTTAGCTGGTTTCCAAACTTTCTTCCAGCCCTCTTTCCAAGTCACCTTCTTCTTCCAATAACCTGGATTGTGCTCATGATGGTGATGATGTTCATCATGTACTACATGATCATCATGAACTGGTTGTTCATGAAGCTGGTGTACTTGAAATTGCTGTTCGTGAAATTGCTGCTCATGTGGTTGCCCCTCAACCAGATGATGGTCTTGGAAGCCGTCAAAACCGTATCTTTGTTGTGCTACCTGAACATTTTGTACCTGCGATTCGGATGCTTTTTGATCGAAGACAACTTTATTTGGTGATGGCTGCTGTTCGTGTTGGTTTTGTGCTGCTGCTGATGGTTGCAGTTGTAGTTGTGATTGTGTTTGTTGGTCATTTGGTAAAGCTCTGCTGTGGATCAAAGTGCCCAAGAGTAGGACACCAAACGCTGCTAACTGAAAAGGCAAAAGAAATCAGAAAAGAATATGAATCTCTTGAGTAACTTATTTTTTAATGAAGATAAACAAAATAATTTCTATCAGGAAGATGGTGCTGAACGAAAATATTTTCATATGAATTCAAAATTTTTTATATTTAAATCCAATTCAAGAGCGACCGCCTCGCCTGATTAATAAGTTTTTCAATATTATAAAAAAATATTTTCTCGTTAAAGTTTGTGGTAAATTTTTTATTGGAAAGTTTTTATTATAGAAATAATTTTGTACTAAAAATATATGCGCCCGTATTATGAATGACGACGTCGACGTCACATCAACACGACAGTAAAAAATCGTCAGTGATAACATGCTCTATTAATATTATACGCCTTAGAGAATACCAAAAGGCTGTTAATAATAATTAATTATTATCGACAGTTAAATGACAAGTGACAATTTTTTGCTGTCGTGTTGATGTGACGTCGACGTCGTCATTCCTAATATGTATGATTATATATCTATATAAAAGTATATATATGGGATGTGCTCTAATGAAATCAGGGAACTTGTGGCCGACATTCCAAAGAATTGTCTGTCCCACGCATTGCAAAGAGAATTCGTTTTTTGGTCTTCTCCATCAATTTCCATTTGAGAAGGTTTAAGTCGAATATCTACAGGCGTTACCCCCTCTTTCCCTGTCCCAAAATCTATCTTCCCAGTTCCAGTGCAATGCATTACATGTATAGGGGTCATCCCCTGGGTACTGGTCCTACTCATAAAAAAAAATTTTTTGAGCTTAAGGCATTAAACACATAACGACAGCAGGCTACGAGCTACAAAATGTCAAAATTAGAACAAACGCATTGAAATGGGAGTGACTATTTTAGCGAAGACACAGCCACACGACTACCGACCACAGTTGTAGCTGCAGCCAAAATTAAACTAATTTCTATTTTGGTGAGCGACAATGACTAGATGCAGTGTTGCCAGTATAATACAAATGAATTCAATTATTGTAAACTTGAAAATATACTGTTTTATTATACAAAAAGAACAACAAACTCTATTTCCAAGCTAATGAAAAAATTTCTTGTCATATACTGTCGACTTTGAATATATTTTATTGGAATAACACTATTTAAGAGTATGAAATATATGAAAGCGGCTACACTGGCGTATGAAAGCCAACAACTCATGGTTATTGATTTGGTGGTGTCGTTTTAAAAATAATTAAGTAGCCGACTACGAGGCAACGATTGTAGCCAACGGCTTTTGTAGTCGGTGTTCGTGTAGCCTGCTGTCGTTATTGTGTTTAATGCTTAAATTTTAATTACTGTCTGATTCTTGTGTATAATTTTTTAAATCTTTTTTTCTTTGAGGTTATTTTATATTAATATTGAATATTCGATATTACGCTTCTTCAGAAAATTATTTATTTTTTAGCAAAATATCGAATAATAAATATTAATATAAAATAATCTCAAAACTCAAACAAATCTATAAATTTTTAATTATTGTCGTTAATTATTGTCGTTAAGTTTTTAATAAAATCTAATATTTTATGTTCAAAATTTTATTTCCCTGACGAAATATTGAAAATATAATTTTCAAAATTTATTTACAAAACAATACTTTAATTATAAATATTAATTTAAACACAAATTTAATTAAGAAAAAATAGAGCGCAAAACAAAACTCCCCAATTTGGGTCAACGAAGACTGCGAAGTCAGTAAACTCTTGAAAAAAAAGAAGAAAAAACAATTTAAACATAAAACCAACAAAATGAGTCAACTTTTGTTATGATAATTATTGCATAACGATTTAGTTTATGGCATTTCTGCTGTTTAACAAACAAAAGAAATAAATTAAGAAAAAGTTAACGCAAAAGGTAAAAGCAACAACAGCGCAGACAGACGCCACTTAATATGCAATTAAAGTTTGTTTTTTATAAAAAAAAATATGTCCCTAAATATGGTTTTATCTCAAAAAAAAAGTTATAAAAAATTGATGAATAAAATAAAAAACAAAAATAAGTAAAACAGTGTTTAACTGTAACTTCGGGCTTCCCCCTGCTGGTTGATTGTTCAAACGACCTTGTAAATTTTTGGTTAGATATAGTTTTTTTTTTATATATTTAATATATTCATTAAAATTGGAACAGATAATGACAGGTAGCGACAAAAGTTTTATTAGCATTTTTATCTCAATTTCTTTTGATTTTGTGTGTTAATAACACGGTGCTACAGCCTGCATATTTTCAATGCAGTTGTGGTAATTTAATTTAATATTAGTGTACGTGTGTGTGTGTGTGTGTGAAAATAGTAAAAAAATTATTAATTTTTGTCTAAACTTTAAAATCTACTCCAGCTAACGGATGTGCATAAAAGGGGTCAGTGTATTTCATTTCACTTTAACAATATTATTGCCAAGTTCATTTGCGTTATTATTATTGTTGTTGTTGTTGTGTTTTTGCTTTTCTAAGACAACAAATACCACATTTTATTATGTCATTTCCACAAGGCAGCCTTTTTATAGTTGTGCAAGTTGTTCATATGATCTGATCCACATACTCGTTTGTAAATATGAAATGATAAAATGAATTGTCGTAATAATCGATAGATCGTGATCTTTGAGGGGAAGTGTTAATTTAACTTTAACGATTTCTTGGGGTTTTGTAAGAAAAAAATAAAAAATAAAAAATAAAATAATTTAAGTAGACAGAGAAAGTAGATGTGATCATGTAAAAGCTTTAAGGCGATCGTGCCAGAGGTAAAGGGAAACCGTGTGGCAAATTGTTTGGAACACATACAATCACCCCGCTGCTGCTGCTGCTGTTGCTTTTTGTGTAGTTGTGTGGGTTCGTTCCTTTAGGATTTGACTCTTTGAATTTTCCTAACACACAAAACACTTGTTTCGATCCCTGATACGTTTCCGCTTTTCGAGCTGAAATGATTTTGTTGGTGGTGCTTTTTGGCACATGAAAGTAAAATTAATATGAATGATGGCGATCGTATCATACATTTTTCTTTCATATTTAAAAAAATTATATATTTTTTTAGTATTTTTTACTATTTTTTATTTATTTATTTATTTTTGTTTTGGAGGAGGGCGACAAGTTAGTGAGTGTTTGGTATGTGGTGCAGATAACGATCGGTTGGTTAAATGTGTTAATGATTTTGCAAATATGATGGATGGCTTTCTTTGAATTTTTAGCCCAACTGATTTTTTTTAAACATGATTTATTAGTTTTGAAATAATAAACAATTAAAACTGTTAACTCAGATACACACAAGACAAGTTTAATGTCCGTTAATGAACGAACGATTTCAAGGAACACAACGCTTTGTCCATACAATATCGATAGTCAAAACGAAATGTCTGGTTCATGCTACTCAAAAGCCTTTAAGTGAAGTTCGTCAATAACTTTTTATATCATATTTTATAATTTTACAGAATTTTTTCGTCTCACGGAACAAACAATTAAGTGCTGATTCTTAAATTATTCTTGATTTATATCATGTTCAGACAAGCAACTTAATTGAAGCAATTAAATAGTTAATTGAACCACCGACTCTGTGATAATTTTATTGTAGTTATTGTTCAAGCTCTAGGTCTAAGCAAGGTCGAATAAAATACAAAAGTTAATATTTATTTTCGTAAAATTTAGCGTTATTTCATATGGCTTGTTATTTCGTATGGGTCGTTACCGCATACGGCGACTTGAAATCTAATAGAAATATTTAACATTTTTAAAATGTAGATTTTTTAAAATTTTTTTATTATTTATGTAGCCTCAAATAGGACATCTAAAAGTAAACGGTCGTATATAATTTAGGAGCGTCTTTAGGATCCTTAATTATTTTCGAAATCACGCATTTTCAAATCGACATGATTTACAAAACTGGGCCGGTGGTCCCTACCTTTTTTGTTGTTTTCCTATTCCTGAAATTGTTATTTTTACTTTAAATTATAAAATAAATTGCAGCTGTTTTTGAATATTATTTTCATAACAACGAGGATTGCATAGAAAATTTGCTGTAAAATATGAAACAATTAAGTACTACTTGCGTAATTACTTAAGTATTAATTGTTCAATCTATTCACATACTTACTTTATGATCAATTAATGCTTCATTGTTCAATATTCCTGCTTGCGCAATTAGCGTGCATGCCTGAACATGCACAATTTTTCAAGTTGCATGTTTGAACATGTTCTTACTCTGGGATAAATTTTAATTAAGACTTTAACTGCGTATTGAGGTGTATTTCTGGTTATCGTTTCCTATTTCTGAACAATCAATCGACTTTATTCTGTTACCATTTTTCAATGTTACGTCAAGACAATATCAGTTAATTTTTTCTGGTGGGCGAGAGTTGCTTTTGACAGTTTGTAACCACTCTGTAAGACTCTGACTATAGAAAGTGACTTTTAGAATTGTCCATTAACGAAGAAAAGGAGTCGCCTATTTGTGACATTCTTTCTGGTTACGGTTGCCAGTTTCCGCCTACAAATTCGGCGAATTGTATTAGAAGTTGCTGAATTTGAAAGCGCAAGATGGCTACCATAATCAGACCTCTTGTCTTGCTGAGATGTGGGCAAATAGTTACAGAATAAGAAGTCATGTCTTTCGTGGCACTTCAACTAAGAAACTCCCAACTGAAGGACTAACAAATGACCCACTAGTCTAACAGAGCGCCCAAAGAAAAAAAATCTAGCGGAGATTAATTCTGCTTGTAATTTCGCTTTCATCAAATAAAAAATTAACGCACAAAATATTTGACACCTTTCATACAAATTGAAATGAAATATTTACAAAATTTTCATTTGAAAACAAAATGTCCCGGTTTTATTGCTCTAACACATCTGACCAATTTTCTTTACTTCCTGATTAAAGACAGGCCTGCTCTTCCAACCACAATTAAAAGTGGCCACTGCTGACATACACACAAACACACACGATCAATTCAAAAATTCATACAACCAGACATTCACAATTGCGCTTGCATGACTCTATTTCCTACATCATGTTGTATTTCCACACATGAAAGTTAAGAAAAAATATTTATTTCATAATCATTTAAATGAAAAAAAAATCGACTGAAATGAAAATCTTTTATTAATAGTTTGTGTCTGAAGTCTTTTGATTTTCGATTGGTGCTCTTGAATTGTTCGAATGTTTCATGCTTTTTTCCACAAACTGTAAACACTTTTAAAAAACGGAAATCGTTTTTACAAATAATTGATTACAACAAAATATGTAGTTTAATTAATTTTCACAAAATTTTCTGGTAAATATTTGAAAAAGATTAGCACAATTTAATAATTGAAATGAGTGTTAATAAACTTAAGATAAAATGGTTTTAAATTCATTCCGTTTGGTAAATTATTAATGATATTAAAAACATATATAACAATTTTCTTAAAAAACTGTTTAGCCAACCGTGAAATTGAAAGTAAACACTTTAACTGAAAAATGAATTGCATCCGTTTTGTTGTGATTTATTTCTTCCAACTTTTTTCTTTAACACCCACAAATTTCAACACTTATTAGTTATTTATTGTTTATCATGTTAATTTTGTTGGGATATTTTAGTTATTCAATCATACCACTAGACTCCGCTGGATCCTCATGGCTCCCGGGTCATTTAAACAGATTATTTTTTCTTTGCAATCTACTTAATTTGATGTGATTTGTATAGTTTTAACGCCCGCGTTAGTAAAAAGGATTAAATAAGTTCGTTTAGAAATTTGATTTATTTATAATATCAAAATTTATTTCACTTTCTTATCCAAAATGTATAAAAACCTTAAACTATTTCAAGCCCCTGTGTGGAACAAACTGTTAAATAATTTTTAAATACTCCAGTTAAATACTCAAGTTGTTGGCTGACATCAAATAAAAACACTACCCCCTCCCTTAAAACACACAAGAAAAGTAGTCAGCCATACACACACAAGCAACAAAATAAAAAAAAACAACTCAACTCTTTAACAGACCAAATAAAGATAGAGAAAAAAGAAGAAACACTTACATAAATAATAATCATAAACCAGTAAGACATCAAACACCAAAAATAAAATCACAGTACCAGTAATAACAACAATAACAACAACAAGTATGAGGAAAGAAAACAGCAACAACAAACATTTCATATTTTTATGTTGAATTTAAGAGATCTGTCACACACTCTGCTCACAGTGCATTGAGGAAAGCTTTTTCATTTGCCTGTTTATTTATTTATTTCTTTGTTGTTTTTGTGTTTTGTTTGTTTTGTTTTGTTTTGTTTTGATTTAGTTTTGTGCAACAAAAACCTTGAACCGTGAAAGAAAAATGACAACAAGACTTGAAATCAAATCGTGCTGCCACATGTAATTGATTTTTTATACCCGCTATAAATCAGGAATTAAAGGGGATTGTGATAAAAGGAAAACTCGTTTTATTTAATCTTGTAAACAAAAAGAAAAAAGAGCACACATTCTTAACAGCTGAGTTCCGGCAACAAAAGAGAATATAGATGATTTTTAAAGGTGTATATCGAAGATTAATATATTTCATGAAATTATATCATAAATTCCAGAATACCTGAAGTCGCAAAAATAAATTTGAGCAAACCAGAACTAACTTTAAATGTATTAAATGGGTTAAATTTATCATGTGACAAATAAGGAATTTATATCTGACCGCTAGTATATTTTACTAAGGGTCTTTTAAGACCTTTCTATGAACAAAAAATTATGCTTAAATAAGTGATACAAAGTGTGAAGTTGTTGTCATAAGATTCTAATACAAAAACAAACAATTCAACTCTAATATCAGAAATAACTTACAGTGTTAATATCGCTCTTAATAGATTATTCCAGCTCTCACTCAAATATTTTTTCATTAAATTGAAATATTTACTCAGCTTAAATATTTGTGAAAAAGATTTCTTGCAAATATTTTTGTGAAGCATTTTTTATCGTCTACATTTAGATCCTTTCTGTGAAAAAGAGCAGAATCTTTCGCTTAAATAGTGATATAATGTTGTATAAATGAATTTTGTTTAGGGGAGGGCGTCTACTATGCATTGCGGCGGAACTGTAGAATGGAGGGGATATTATTATCATAATTATAAAAATAATAATTATTATAATCTTCTTGTTTTATCGTTCGGCTATAGGTCAGGTTTTTAAAAAATCAATAAACACTAAATATTTTTTGATTATTTAATCTTTATTTAATGTTATTTTTCCCAATATTTCGAATAGCTTCGCTATTCATCTTCAGGGGAACAATGTAAATTAAAAATTAAATAAAATTATATTGAATTAACATATTTTCAATATGTCGATCGTCTGTAGTCCTTAGCTGCGAAAACTGATATCAGTTTTCGCAGCTAAGGACTACAGACGATCGACATATTGAAAATATGTTAATTCAATATAATTTTATTTAATTTTTAATTTACATTGTTCCCCTGAAGATGAATAGCGAAGCTATTCGAAATATTGGGAAAAATAACATTAAATAAAGATTAAATAATCAAAAAATATTTAGTGTTTATTGATTTTTTAAAAACCTGACCTATAGCCGAACGATAAAACAAGAAGATTATTATAATACAACAGGTCAACGATTAAACTAAATATAATAATAATTATTATTATTATTACAGACTGCAAAAGTTGATCACATGTTTTTAGTAGAAGCGTTTCCTTCTATTTACTAACTAGATTTTGTTAAGAAATTTAATATATTCTATGATCAGTCTATATGAAATTTAAGTCTTTATGAAACTTAATTTCCCGTCTTCCCCTCATAACTTCTACATTTTGCAGTTTATTATAAAAGCAACCTCACGTCAAATATAAGGCCTTCAAGTAATGTACTTGCGTACATATAAAGAAATTAATAAATAATTTGCTTTAATTAATTTCTAATTTTATTGTTAATGGCCTTTGGTGGTTTAACTCTTCACTTTTTAATAATTGCTAAGCTATTAAATAAATAAATAGTTATTTTGTGTGATAGTTACTTGTGTCTCCTTATTTAAATCGTCAAGATGCTGGCAAAAGTGACTGCTATTTTTTGTATGCCGTTACAATCGCAAAAAAAGTATTTGAAAATAGAAACTTAGAGAATCTTGTAAGTAAATGTGGAAGAGGAACATAAAAAGTCCCATATTATTGATATTTTTATGTGGCATCACTGTTATTATAAACGCTGCATTGTTTTGTTGTAATTCCGTTACCGGCAGTTAAATTCGTAAACAAATCCTTAAGAGCTTTTTCTCAACACTCTCTTAACTGAGTGCAAGAAATTTCTCTTTGTTGAAAATATGCAGTGAAAACCTGGTTTATATTCAATAAATAAACGTTTCCTATAATTGAATGATGATTGTGCGCTACAGCAAACAAATTTTTGGATTTGTTTTTTAATCGTCGGCTTGGAGTGCACACTTGCAAACTCAGTTGAAACAAATTTTGTAGTAGGAACAAGTAAATTTTTATCACTTTTTCCCATTTAGAGCTTGAAAAATTAGCCCAACAAATTAATTTCCATATTAAATTTTATATAGTATTTTGGACAGTCCAAAAGAGAAGTTCATTCTCTTTTTAACGTCACCAGAATATATTTTATAAAAACTAGACTTAATATATTTGCACTCTGTATTTGTGAATATGACGTTCAATCTTAGGTGGTGTTTTTTTTTTTTTTGATTACAGGAGAAAATCAATTGAACAGTTCCGGTGGCTTAATTTCATTCTCTCAAAGTATTTGAATACAATTAAAAAAAATTATAGAAACATTTTAAAACATCAGGGAATCTCTGTTAACGTTATTAAATCTACTCTCAGCAAACTATTTGTTTATATTTTTTGTGTCGTAAGAGAATCTGGGAGTGAATGCCTGCAGTGACTTGATCCTATTAAATAAATTATTGTGAAATATTCAGGAACGTCTTAATTTCCATATTATATCTAAAAGATCAGTCCGGTCTATGGAAAATTCCCTTCTATCCCTTTAGACGCACACCTAAACGTACCTACGTACGTCACTCAGTGAGTTATTTTGAAAAAAGAGTAACTTTACAAAAAAAAATCTGATAATTTTAGATTAAAACCTTGATAATCAATAGCCTGTTAGTGGAGCTGCATGCATCTTGCTATAACCAGGAACTCAAAGAGTGTCCTAAAAGTGACGTTCGGAAATTGCTACATTATTTTGATTAAGATTTTTTTTTAAAACTTTTCTATTGAAATTTCTGCAGAAGTTAGAAACTTTTAATTATCATTATTTTCGACTAAAAATTCTCATTGCGGGGGGAAATGGTGTAATTACCTCAACTAAAAACTATGATTGTTTCTGAAATCCCCACTATTCCCAATCATAAATGCAGCAGTACTTTTTTAAATGTTATAAGAATTTTTATCACAATCGGACCATCCATTTAGACAACTTTTTTCCTCTAACAACTCCCACTGTCTGTCGTTAAATCGACTATTTCCCCACAGAAATTCCATAAGCCTTCACTTAAAGTGGCCTCTCTATCTTTTAACTTTTTGATTTACAGAAGTAGGGTGTCTCTAATGGCCGCCTGTTACGTGGTTGTTTACAATGTTTTCATTTGCAGTTATCATGATTGACAGATCACCAGATAAATGTGGCATTTTAATAAAAAAATTGTTTAAAATGTTCCAAAGCTTTTTCAATTTGCGGTATGAAATAAAGTCAAAACCAATAAATAAGAAATATAAATTAATGTTATAAAGCAAGAAATTACCCGGTCATAAAATCGTGTTTCATTTACTGCAAACTTAATAATTTATTTGATTATAAAATCTTATGATTTGGCCAAATATTTTCCTCATGCCAACCACAACGAGCTTTGGCAAGTGATCTTGCATTTCATTAATAGTCTCGCTGTTAAGCTCTCACCTTAAATTGAATAAAAAAAACTAATTTTTGCCCAAAATAGTTTAAAATTTGGCAGCTAAAAAGAGACGCGAACAATTGCATAATCAAAATAGTGAAGATGCAAATGTTTGATCGTTCATTTAACAGTTTAATCACCGCTGCTGCTGCTGCTGCTGCCCTCCTCCACCATCTGCCTACTTGATCTCATAAATAATGACAACAGACTTGATTAGCAAGAGTTTTTAATTTGTATTTATTAATTGTGCAAATCGAACTTTTATGGGAATTCTTGGCTAATGCACACAAGGCTGTCACGTATTTGTGTCACACAAATTCATCAACAGCAGCCCAACTTAATTAAACTGTTATCAGTTAAAAACAAAGAAAGAAAAAATTAGTGTCATTGTTGGCACACAAACAAAAATAACGAAGAGCAGCGAAGAATTAAATTTTCTTTCAAATTGTAATTCTGTGCAGGTCTTTCTCTTTATAGTCATACAAATACTTTTTATGGTCAATTGTTTAATTAAAATTCAAACAAAGTTTTTGTTTGAATTAATTTTTAATAACCGTTTATAAAGCGATTTTGTGTAATTGCTTGACAGATTTACAGTAGCACCATTTGAAAAGCCACTGACGAGAGTTCAATGACCGCTGGTCAATTTTCCTAAGACTGTTAGTTTTGCCCTCGTACATATTGAATTGCTGAGTGATGCCGTTTTTGTGTAATCTTCAGGGGATGTATGGGAATCGCCTGGAAAAGCCCGTTCTTTCATACCATCCAACAGAGACACTCACACCAGCTGCAGCTCACTTCGGTTTGAATTGAAATCGGTTCGAATAGTTTAATGCAAGAAATTATAAATCAGAGTGTTGAAAACTTTTTCGGTTTTTTTTTTTGGAAAAGAAAATCCCATCGTTTGAAATTAAATAAAAAAGCTATGGCTGGTGTGACCTAATAAAAGGGCAGAACCCGTTTAAATGTACTTAAGAAAATTTATACCAAAAAAGTTTAGACTTAAGAGATGCGGAGAAAAAAAATTTTTAAGTTATAAATTTTTTTTTATGAATAGGACCAGCTCTCAAGGGACGACCCCTGCAAATGCAATCCATTGCGCTGGAATTGGGAAGATAAGTTTTGGAAGGGGGGAAGTGGGAGTAGACAGTCGATTTAAACTTTCTCAACTTGAAAGAGATGGAGAAGACCGAAAAAACTAATTCTCTTTGCAATGCGTGGAACAGACAATTCGTTGGAATATCGACCACAAATGCATGCTCAATCTTGCTGAAAAACGAGTTAATCGTTTAAAGGAATTGGTTGCGGGGGGAACAAGTTCCCTGATTTCATTAGAGCACATCCCATTTTAGTAACGATAAAATAACAAAACGCTCCCCACATTTTGACGATGCTCCAGGGAGTCAGATAATTAAATGGCTACCCAAGGACTTGACAAAAGTGTGTTACCACGGATTTAATACAATTCTCGTATGCTTTTTCATAATAAAATTGTTACAAATAGAAACTGCTGTCATATGCAATTAAGCCACCTGAGAAGTGTTAATAAATAAAAGCACGCATAAGTACTGCTGATGAAAGTGTAGTGGCTTTCGAAAACAGCAGTTCTGCTCTGCTGTATAAGTTGAATATATAAAACTGATGTTGACTTTCGCTTATGCTTTGGAATAGTCATTATAAAAAATTTAATTAAATTACTTAAGAATGCTGATAAAATTTAGTCCCAAACATATTTCCAATACGACTGACTTGTTCCGATTAACTTCCAGACCATCTAGAGCTGCTCAAATTTATAATTCTCTAAAGAAAAATTCGGAATTTTACAAGCTTTCAAATTTGGAAAACGTTCAGTTGCAAAACAATCGTTTGATGATGTTTCTTTTAAGGCATCTCTCCCTCACTCTCTCTCTCTCTCTCTCTATCTCTTTCTTTAGCGATCGCAAATTAGTGCTTGTGAAATCGTTCCTTAAATAGACATCGAATCTTTTGCTGAACACTAAAATCACTTTATCAAATATTTTTTTTAAGGAAACTTCTTTTTACCATAAACAAATCAGTTGCGTTTTATTTATTGGAAAGAAAATAGGAAGGATTAACCGCTTGCGTACTTCGTCCGCTGGTATTGCATAAAAAGAAGTTGTTGTAGTTCAGCTACAAATCGCCTTAATGAAATAGTTTCATAACGGAAATTAACTACTTTTGCAAATAAATCATAATAAGAAAATTGCTTGGCAAGAGACAAAAAAAACGAAGCACGAAAAGAAACTATTCCAGATATAGTGTGGTCTTGCACATCAACATAACGTTAATAACACTCTTATTATAGAGATAAAAAAATGTTTTAAAAAACAAAACTGCCAAGTTTTTTAAATGCACAACAAAAAATAAAAAATTTAAATTAAATGGATTAAGTATTAATGCCACAAGTAGCACCAGTTTCAGAAGCCATTTAATAGTGACAAGTTTTAGGCAGGATACACCCGAGCACCGTAACACGAATTGGAAAAGAAATTTATATTAAATAATCTGTTAAATAGAATAAAGAGTTTTATAATGCAGTTTTAATATCATCAGCTCAAATGCAAAAGGCTGTAATTAATCAAACATTTTATTATCAATTGTGTGCTGATTGTTTTTCTTCAAAATTTTATTAAAAAATTGAAAGTGATCAATAGAGGGGTTTTAGTTAGTTCCTATGCGAGCTTCACTGGATATTTTTTTAGTTACGGCCTTTTAAGTTTTAAGTGACGTTATTCGGTTTAATACTGTTTTTAATAAATTCTGGTTTTAAAATAATTTTGTTAATGCCAACTTAAATCCATTTCTGATTTGGTTTTAAGTAGTTGTTATGAAATGCAACCCTGTTTTCACTTGTTATTGGCTGTCTTAAGTTGAGTGCTGCCAAGTTATATATTGGAAATATTGTAGTCCATTTCCCAAAAATGTAGTTCTCTTCAGATCTTTACGTTTTGAGTGCCCATGAAGCTTCTCTGAGCATCTGAGTCATTCAGCCGTATTACGAATGACGACAGTAAAAAGTCGTCACTTGTCCGGTCTTTGTCGACAGAAATTGACTTTTGGTAACATGTTCTATTAATATTATACGTCTTAGAGAATACCAAAAGGCTGTTAATAATAAATAATTATTGTCGACAGATAAATGACAAGCAACAGTTTTTTGCTGTCGTGTTGATGTGATGTCGACGTCGTCATTCGTAATAAGAGCGTTTATGGCTGTATGGAAATGTGTGTTCGTGTGTGTGTGTGTGTGTGTGTGTGTGTGTGTGTGTGTGTGTAAGAATATAATCACCATGAAACTTTTGAAAGACTTCACCGAATCGAAGCAAACTTCTGCTGTTCCGAATAGATCTGACAAATTTAGAATTCCCGTGAATTAGAACCAATTCCTGGGGGTAAATTTCGTGAAATCTTATAAAATAAGAAAAATTTATATTAAAAATTTTTTTTTTATAAAAAGTTTTAAATGTCTTTCCCAAACTAATCAATTCTGGCTATTAAATAACCACGTCGATCACAGTAAGCCGGTTCAAAATCGGTTAACAGTTCGAGAATAATTTTTTTTATTTTTGTTGTTGTTGTTGCTATTATTATTATTATTACTATTATTATTATTATTATTATTATTATTATTATTATTATTATTATTATTATTATTTTCTTTTTTTGATTCCCCAGTTGGAGATGACTCTGATCAGTTAGAGTTTTCTATTATTTCTTAGAACTCGAGGACTACATAAATCGGTAGATTCATTCAAAAGTTATAGCAGTTGGAAAACTAAAATAATAAAATAAAATAACTTTGAAGTTAAAATTCGATTGAAGTTGCAGGGATGCTTTCAGGCTAAAACTAGAGGGCAGGTTCGGCTTCTAGGGTTAACAGTTTTTCATAAATTTTTTTATGTGGATTAGCGTGCAGGGAATGATCCCTACATAAGCAGTGCATTATGTCACAGCTAACGAGGAGGTTACGGCGCTTAAGAAAGATGAGAAGATAGAGAATTTGTTGTAGCGATTTCACTTCTTTGGCAGCGTTAACACCAGCTGCCGTTTATCGGCCAACAAAAAGTCGACACTTTTTTTCATGCCTTGCGGAATACAGCATTTCTCTGATTGTCTGTTTATATTGACATGCCATCAAATGGTACTAATATTTTATATATTGAATATTTTGACAAACTTTTGTATGCTCTACCCCACTGTGCTTCATTGATGCAAATGCAGTTTAATTGCTTGTGTTTGACAGCCGGCTGCATGTCTACGTATTTTGGTAATTATCTGCAGTTGACAAAGTGGCCAATAAAAAATGTACAGGAAGAGCTCAGCTTTCTGTTCAACTGTTTTGTTTACAGCACACATATTTATTGACTTGTTTCTAGGCAGCCATAAGCAGAAATGTCAAAGCGCCCAGGCGGCTTTAAACGGAAATAGACTCAAGATTTTATAACACGCATTATTTGAATGTTGGCTAATAGCAGCCTTTTGTTTCAAGTCAATTTATACGAACTGCATTAACAGCGACACCAGATAAGTTTTCCAGTGCATTTATATAGACTTTAATTTCGGGCAATTGACATTCTTTTTGTACACGAAATTGGAAAAAAAGAAAATAATAAAAATTTAGAAAAAAGGAAAGAAAATGCAGGCAGTCGACTAGTCAAGCATTGAACCACTCAACCAAAGAAAGTGGTCTAGTCCAGCGCACCAACAAGCAGCACACATGCAATGCAACACACATGACTCGGTGCATTTATGCAACGTTTCCCTGCTAATTTTTTTTTTAACTTTGTTGTACAGTGAGATGGCATTTTATGATAAATGAAACAATTTGAATAATTTGCTGGCAGACAAAATTTATAAAGTCACAAAAACGAAGAAATCACTTTGACTCGGGTCCACCTTCTTTGACTAAGAAAATTTATATAAAATTTTACCAACAACAAAATGCGTGGTTGCTTTTTAGACAAACTCTACCGGCTACAAAAAAATAAATAAAGTTTAACTCGATCCTTGCTGGTAGTCAACGAAATTGTTAAAGAAAAACTAAAATTTTTAAAATGCTGTTAACAGATTTGTTGTTGTTGTTGTTGTTGTTTGTAAATGCAACTGCAAGAAATATTAAATTGGAGTATTGCACAAGCCAAACTGGCGAGCCAGGCATTTCCTTATTATTGATTACACACACACACACACACTCCAAAAAGCGTTTTGCCATTTTCAGTGATTTGGTCAAAAGCATTTAAGGCTGGTTTCACATTTTATTAAATGTGTCCGTACATGTATGGCATGGAGCAGTACCTCCCCACATTTAGACAAGCCAGCCAGTCACTTGTAAATGTACGTGAATACCTTTTGTTTCATAACGTTTCACTTGTCCAGGTTGTTTTACTCTCTGCCTGCCCATTTACTTCTTCTTTTTTATTTATTTTATTTGATTTTATTTGATTTTTTTTTTTTGCTCCTTCTCATGGTGCGTTAGAAAAACATTTCATTTCACTGATTTCCTATTATTATGTAATTTATACCCACTTGATTTTGGTATCGGTGAGCATGTGTGTGTGTGTGTGTGTGTGTGTGTGTGTGTGCGTGGCTGCAAGTATGTGACAATACGCACCATTATTATGTTCACATTTTGTCTTTAAATGTGCCTCCTCTATGGGCATGATGATGATGATGTTGTTGTTGTTGTTGTTGTTGTTGCCGTTGATGCACAAGAAATTAATCATAATTTATGTTTATCAATAAGGAAACGTTTTGAATTGTAATAAAATTACTCGGACCACATAAACACGTCTATGCTGTAGATAAAAGGACTGACTATTTAAGCAGAAAATTTGAAATACTTAAGACACATCTTGTTTTCTTTTCTAGAAAAGAGTGCAACATTTTGTGCACTTTTTAATAGAAAAAGGCAATATTTTGTTACTAAAAAAATACTGAGTTGAAGACAAATTAAAGAAACATCCTTAACGAAAACTAATTTTTGTTTTAAGACTCGTACAAACTAAAACTTTTTAAAAAGGAAGTGAAAAAATGTTGCATCTTTTTCAGAAAAGAAAACACCAACAGTCTTGCTTTCGTACAAAGAGAATAGAAGACTTCCATTTTTCTTATTTTGAATAGAAAGAGAGGGAAATATTGAGAACAAACAAAATTCATTTTGTAAAGAGCGTTACGTAAATTATACGATCGTATTTTTAATACTCTTCGCTTTTGTAATGATCACAAGGAAGGTTTTAAAATAGTTTCTCAAGTCATCAAAATAAATTTTAAAATTCGTAACTGCAAATAAATTTTATAAAATTCTTACTTTTCTCTCAACTTCAATCTCTCTGATTCTTAAATTAGCATCTCTAACAAGGCCGGCGATATTGTGTAAAATTTGTGAATAAGTTATCGAAAGCTGATCTAGCATTTTGCGATCGTGTGTGGGATATAAGATCGTGGAAACATCCGCCGCAGTTTCTGTGGGCGCAACGCATCTGAAATGCCCAATTTTATATGAATGGGGCTTATAACCGATCCTGACTTTGACCGTTGGCATGGGTCCTTTTGACTTTGACGGCTGCTGTGTTTTGTAGCTTATTCGCATGCAGCTGCGATTTGAGAAAACACCGCAAGAATAAGTCCAACGGGCTTAAAAAGTGCACGATCTCTTTGGCCAGTTCCCATTATATCTCAGGCCCACAAATAGTTTGTGCAGGTTATCTCATGTGGCAAGAGTTGCGTTAAAAAAACTCTTTCGTTTGTTATTAGGACCAGGGTGTGACCACTGCAACATGCAGTTCCTTGTGATGGAACTGAAAAGTAGGGAATAGTGATGAGAACGTGAGCTGCTGTAATCTGTTCTTCAGTACACGATGGTGTCATTCGCTGCCGGTAACGTTCAACGAGCAGTACTACAACTTCGGCATGAGGAACAGAGTGACAACAATTTGCAACAACCACTCAGCAAAGAAAATCCGAAAAAATTTTGAGATATGCCAACAGCACATTTGAGAAGTCCTAATGAAACTACATGTTTTTGATATACAGATCGTACAATTCCGGGACCGAAAAAAAGTTGCTAATAGCCATTGACAGTGATGGCCTGACCAACATCTTCGGGTTCTCCTACATACTCCCATTAGCAGCGGTCATGTTTTTGGAAAGATCTGGCATTTCTCTGCACGACTGTTAACCGATCGTGTGCTTAAAAAATGGACCCAAAAGCCTATGAAGAATAGTCCTCTCGGTAGGATATTTATGGCGATCGTAATATGGGCGTGTTATGTTGCTCTAAGAGAGCATTCATTTTGATAAACAATTTTATTATTTTCACGCGCTGTCTAATAGTATTTTCGTCCCTGGGGAACTGGCAAAATAGGCTAAATAAGCGACAATTAAATTGACAGCTGTGGCTTCAACAAAATGACCGCTATCAGCTGTCAAAGTGCGGAAGCAACTGTTGGAAGACCCTTTATGTCCTTTAGTTTCATTCTGTCTTTGGTTTTGATAATTAAACATTCTGATACTGGAACTGAGAATATTTTTGTGTCTTGAATTTCGATTTTGAAAATATCCCAGAAATCTGAGATACTTAAATCACTGCTGAGAAGATTCCTTAATTGTTAGTCGTTGTTATGTCATTGTACTTCTCCAATTTTAATTACACAAAAAAAAAGTATCATTTTGGCTAACCCTGTTTTAGTTTAATTAACAGGATTTTGTGCAAATTAATTTGAAATTGTACTTCTCGAATTTTAATTACACCAAAAAAATAGTACCAAAATATCCAACCCTGTTTTAGTTTAATTAACAGGATTTTATGCAAATTAATTTGAAATCAAAATAAATCACAAATCACAAAGTCAGGCAGACAAAGTTTTTTTTAATTTCATTTTTATTTTAATATTGAATGTTAATAGTGCAAAACCAACAACAACAATACGCGACTTAACAGAGTCGTACTATCGTTGGCTGATGTTGGGCTAATTTGAGTACTCGAATATCGTCTGCCGACTTCGTGGTGTGGCGTGTCGTGGTGTGGAGCATCTAACGAAGCTGGCCTGGCTGGCAGCCTGTTAAAGCAATTTAGCCAAATTATACAAACACTCATACATAACTGCATGGGTACTAAACCTGTGCGTGTGTTTGGGTATGTAGATGCGTCTCTGTGTGTGTGTGTGTGTGTGTGTGTGTGTTTGTTTATAAATGCATTAACAACTTATGTTGTATGCGGTAGTCGCGTGGCATTGCTCTTGGCCATCTTATGAGCATATAAAATATGTTTTCTGTTGGTTGGCCAAAATAGAAATAGAAAAACCGGAAAGGATTTCTCATTTTAATAGTGGAATTAAGCAACCATTTTCAATTATATAATAGTTTACGCGAAAACCTCATACAACTTGGACATGACATTGTGTTATTTATTTATTTTTATAAATTTTTTTTAGTTTATTTTGCTTTTTCGTCAATTAATACAAGTTTAAATTGCGATCACATTCATTGTCAACACTCAGACTGCACTCTGGAGCCAACAACACCTCAACCAACATGTTGTTGTAAAGAAATGGTGTAAAAGATTTCGATACATTTCGTGTAGGGTCCGTAAAGTTGAAAAGGGTTAAGAAAAAAGTATTTTTATAACGGTTATTTTGAGACTCTGAAAACAGTTATTTTTTCAAACGCAGAAATAAAACATCAGATGACATAAAAAAATACTCTGTTGACATAAAATAAACGTTTTTATTTTTCTTGGCACAAAATAAATTCCATTTTATAGAAATTGAGACCAAACACAGTCCCATCTAACGACCTTCCATTGCAATTATATAAGTCGTCACTAAAATAGAAAAAGTTGATTACATTGAAAAAAAAAAAACAAAAACGAAAAGAGTAGGATTTTACACGAAAAAAAAGAGTTCCCCATAAAAATGAAAAATTTTTGTAGAAATAAAAAACTCTTTTTAGGAGAGTTTTTTTTAGACCGAAAAATAACACTCACTTTTTAACAGTATTAGCAGACCTTCAATTCTCTCTTTTTTTTTTTTTCGAAAAATTGTTGTGAAATGTGGAGTTGAGAGTGTTTTTTTTAATCACCCTGGATTGACAGAAGTTTCCGACGATTTCCTTCTGAAGAGTTTAAGGGTTTAAAGTATTTGCAGAACTGCTATTTACGGTCCCTGGCTTTAAAGGGCACTCAAAATATTTTTATAATAGACCTGTCTGCTGTCCTCAAAAAAAATAAAAATTCTTTAGGGAGAAATAAAATCCTCTCTTTTGGAGGGGTTTTTAAAACAGAAATATAAAACTCTTTCAATATTTTTGGTATATATATATTATTTATTGTGGGTTAAGTTAATCTATATGACTGCCTAATATTTCTGGATAGTTTTTGTATTCAGAGTAAAATTATTATTTAGGAAAGTTTATTAAAATATTTTTATTATTCAACTGTGAGCGAAGACAACATTCGACACTACAAATTGGTTTTGCATTTATCCCACTGTGCAAACGCTTGAGCTTTCATTAATTTCAAACGAACTAAAAAGTTTTTGTAAACTTCAGCTTCAACATGTTGCATCGTGTTGGCTTTGATAAGTGCTGTTGCCAGATCTGCTGATTTATGGGATTTAAACGATTTTGTAAAAAGCCGCGGTATCTACTGGCGTTCTCCTCGCAGCACGCTAATCAAATGTGTGCTATTTTATTGTTCACTGTTGAATTTTTTATTATTCTATTTTATTTATTTCTATTTTATATGTAATAAATTTAAAAAGCTATTGAAAAATAGAAATGGGATTTTTTACTGTTAACCCGCTGGTTTCTTGTGCACCAACAGTTATAAAAGACTATACGTAGGGTATTTTTGCAGGATTAAGTTTGTCGTTTTCGTTTTTTATAACAAACATGCTGCCATCTTTTTTTTTTCAAGTTAGTACATATATTTGGGAATTGTCGTTTAAACTCTTTAATTTTGATTTTGTGCTGATTCTTTCTTTCCAAAATCTTCCTAAAAAAATTATCAACATCTTGTTGAAGTTACATCTGTCAAATTAGACGCAGATTTTTAGTCTATTTAGCCATATCGCTATGGACGGATTGAACATACCACAACAGGTCCAAATAATAACACTCTTTCATCAAAATGGGTGCAATAAACTGATTCTACTATCCATAGAAAAATTATCTTCAGATATGATGCCTATTTTGGGGTGCATCGGGACGATACTAATTCACATGGGATCCAAGAACGTTGCGTGCATCTTGAAAGGGCCACTGGTTGGTGTGGATTTTGTCCAGGCGCATATATCGGTCTACATTTCTCTAAGAAAGACGTTGGGCAGGCCGTCACTGTCAACGGGGAATACTATAAAGCGAGGACTACCAACTTATTGCCGCCTGAATTGAATGATTTTGACAGCAACGAGATGTGGGATCAACAGAGCGGCGCGACTTTCCACGCAAATCATGTCACATTGAGTTCGATGGACTGGCGCTTTGAGGGCACAGTAATATTATATGGAGTTGATGTAAAATGAGCGCACGATCTCGTTAGAATTTATCTTGTAGGATTTAGTTAAGGCGCAGGTTTGTGCTAATAAGCCACAGCGATATTCAAGACCAATATAACTCTTAAAGCATAAATCAGGCTGATTTCAATCAATGGCGGGGTTAAATTTAGTCTGATTTATGCGTTGATATTCGTGTAGCATATAAAATGTGGTATGCCCTCTATCTAGAAAGCCGACCAGCGCATATTCTATTTATTTTATGTCTTTTTGGCTCTTATGGCTCGATATCTACTTTAAAATAGTAAAAGCGATTTAAAATATCAAATGTTATTATTCGAAATCGTGGAAACGGTTACACGCTTTTTCGTTGAACGATTTCTTAGCAAATCAGTCTGGCAAGCACATTTTCACATGTTCAGCGCAAGTTTCTATTTGAAACATTAAAAAGCTCACGGTTGCAGTTAAAACATTTCAAAAACTCACTCTCCAACAGTATATTTCAAATCTGACATGTAGATGGCGCATGAAAAACGTTAAAACATTTTTCAAATAATTTATCCATCAAAATTATTTAGCTTAAATACAATTACTAAACAATAAACTTTTGTTGCTTCTCTCTCTTAAGCTAAACAATTAATAAATAGTTTAAAGTATTTCAGTTTTTCAGACAATTAAATAATCATCCGTTTGTGTATTTCATTAATAGAGTAATTATGAGGTGGCAACAACAACAAAAAACAATAACACAAGCAGCAGGGAAAAAATTGTAAAATATAATTTTTTTCGGATATGCAAATGCAACGTTTAATAATGATTCGGTACGAACGTACGTCTGTCTGTCTGTTTGTCTGAGGAAGTCATAAAATAGTTGTATGTTGTAATAAATTTGTTTCAAAGACACACACACACACACACACACATGCACACAAACACTGCTGCAAAAGTTCGTTTATTCAATTATTTAACGATAAAATGAAAATCTTGTCTAAAACAAAATTTGTAAATTGTTTTTAATCGCTGTTAATTGTTGGATGTTTTTCGTGGAAATAACACGATTTAACACAAAAACTCAAACGATTCAATAATATTTATAATATTAAAATTTCTTGTAAAATAATCAAATTAATGTTATTAAAATCTTGCACTTTAAAAATATAAGTAATGAAATTTTCTTCAAGCATAAATTTATAATAAAAAATTTCTTATCAATAAATGGAAATAATTAATATTGAAAACTTTAAATATATTAAAATTTCTTGTAAAATAATAAAATTATTGATTATTTTCAATTATAAGATGTTTAATTTGTTATGAAAATCTCGCACTTTAAAAAAATTCGGAATGAACTTTTCTTCTGGGACAAAATTATAATAAAAATATTCTTAAAAAATAATGAAATTAAATGATATTTTAATTAAAATATCATTTTAATTAAATGATATTTTATTAAAAATGTTATTAAAATCTTGCATTTTAGAAAAATTCGTTATGAAATTTTCTTCAAGCATAAATTTATAATAAAAAATTTCTTATAAATAAATGGAAATAATTAATATTAAAAACTTTAAATATATTAAAATTTCTTGTAAACTAATAAAATGATTGATTATTTTCAATTATAAGATATTTAATTTGTTATTAAAATTTTTCACTTCAAAAAAATTCGGAGAAAGTATAAAAAAATTATAATAAAAATTTTTTTTTTATAAAAAAATAACACGAAAGAACATTTATAATTTTAATATATTTAATTTTCCTCTAAAATAATAATTTTTGTTTTTTTGTTGTTGGCAAATTTAAAATAAATTTTTTTAAAGAAAAAAAAATATGTACATATTTAAAAAAAATATTCTTAAAATCATAAAATCGATGGTTATTTATAATTCTAAGATGTTTAATGTCCTAATAAAATCTGATATTTTATTTTTTTCATGACAAAAAATTTAAAAATAACGATTTATTTTGCCGCCGGCAAACATTTTTTAACGGCCTGTAATTCTTCTGTTTTGACACTGAAGTAATTGGAATATTTCAATACGTTTTTGTTTTATTTTTTAATTGAGAAAAGATTGTTTTTTAAAAACGAATTTACAATAATAACAAAATAAGTACAAAAACAACTAAACAAAAGTTGTTAATTATTTAGGTAAATGGTGTAACTCTAGCAAACTTTTCTTTTTTTTTTAATTTGCGTTTGTGTTCATTCACGTGTGAGTTTTATTTTTTCTTCATAAAGAATAAACGTCATCTTTAACGTATTTCTTTTTCACGGAACACATGAATGCCTGAAGAAACACTCAACTTCACTCCCACACCCCAGCGTTTATCGTCAATTTGCATTTAATGAATTGTTGTAAAATAAACAATTTTATATTCTGTGTAATAAATTTTGATATGGTTGTATTTGCAGCAGGGAGAAATAAATAAAATTGATAAGAAGCTCTTAAGTTAACAATAAATCATAAAAAGATATGGGTGACTGCATGCAGAGTCATATAAAAATTAAAACAAAAAACTTTCAATTAAATAAAATAGAAAGAGGATTCTGAAAAGGGAATATGAGGAAATTAATGAAACAGTCAAATAATTTGTATTGCAATCAGTTTCAAATTGTTACAACTCTCGTATTTGTGCAAAAAAAAAAACTGTTGTCACATGCCGCTTGTTTTTTTTTAACAAACGTTTTAATTTATTATTATTGATCGATTAACGATTCATTGCTTGACTACCCTAATAAAAATTAAACAATTTAAAATTATTGCAACAATTAAAAGTAATCGACTAAACGATTAACGATTAACGATTACACGTTGGAATGCCCTAATAAAAAAGTAGAATCCAAAATTTCTTGTGATTAAAAAATGGACTCACGAAAAAAGAAATCATCTCTTCTGTTGAAACTTTTGAATTTTTTTGTAAAATATTTAAAATATTTTTCCTCACTCTCAACGGTCACGAACAAGCATTTTTAATGCGAACGGCGGCCCACGTATAATTTTGTACAAAACCAAAACGAACCATTGAAATCATGACATGTCACACACACACACACAGACAAAAGTGGTAACAATTTCTTTTTTTAATTTTTGAGATATTGTCTCAATTAATTTATAATAGACGTACTTGAGCCGCGCAATTTCTTTGGGTCCAATTATGAACTTCTTTTGAAAATCTCTGATTAAATTAAAACTTTAATTGGTCTCTTGAAAATCACGAAATTTTTACTATTCACTAGACAGTGTTTCTTGTACTTTTTCGATTTAATAAAATTTGTTTTCTTTTTTAAATTAAATTCAATAATTTTTATTCGCCCACAAAATGAAAATTTTGCAGGCGTAGCTCCACCTTAAGCGATTGGGAAGGGAAATTTTGGTTTCAAAAATACATTTCGTTAACGGAAATTGATTTGACTGCAAGAAAAGTATCAGCCACGCCAGACAGTCCATTTTAGTTCGAGAACAGAATTCAGTCTGTATTAGGGACGTCCCGAAAAAAGAAATGGTTTTTAAAAATAAAATAATTTTAATATCGTGTTTTAAAACAAAATTAATTTGATTCCAATAAAACCATCAACCATGACACGCAGTCCAATTAAATTCGAAAACAAACTTCAGCATTAGGGAGGCTCAAGAAATGAGATTTCTCGCAATAAAATAACTTTTAATATCGTGTTTTAAAATAAAATTAATTTGATTGCAAGACAAGCATCAGCCATGCCAGACAGCCCATTTTAGTTCGAGAACAGAATTCGGTCTGTATTAGGGGGGTTCAGAAAATGAAATTATTTTGAAGAATAAAACAATTTTAATTTTGTGTTTTAAAATGAAATTGATTTGATTACTAGAAAAGCACCAGTCGTTCTATCCGCTCCGATTCAGTTTTAAAACAGAAGTCATTCGGCATTAGGGAAGTCCCAAAAATTAAATGATTTTTAAGAATAAAATAATTTTTAATGTCGTGTTTTGAAATGAAAATGATTTGATTGCAAGAAAAGCATCAGCCATGCCACCCGCTCCAATTCAGTTCCAGAACAGTCTGCATTAGGGACGTCCCGAAAATAAAATGATTTTTAAGAATGAAATAATTTTTAATTTCGTGTCTTAAAATAAAATTCATTTGATTTGGAAGAAAAGTATCAGCCATATCACCCACTCCAACTCAGTTCCACAACGGAACTCGTTCGGCATTAGGGAGGTCCCGAAAATGTAATTATTTTTAAGAATAAAATAATTTTAATTTCGCGTTTTAAGATGAAATTGATTTGAGTGCAAGAAAAGTAACAGCCATGCCACCCGCTCCAATTCAGTTCCAGAACAGAACTCAGTCTGCATTAGGGAGGTCTCGAAAATAAAATGATTTTTAAAAATAAAATAATTTTTAATTTCGTGTCTTAAAACAAAATTGATTTGATTTGGAAGAAAAGTATCAGCCATATCACCCGCTCCAACTCAGTTCCACAACGGAATTCATTTGGCATTAGGGTCATCCCGAAAATGAAATAATTGTTATTTTTTTAATTTCGTTAGTGGAACTCTTTTTATTTTAAGTTCTCTGTAGAAAAAAATTAAGGCATTGAAATCACCAGCGCTTAGATTGATATTCAGTGGCGTGCCTGTTTAAATTGTGGGCCTTTTCCACTTTTGGGGATCTCATTATCAGTCCCACGAATGTTTGCCAAACTCAATTAATCTGATTAAAAGATTTTTGAGGTTTTTATTGTTCGTTAAATCTATTGCTAAATTATTCAAATTGTTTTTAAAGCAGTTTGTTCATTTCTAAAGTACTTGGGATTTTTTTATTTCAAAATTCTTTGAACTGCTGGTAACGAGACTGAATTAAAGTTTTTTGTATTTCTTTAGTTTTTGCTAGCGATCACTTGTTGGGGCTACCTTGTTGCGCTTGTGTTCTTGAGCAAAAACTTGTTTTCTAATGCAAATTTGCTTATTGTTTACCTTTTGTTGTTGTTGTTGTATTTATAACAATAAAAATAAACCAAAATTAAAACCAACTTTATTGCGTTTTGTTGTTGTCATGATCGCCGGTTTAATATCAAACAAAAGTTTCTTTCTTCAGTCTTTAGTTTTGTTCCTTTTGTAAAAATTGTGTTTGAAATCTTTTATTCAAAATTAATAACTAAATTTGAAGAAAAAATTTTATTTAAATTTAAAATTTCCATGGAAGATTTATGTCCGTAGTTTCGACAAACCACTCATATTTTGTGGCTTTTGGGCCTTTTACATGGCGGCTTATTAAAATTAGGGAAATTTGTTGGTTCAAATGCTGTGAAGAAGAAGATGAGCTTTCGTGTCAGCTGCTGATTACGAGTGTTTTCAAATCCCATAAAAAGTTGTTACTTCGTGGGCGTAGTTTATGGCCACAAGAAAAAAATTAAATAAATAAATAAAAAAATTATAATAATAAAAAAATTTTAAATTTAAAAAAAAATTTAATTTTAAACGCAAAGCAAATTGTCATATCAGATAATATTTTTTTACATCCTCTTCTTTTATTTTTAAGCACAAATAAATCGCTTTAATTAAAATTTCAAAATTTCCCAGTAGAGAGAGAGAGAGAGAGAGAGAGAGAGCTAGAAAGTGATTATTGATTCACTGTAGCCGTGTGTCAACGTAGATTGGACTCATGACCTTTTTTTCTAAAATAATGCACCGCCCCTGGTCAGCTTCGTTTTCTGTGATGCAGCGTTCATTTACACTTGCCAACTCTGACATATAAAATTTATAAAATCTTAATTCAAAAATGTAAATTGACTTCATAAATTAAATAGAAAAAAATTTAAAATATTTTTCATTATATTAAATGTTGCCACATGGGTTGGGCTAAGCTGCTTTGGAAAATTATTAAAATAAATTAAAAAAAAAAAAAAAATCTCAATGTGAAAGACCTCGAAAAGTCACTCTTCGAAATGTGTCACAAACTGTAGCAAATGAAAGACAGACAGACATACAATTGACACACAAGAAGCCGTGATTCGATGGTATTTTTATAGGCCATTTAATTAATTTACACTTAAAAAAAAAACATTTCAGTTAGCAAAATAAAACAAAATAAAAAAGTACGAGGGGTGGATAAATTTTTATGAACCAAACGTTAAGCGTATTAATTTTAATTTCAATGAAATTCTGTTCGAATTCTCTAAAAATCCTTCTAATTTCATGATTTCTGTGAAATATGAGAAAAATGATATGGCAAATTTCGAAATTCTATTACAATTTTCGAATACAGTTTGAATCATAAAAATCTCTCAAGTCGCTTTTAATATCGCTCTTTTAATAAGTTATAAACTTATTATAAAGTGAATTTTCATCGAAATAATTATAGTAAGACTTTTGGCTTATAGCTAGAAATTTCGAAATTATGTTCGAATTTTCGAAAATACTTTCAACCTTGTAATTGACTTATATACACATCATCTTAAGTCTTTTCCTTTGAAGGTTTAAATATTGGAGTGATTTTCGAATTTCGAAATTATGTTCGAATTTTCGATGATATTCCAAACTCTTAAATCTAATAAAGTATTCATTAATATGCATATATTTTCAATTTTTTAGGTATCAAAATGTAGTTTGGTCGTTTCGAACTTATGTAGCTCCTTATTTATTTAGTAAATGGTTGCAGATATATTTTTCTAATATCGAAATTACACTAGCTCTTGAAAAATATCGATAATATATATGAATTAATTTTCGTTTATTGTTTCAATCTTATACATTACTTCTAGGAAGCACGACATTTGATTATTTCGAAATAAACTTCGAATTTTCAAATACGATTGTAAACATAATATATTTTCTAGTCATCATTTGTAGCGAAACGTGCTACATGCAAGTGTTTTCACACTCCTTTTGTGAATTGCAGTTTTCGAAATTGCTTTCAATATTTTGATTTATTTCTTTTAAGTAAAAATTCACTATTCTCCAGAGAGTCTTCCCCACGTGGATGCCAAATATCGAAATTATGTTCGAACTTTCGAAAATTTATCGAATTCTATAACATTTGTAATATGTTGTTCATCTAAAATTTATTTTAGTTTTGTTTATATATTATATTGAATTTCGAAACTATGTTCGAATTTTCGAACATGCCTTAAAACGTTTGATAGCATTGAAATATGCTCTTACAATGAAATTTTATTGTTGGTTTGAGCTTAAACATGTAATTTGCTTAGTTCGAAATTATGTTAGTTCGAATTTCGTAACATATGAAACTGGAACAAATAATATTTAAACAAATAAACCTAAAATGAAAGTCACCATAGCATACTACTGTCCCTGCACGAACAGAGATTGCGCCCTGGCATATGTAAACTTAGTAATTACACATATTTTTAAATTTCGAATTTCTACTACTTTTCGAAATGATGTATTTCATTATAAAAATGTATGGATTTTGGCTTATATATCACATAACGAAATATAAGCTCGTGTTTTACATAGGGGTAAATTTCGAAATTAATTTCGAACTTTCGAACATAGTCTAAATCTGTTGACAGTTTTACAATATTTGTTTTAAATTAAATTTTATTAAATTTTATTGTTTATTTAAGGTTCAAAATGTATATTCGAATTTTCGAACATACTCTAAATCTCTTGACGGCTTTCCAATATTCATTTCAAATTAAATTTTATTGTTTATTTAAGATTAAAAATGTATATTCGAATGTATCAACATACAAAAGCCCTCTATTGTACTGCCACTATTAGAGATCATGACATATCGTGTTCATACGAAATCATGTCTTTGTAATATAAAATGGGCTTGAGAAATTGGCAAAAACAGTTACCTTATCAAAATGTTTTTGTAAGTCAAAATTGTTGAAAAAAATTACTGAATTTAAAAAACCCAATTAGTTTCTCAAAACAAGGCCTTGAAAAATCAACATGTCAAAGAGTGTCACAAACTGTAACGAATTTGAGATAAGAAACTTTTTATCATAAAATTGAAATGTTTCATGGAATTAAAGCCCGTAGGCCGTCATTATATTAAATTCGACTTTCAAAGAAATTTTGTAAACAAAATAACTTCGTATAAACAAATACTTAAGCTTGTGTTGAATCATTGTATTAACAAACTCAAAGAGTACGAGGGTAGCTAGTCATTAGCGAAATTTTTATTATCTATTCAAATTCAGATTAAATCAAAATTTTACACAAAAATGTTTTTAAAGTGATGACGAAATTCGCGTCGAGAAATTTTCGATTATAAATTTTTGTAAAAATTCTAAATTAATTTCGATTTTCCGAAATTTATTAAAATAAAAAAGAAATAAAATCCTACCGAGTTCGAGATTTCAAGTTTATTTTAAAATGAGTGCATGTTTTTCAGAAAATTTATTTTCGAAATTAATTTCGAATTTTCTTTATGTCCCAATAATTCTCTATTTTCAAGGATCAAGAAATAAAAGCCTACTAAATTTAAGGTTCCAAATTAATTTTGAAATTAGTGTACGTTTTCCGGAAAACTTATTTTCGAAATTAATTTCGAATTTTCTTCGTGTTTTAATAATTTTCTATTTTCAAGAATCAAGAAAAAAAAATTATTGCCGAATTTGAGGTTCCAAATTCGTCTTAAAATGAGTGCATGTAATTCAGAAAATTTATTTTCGAAATTAATTGCGAATTTTCTTCAGATATCAATAGTTTTGTGTTTTTAAGTAGCAAGAAATAAAATCCTACTAAATTTAAGGTTCCAAATTAATTTTGAAATTAATGTACGTTTTCTAGAAAACTTATTTTCGAATTTTCTTCGTGTTTTAATAATTTTCTATTTTCAAGAATCAAGAAAAAAATTCCTGCCGAATTTGAGGTTCCAAATTCGTCTTAAAATGAGTGCATGTATTTGAGAAAATTTATTTTCGAAATTAATTTCGAATATTCTTCTTGTTTTAATAATTTTCTATTTTCAAGAATCAGGAAAAAAATTTATTTTCGAAATTAATTTCGAATATTCTTCTTGTTTTAATAATTTTCTATTTTCAAGAATCAGGAAAAAAATTCCTACCGAATTTGAGGCTCCAAGTTTGTTTTGAAATTAGTATGATTTAAGTAAACTTCTTTTCGAAATTAACTTCGAATTTTCTTCATGTATCAATAGTTTTTTATTTTTGAATAATTTTTGGTGACCATAAAATCTTTGACACTTAATCGATTATGAAAAAATTATTATTTACTCATTGACTGTAAAGAAAAAATTTATATTTCTTTACTTCGAAAATTCGAAATTAGGTTTTAATGCAGAACAAATTTTTTTTGTGAACATAAAATAATATGCTACAAATCGAGATAACGTGTGAAGTAAAATTTTCCTAGGAATAAGTTTTTAACTAACTTCGAAAACGTGTTGCCAGCTTAACCGTTAAAGTCCGCTGGTACAATATTTCAAATTTATTTTGGACATTTTAAAATGCTTTTTTTTTTCAATATAATAATTTAATATATTAAAAATTTCTGTGGGATATTTGGTTTTTATATAAAAAACTTTTTTTTCCAGTATCTGAGCAACGCTTGCGTCTTAAGTCTTTTGTTTTAAGCAACGCTTGGGTCTTAAGTCTTTTGTGTTAAGCAACCTGTTTGTTCAATCTGTCATTTCGCCTCGATATACATTTATATTGTACAATTTGCTGGTTGATTAATATTAAAATCTAACCTACATCTGCTTTTAAAACAGTAGCTGAAATATGACGCATTCAGTGTTTTGGTTTAAAATTGGAAAGAAAAAAAAATGCATAAATTTGCAGGTCATTAACGAAAAATTATGAAAGAAATGCTTCAACAAAAACCTGCAACTTAAGAAAACAAATGTGCAGTCGAGCTTTTGGTTTTGTTTAGGTCTTTAATAAACGGCTTAATTGGGCGATCGACTGTTCAATCATCCAGCTTTTTTTTTTTTTCTTTTTTATAAATAATTTTTTGCGTTACCAGTTATTAATTGCTTCCCTTCATTTTGTTTTCTTTTATTTTAGTTTTACAAAAATGTTTGTTTTAATTAACATGGCCAGATTGCAGCGCAGCGTTGAACTCGAAATTTCATTTACGTTTCAGGTTTGCAGTGTTACAGAGCGCATCTGGTTGAACAGTTGAAATAACATTTTCATTTTTTCCCCCTGATGATTTTTAACTATTTAAATATTTTGTGCCTTCTTAACAATAAATCATACGTGCACACATAAAAATAATGTGTGAATAAGCATGATTATAATCCATACAAAATCGTCTTCACTCAAGTTGATTTTGTTGAAATATATTTTTTAATGGAAAAGTCTTTAACAAATGCTGGCTCGTTTTTCCTTCCTGGATGCATCATTTCACGGTGTTAACTGCTTTTGCCCATATGGGGAAAATGATAAATACACTGGGGCGTACCAAAATGACCATCTCTTCAAAACGGTGTATTTGTTTATCCACATGCTCTTCATATATAAACACAACAAGACAGACAAAAGCCTCAAAATTAAAGCCCCAATCGTGGCGAAAGATTGATGTCTTTGTCTGTAATAAAAGTCCATAATAATAAGTTTAGATTTTGCAAGAGAGAGATTTAATGTCTCGCTTTTGATTTCAGTATGTTTTGTGTTTTGAAATATTTCCAAGTGTGTAAGCGTGCGTAAAATTTATTTGTTTAGTGCTAGATTTTCTTAAAAATATATTGAAATCAGAGAAAACATCTTTAACGAACATGGGTACAGCACAATAGAAGAACGTATGAAGAACAAATCGTCGACAAAATTTTTATCGAAAAATTGGCTCAATCACACAAGAAGACAAGCGACAATGTCACCCTGCTTACTTTATTAAAGACAAACGATTCGACCAACAGGGCTATAAACTTTTCTCAAATTTGCTTTTCTCATCTCCGATTTAATGCGGGCATATCTCAACTTCAATAATTCTGTGAAAAATTAAAATTTCCCTTCTAGGGAATTTTTTTTTATGTAAAGGAAATTTTAAATATATAATATAATTTGATAAAAAAGCAAGAAAATGAAAAATTTTGTAGAAAATAAAAATATCCCTTTCAAGGGAATTTTTTTCTGCAAAGGAAATTTTTTATATATCTTGTAATTTGATCATAAATGTGTTATTTTCTTACAACAATAGAAAAATAAATAAATATCCCTTTTACGAACAAGGGCTTCCTTCAAATTATATAATGGAAATATTAATTCCCGAACGACATGTCGTACTTTCATCGTCCAAGACAATGTTTTATTCAAATGGGTTATAAAATTTGATAAAATTTCTTTTCCACAGCTGCGTTTCGAAGCAAGAACTTGGGAAATTCAAAAATTTTGTGAAAAACAAAAATTTCCCTTCAGGGAATTTTTCCTATATAAGGGAAATTCTTAACATTGAATTTAATACGCTCAAAAAAAAAAGCAAAAGCTTTGTATATGTAATAATTTTGTGGAAAATAAAAATTTCCCTTCATGGAATTTTTCATATATAATAGAAATTTTCAATATTTTGTATAACTTTTCAAATTCTTTTTATTTTTTTTAAATAGAAAACTAAATTAATTTCCCTCTTACGATCAAGTACTCTCTTCAAGATATCGATTAAAAATCCTAACTCATCGACGAAATGTCTTTTACTCTCTATCGAGAGCAATTCATAGTCCAAGACAATGTTTTATTCAACAGGGTTATGAAATTTTCTTAAATTTATTACTTTACAAATATCTTGTGCGAAATCAAATTACCCTTCAAGGAATTTTTTTTCATACAACGCAAATTTTTATTATATCTCATTATTTGCTTAAAAAGTACTTCTTTTATTACCACAACAGTAAAATATCCTTTTAAGGGAAATTTCTAAACCATAATATTAAATATATTTTTAACAAAATTATGTTACTGCAAAACTTATAAGTATCATCTTATCATAATGAAGCTGATTTAAAATAACTATTAGAGGGATATTTTGTCTTCCACAAAATTTAAGAAAATTGCCAACATATAAAATTATGTTTTCAATTAAATTTGTATATTTAGATATTCTATTGTATCATAATTATTTGAGGCAACTCTACTTCTCTTGCAAGAGTTACAAAACTGCAAACATAGGATTCGATAAGGAAATATCCCTTCAGGGAAATTGTTTTTCATGCAAAAAAAACTTTAAATTTGTATAAAATATATTTTTTTCGCATTGATTTTATGGTGAAAATTAAAGAAATTTCAAAATATTGTACAAAATGAAAATTTCCCTTTAAGGGAAATTTTTTATATTCGAAAAATTTGTATAATATAAACTGATTTATTTAAAAAACAGCGTTTTAATAAATAAAATAATAATTATTAAAGTAAATTTTACGTTAACACTTTAACAACAAAGCAAATGACGACATGAAAAATAATTCCCTAAAAGTCTAATCGATTAAAGTGAGAACTTCATAAAATATTAAACGCTGCGGTAATAAAAAGACTTTTAAAACTAAATGACGAAAAATGTACAGTGGCTGGCATAAATTAACACTAAATAATCAATATGTTGATCAATAAAAATCCCAACAGCAATCAAAACTCCATCAATTAACCGTAAAAGTTGCAAGAAGGTCAAATGATGAACACACATCACAGCAGTCGATAGAAAACCCAAAAATTACCCGTTTTAAATTTATTCAAAGAGATGCTGCAAATGCTGATCTATAAAATTTTATCTTCCACAAAAAATATTGTCATACTCCACAGTTGTAATGGGAGTCATAATATTTTTGACGGTACTCTATTAATTGATTGGAATGAAGATATCAAAAAATAGTCAAAAGTTGAAAGCCGTGGAATTATGAAAGTCCTCTCATGGATCAGCCATTAAATGGAGGGATTGAGGGGTTTTTTCCCCGGCTTGTATTCGTTTCAGTTAAGGGCGAAATTTTATTCGACTCAGCTGACTATTTCCGCTGTTTATTTATTATATTAATATATTTTTTTTAATTTCCAAAACATTTTAGTTTTACATGGCAGACAGATTTAGTTATGAAGTCTGTCTATCGATTTGTGAAACCTTTGCCTTTCCCTCAACCACTTGGGGATTATGTAATTTTGTTTGATTTTATCGGTTCAATCTCCATCAAACAGAGGAAATCTTTTTTCTCAACACTTTAACACATTCAAACTTATAAACGTCAGAAACATGTTGGCTTCATGTTGCTACAAATAACAGTCTGCGTGTTGTTGCTGGTGTTGCGTCTTGGCGAAGGTGTTTTTGATTAGTGGCCAACAACTGCAAGTCTTTTTAGTTTTTTGATTTATATGAATCTGGTGTCTATTTTTCGCATCATTTCTTATTGTTTTTGTTTCACTTGAGTGAAAAAAAGTGCATCAAATTTTTTTTAATTTGTTTTGTTTTCGTTTAGAAAAACTCAAATAAGAAGCCACAAACAAACAGTCGAACCCAGCAAAATACAAGTAACAAAGTCAAAAACGAATGTGAAGAAATATGTTACTGTGCTTTATTGTTACTTGAACTCGAACTTTTTTGTTGGAAATTTTTGCAATGCCCGTTTTGGATTATTTTTATTGCTGTCGTGGTTGTAGCACATGAAAAACGTTAAAATAAAGCAACAATTGCAATGCTATTGAGGGAAAGAAGTCTCACCGTCATATGCAAGTTTTTAGTGAATAAAATAATATTTTCAAAAACAATTTATTGTGAAGAGAATTTTATAGGTAAAATATTTTATTTTCAATATCTTTTACATAAAAAAATTGACATTTAAAGTTGATTTTCTTTCGAAAAAACAAAATTACCATGAGATTACTTATTTTTTTTATATATTTAAAACTTTTTTTGGTTCTTGAAACAAATTTCCCAAGACAATAAAAATTACCTTGAAAGTAAAAAAATTTCCCTAAAAGGGAAATTTTTATTTTATGCATCACTCTTAATTTTTTGATTTTTCAAAAATTCAGTTTCATTAAAAAATAATTTTATAAAATTATTCAAAATGTCCCTTACTGCAAAATTTTTATTTGAAGTTAGTTTTACCATAATCAGCAATCTTAAATTTTGAAGGGCACATTACAAAAGAATTTTTTAATATTTTTTTAAATTTCCCATGCTGTAATATATCTATTTAAAGTTAATTTTATTATAAAGGAAATTTATATTAAAAAAAAACAAAATTACCATGAGAAAGCACTTTTTTAAATATGTTTTAGACTTTTTTTTGGTTCTTAAGACGAATTTTCTAAGACAATCAAAATTGCCTTGAAAGTAAAAAAATTTCCCTAAAAGGGAATTTTTATTTTATGCAGCATTTAAAAGATTTTAAAGACTCAGGCTCATTGAAAAATACCTTCACACAATTTTTTAAAATTTCCCTTCCTCCAAAATTTCCATTTGAAGTTAATTTTATTGACATTTGAAGTTAATTCGTTTATAATAAAGAAAATGTCCATTTTGAAAAAAATCACCATGAAATTATACTTATTTTTTATATATTTTACATTTTTTTAGTTCTTAGCCTTAATTTCTCAAGAGTATCAAAAGTACCTTGAAAGTAAAAAATTTCCCTAAAAGGGAAATTTTTATTTTATGCAGCATTCTTCATTTCTTGAAGATTCAGGCTAATAAAAAAAACAATTTTTAAAAATATCCCTTCCAGAAAAACTTCCCTGGTAGACAATTATTAATTTATTAATACTTCTTTACACATTTATAATTAAAAAATGAAAAAACTCCTGTTTCAAATATGTTTTTTGTGGAAAATTTTTCAATATCTTACAATTATTTGCTTTATTAGGATTTTTATAATAAAAAGAAAAACTTTTAAATATCGAACTGGACTCTTGTACTGCTTCTTAGCAAGTCTTACTTGGTACTTAATTATTTTTGCAGTCTATTTCAGCAGGTTTTAATATTTGATATATAAAAATTTCCCTTTTTAGGAAATTTAATTTAATTGTTTGGGAAATTAAATATCCCTTTCTGGGAAATTTAATTTTCTTTGCATATAAAATATAAAAAAAACATCAATATAAATTCAAAGAATAATTTGCAATTTTTCTTTGTATCTCATATTTTGTGTTGGCTATCCTTCTCATCGGGCAAAGATTTAAATCGTTTATTATAGACATCCTCCTTAAGCACAGAAATCCACTGCAGTGGTGCAATCATCAGCACCATCATCATCATTTTACCTTCGTCTTCAGTTTTAACACACAAACAACTCTCAATACAAAATAAAAATAAAAAAAAGTTTACCGGCCGGACGGACAGACGGATGAGTTGTTGGCTTCGTTTCGTATTGTTTTTGTAGGAAATTAAATTTTGAAGCTGCATTGAAAGATGATGGCATTTGCCATTGGATTTCTTTGTTGTTTTTCTTGCTCACGTATTGAAGTGTTTCCTTGAGATTTTTGTGTTGTTGTAAAATTTGGCGTTTTTTATAAATCGAAAATGAAAAAACAACAATTTATTTTTAGTTTGTTAAATACTTGTTGTATGAATGTTTAGTTGTTGTTTTTTCGGATACAAGTTGTTTACGGTTACCAAAAGCCCAGAGAAGTGCAGGCAGTTTGAAACTTATGACGGCGCGGCGGACGGGCAACCAACCAGCGAACCATCATTAAATGAAGAAGATAATGATGACGTTAAAGAGCAAAACCCATGAAAGATTAAAAAATCAGTTTTACTTTTAAATGTAGGAATTTTCGGTGCCGATATTTTTAAATTTTCTTTTTTTAGGTTTTTATTGGATTAAATTAAAAGTACAGGCAGTTTGGCAGCTGGCCTAAAGTGCCATGAAGGCTCTTCTCTTCAAGTGGTTTTTGGTTTCCTGCAAACGCTCGTTACCACATCTTACGTAACACTTTTGATAACGAAGAAGATCTTCGTCGATGCCTGGCATTTTATATTATCGAATTTCATGAGTCTGTTATGGAAGCAAAAACAACAACAAAAGAAAAACAAAACCAACAAGTAGGTTTTGCTGTTTCTTATCTAACTTCCGTGTCACATCTTCATGTTAAATCAGGCCTTTTTTCGGTGCTTCGGCAGACGGAGTTTGTTGTATTAAATTTAAAAAAAAATTTATAAAAAATCGAAAGAAAAATATTGAACCGAAAACTTAATTAAGATAAATTAAGGCTTGCCTTTGCTGGCGATCTGATCCTTGACGTGGTTGCAACATGTTGCAGTTTAATTTTTAACGTTTTTTATTTTTCATTTTTGTTTTGCACTTTTTAAAGAGTTTCATTTTTATGTAACAACTTGCAAAAAGGCATCGTATTATTTGCGACTCTAAAGACGAACTGGAAGATTAACTTTTTAAATTTTACCTGCTTTTGTTGGTGTTATATTGGCTTCTCGCTATTTGCATTTAATTGCACTAGAACCAGCCGGCGATCGGGGGCCCTTTCATCAAATGAGGGCTGCTGAAGTTTAAAAAAAATAATAAATAAATAATAATAACAATAAAAACAACATATTTTTTTCACATTTTCTATTATTCGTTAGCCAACATCAGCTATAAAAAACAAACAAACAATCAAAAATACTTTGAGTGTTTTTAGACCAAACTTAACACTCTCTTTACGGCTTTTATACTACGAGTTAACAAAAACTCATTCAACTGTGTTTATTTACACAAGAAAACCTCTCAAATGATATACTTTTTATCAATATCGATGGACGTTTAGGTTCCTAAAAGTGTACCACAAATCTTTATGTGGCACATATAACATTTTGCTTTCACTGGGTATTTGTAAACAAAAATAAGTCAATGGAATCCTTTCTTCAAACGCTGTTACTAAAAAAAATTCTTTTCACTTTTTCCTATTATTCGTTACCCAACATCAGCAATAAAAAACATAAACAAACAAACAAAAAAACTTATTCTGCTTTTAGTCCAAACTTAACACTCTATTTACTTCTTTTTAACTTACGAGTTAAGAAAAACTCATTAAATTGTGTTTATCTACACAAGAAAACCTTTCAAATGATATACTTTTTATCAATATTGATGTACTTTTAGGTTCTTAAAAGTGTACCACAAAACTTTATGTTGCTTCTATAAGATTAAGGAAATAGTCAAGAATTTTAGGTGAACTGTTTTAAGTGCAGAATTTCGAATTTATTTTTTCTTTTAAAAATTCTAATAATTATTATTATATAAAGTTATAGAAATATAATTATTAATCGATTAATATTTTTGTTTGTTTGCTGACAAGTTTTAGTCGAATTTTATTTCGAACTTTAAACAAGTAAAGCGTAAGCGAATTATTTCTATTTTATATTTGACACAAGGATAAATATCAATCGAGCTATTGTGCGAAGTTTAAACGATTAATCGATAAGCAAATAATCGATTTAGAGAAAACGATTAATTTATATTCTCTCTATACGAATTTACTATGTCGATGAGTATTAATTTATGTTTCGTTTTAAATTGAATCGTTGAATCGATACGTGGAAAATTATCCATTTTTATTAGAGCTGCTGTTCGTTTATCGATAAATTTCTCTTGTCGATTCAATTTTTATTCGAACTTTAACAAAATAGTCCATAAATAATAAGAGATTAATTCTTGTTTGTGTAATGATAAATATTAATCGAACTGCCATTCGAAAATAAGTCGATTAATATAATTCGAATTCGCATGGGATTTTGATTCGATTAATCGACATATAGAAAACAACTAATAATCATTGATATTATATATCATTTTAATATGTCAATAACTATTTATTTATTGGGCTTGTTTTTTTTCAATATCAATTTCTTTTCGTGTGGCTGTTCGTTTGTCGTTTAATTATAGTCCGAATTTTATGCGATTTCAATTCGTCGTAAATGTTAAACAATTAATTATTATTCTCTTTGTATAACGTTTTCGAATAAATTTTAATCGATATTTTATTCGAAACTTCGTGGATTAATTTGAACACAAATAACGATTAGTTTTTATGGGTGTGGGTTTATTTTTAATTATTTTCTTTGGCCAAGAAATATTAAACAAGTTTCTTCCGAACTTTAATCGAGTAATCGATTAATATAAACGGTTAATTTTTATTTCTGTTGTAAATATTTACTTTTCGATAAAAATTAATCGAATCTGTATTCGAACTTTAATTGAGAGAAAGTAAAGGGCCAATTTTTATTTGCGCTATAGCCGGAGGAACAATTAATATTAACGGGTGTTTTTTTATGGAGTAACACATTTTTTAACTATAATAAAACAAGAAAATATATTTTCAATATCAATGAAACGGGCTTTAATCGAAAGACAATTTTATGAAATTTATGTTAAAATATTATTTCGGCCTTTTGGCCGCCACGGCTGGCGCTCTGAAAGCTCCATCTGGCATACAAATTTCAAACAACTTTTCGTAGCATTTGCGGCCTTATTTTGCCGATAACTTTTCGTATGTTGATTTCCAGGTGTTCAATCGCTTGTGGTTTATCAAGGTAAACAAGTGACTTAACATAACCTCAAAAAAAAATAATAATAATTATTCGATGGAGTTAAATCCCACAATCTTGGTGGCCAATTATTAGGGCCATTCTATGCGAAATTATTTTTTCCTTAAAAGTTTCTTTGAGTGAATCAATTGTAGCGCCCGCTGTGTGGCGCCACATATCGGCAATATTAATGCCAGGTAATTGAGGTACGTAAAAATTCTGAATCTTATTTCCTATACCGTTCACCAGTAACGGTAACATTCGGACCATCATATTTTTTTTTTAAATATATGGACCAATAACTGCGCCAGTAATTTTCTGAGAATTTAATGGTGTTGCGACAAAAGCTTGTGCATTCTTTGCACTCCAAATGCGACACTTCTGCTTAGTGGGGCACCCTTTCAACCAGAAACGGACTTAATCGGAAAATAAAATTTTGAATAGATGATTTTAACGAACAGAACAGTTATTTTTATTAGAAATTTCTACAATTTGCACGCGTTGCTCTGGCGTAAGTCGGTCCATAATGAAATTTCAAAGCAACTCAAATAAAAAGCAACTGTCAGCTGATAAAATGGCAGTGATGCCAACTCCATGTTGTGACACTGCAAAAAAAGCACCCATTATAACTTTTTATTCGTTTAATGGTTGAATAATAATTCTGTTATTTGTAAGGAAAATTGATATTAAAAAATATAATTTTTGCTAAAAAAATTTAATAAAAAAAAATTTTTAATAAAAATTTTGAACTAAAACCACAACTTTTGTTTAAACATTCTCTTTTATTTTTTAACAAAATAAGTAACTAAAAATTAATTTAACAACTTGTCGTATCCTTTTTTTCTTATTCAATAATATGTTTCTTATTTACAAAATATTTTTTATTGATTTTATTTTTTTATATAAAATTAACTCGTATTTTTTATACAACTTCTTGCGTTTCTGTTTCTGTTTCAGCCGGTTGTATAAAAAATTCGAGTAGATGACTAATTTGTACAGAACTTAAGAACTAAATGCAAACAAATTAAAATAGAAATGGTGCGATTGTGTTTCATGATGTTTGAATGGAAAAGAAAAATATAAATAGAAAATGAAAAAAATTGGTGGCATGAATTTACAATAAATTTCGCTTAAATGAAGAGATGCAATTGGGAAAAGGCGTGATGGCGTGGGTTATATAACAAATACTTTTGGAATGAAATCGAGTTAAATTCGGGCAGATTGAAAAGAAATTAGTCTGGGAGGGGTTTAAACAATTTTTGGAATGTTTATAAAACTATTTGTTGATGCGTCAACTTTGAGTTTTTTTTTAACGATTCAATATATTGAAATTGTTTCAAAACTTTTTAGCTTTTAACCGGTTTCTACCGCTGGCATTTTATTTGTAATTTAATCAAATTTATTATATTTTATTATTAAAAAAATAAACTTGTTTCGTTTATCTAACGAAATATTCGTCTGCACCTTTTTAATTAATTAATTCAAATTTATATTTTTTATTTTCAAAGTGCATCTGTAACGTTGGTTAGACTTTCTAATATTTTTCAAACAAAAAATGAACGCATATTAAATTTGATGTTTGGGAGATTATGACGAAAAAATATAAAATGCAGAAATTAAAAATGTTTGCCTTTGAAAACATTTCAAAACATGGCCAAAATCATATTTCATTCAGCCCATATAAAAGTTACAACTAAAACGATGCAGAACTCAAACACGATTATCTCTGTTTATTACCTGCTATCAAAATCGTATGTAAACGAGCCACCTTCTAATCGGTGCACCGTCTTAACGTTAAAGTACAGCACGATGCCGGTATTACAAAACTGACGGCGTATAATAAAATAATAACCGTTGGGGAAGAACGAAAATTTAACAACAAAAACCCCTCTAATTAAATATGAAATTTTTGTTCAAAACCCAGCCCGCCATTACAGCTCAGTCTGGGAGACAGGCTCTCCCGAAATAAAATTTACCCTGTCAAAATTGCAAAAGAAAAAAATCGCAAAAAAATTGAATTCCCTAAACATTTTCAAAAAAGATGAGTGAGTGTTTGTTTGATTTTGAAAAAAAAAACAGGACGAAAGGCCCACATGACTTCTCAGTACTTGTGACAAAACATTAAAAAATTTAGGTTTTAAATAATATTTAAAATTGGTATTTTTTATGGCATGTTCTTTTCTAGAAAATATGCAACATTCTTGCACTTTTTTCTAAAGAGTGGCCGTTTGGAGGAGTTTTAGAAAGACGTTAATTTTCTTATGGGCTGTTTCATTAATTTCTAAAAAATTCCTTACATATCAAATTCTGCAAAAAATGCAGAATGTTGACTTTTTCTAATGAAAAGTGTAAGAAATGTTGCCCTATTTTCTAGAAAAAAAAAATCAGCTTAAAATTTTGTTTGGCCTTTCTTACGTTAATTGTGTATTATAACCTACAAAAAAAAAGGAGGGAGGGAGGGAGGGAGGTAAATCCTACGGTATTAACAAAACTTAGACTTAATCCCAGCCATGGCTAATGGGCACCCAGACTTTTTCCCATACCGGCTTCCATACCTTTTTCCATTCCTGTACTTTGACCTCTTTCCACACGGGCACTTGCATGGATTTCCATTCGTCCTTCCAGGCCTGTTTCTTTTCCGTAGCCCACACCTGCTTCTTTTCGGTACGCCAAATTTGTATTTTTTCCTCGATCCATGTCTCCCGCTTCTCCTTGATCCAGATTTGTTTCTTCACTGGCTTCCATATTTGTATCCATTCAACTTTCCATTCCAGCTTCTTCTCCGTTTTCCATTCTTGTTTCTTTTCTGTTTTCCATTCCTGCACCTTTTCCGTTTTCCATTCCTGTTTCTTTTCTATTTTCCATTCTTGCACTTTTTCCGTTTTCCATTCCTGTTTCTTTTCGGTTTTCCATTCTTGCTTCTTTTCGGTACGCCACACTTTCTTCCATACTGGCTTCCAAATCAATTTCTTACGCCATAAATCATGGCTGGTGTACTCCCAGCCATCGTGATCTTTGCCCAAATACTTTTCGCCTGGTATGCCCATTTTAACCCATTCGGGTACAAACATTTTTTTCCAATCGGGCACTTGCACTTCACGCCACACCGGCACTTGTATTTCTTTCCATACCGGCACTTGTATCTCCTTCCAAACGGGCACTTTGATCTCCCGCCATACGGGCACTTGGATTTCTTTCCATACGGGCACTTGTATCTCCTTCCAGACCGGTACTTGTATTTGTTTCCAAAATGGTTTGGTGATTTTCTTCCATTCTGGCACTTTGACTTCCTTCCAGGCCGGCACTTCACGCTCTTCGATATGTGGCTTTTTGATGACCTTCCAGTCCGGTACTTTTTCTTCTTTCCAAACTGGTACTTTGACTTCTTTCCAAATGGGCACCTGCACCTTTTTCCATTTTGTTTCCCAGGCTTCTTTCTTAACAGTTTTCCACACCTGTACCCAGTCTTCTTTCCATACCAGTTTCTTCTTCCACTCACCTTCGGGTGGATGGGCCAAGGCAAAGCTGACAATAAGAGCACAGCTGGCACCCAAGAGCTAAAACAAGAGAGTGAAGCAAAAGAAGAGAGAGGTAATTCAGTTAAAGTTTGTATTTCAAATGCATGTGAGTGTGTGTGTGTGTGTTAATAGTCTCAACATACTCCTACAATATTTTTTGCAAACTAAAAAAGAGTTAAATTTTATTGTTAATTGTCTTAACTGTTTGTTTTGCACAATTTTATTTTTATTGTGCTTCGTATGGCTTTTGCGGCATGCGAAAATAATTTATTTTTCCTTCATGTCATAATTTACATGTAAATTGTTTAACAGAGAAACATTAACAATTAAGGAAATTGTGTTATTATTCACATGCTTGAATGCTTTAACATGTGCGTTGCAGGATGTTTCAGCAACAATGTCGCTACACAGAGATGTTGCTAGCGGTCAAAAGTTAAATGGAAACGTTAATTAGAATTATTTATTGACGGTTCTAGAAAAAAGTTCATTATTTAATTTTAATAAAAAACGGTTCATACAAAATTTGGCTTTTTTCATAAAAAATGATTTTTATTTAGTTCAATATATTGCTACAAGAACTAATTTTAAATCTAACTTATTTTCGCGTAATACATAAATATATTTATTTAAAAATTGTATATCAAAATATTTATTCGCTAACGGAAAATCAAAATTAAACCTTAAATCTCATAAATTTTCAAATCTGTTAAATGTTTAATTGAATATATTTTACGTTTCGAAATTAATTTGTATATTTTGACAAAACTATTAAAATACTTTAAAACTTTTTATATTAAAGGTAAAATTTTATTGTAAAATGGATATTCGAAATTGTTTTCGAATTATTAAACAAATTTCGAAATTAAACAATCTTGAAAATTGGCTTAAAAATATTGCCTTCTATATATTTTTATCTTGCAATTAAGTTTAAAATTGTACAATTTCACGTTCCATTCGATTTTCGAAATGACGAAATTAAGTGAGAAATGGTATAAATTATGTTATTATTATGTTTAATGTTAAAATTAAACTTTTTTTTATAAAATAGAAATTCGAAATTTCGAACACATTTCGAAATTAAACTAGAAATTTCGAAATCCAATAAAATTCAAAATATGCTTAAAAGCTTTACTTTATTCATAACGATTCGGATTTTAAAAGGTTTTTTTGCTAATATTTCCAAGCAATTAAGTTCGAAATATCGAAAATACATAAATTTCTTGCATAAGTAAATCCGTAATTAGAAGAAAATATTTCTTTTTACAAAAATTCGAATATAATTTGGTAAATTTTTAAAGTTGGCTCTCAAGTTTATGAATTTGTATATAATTTTTTTAACAGCGAAAATTCGAACTTCATACCGAAGACGTAAAAGTTCACTAATTTATTTTGTTTCAAAATTCTAGTGATACCATTGATATTTCCATTATTCGACATGTTAAATTTACTGCTTTTAAATAACGCGAAAATTCGAAATTATTTTCGAAAAAACATAATTAAAAGATTTAGACTCAAAACTGTAAATTTTCTCCGAACAATTTAACATAATAAATAATTTTTAATTTTTCTGTTATTTTAAACACGAAGACTATACTCGAAGATTTTAACCATTTTCGAACAATCTAGTCTTAACGAATATGTTTGCTATGCCTAAAAGCGTTATATATCTGTAAAACTAACAAATTTAGAAAAAGATTCTCTTGTTTTTTACAAAAAACGAAACTTCGAAAATTCGAACATATTTCGAAAATTTTGATTTTTGTATTTTGTTATCCCAATAATAATGAAACCACTGAATTGATATTTTTTGTAGTCCAAAATATTAATTTCGAAAATTCGAACATAATTTATTTATATTTATTTTACACAGAACACAGCGATTCTCATGAACAGTTCAGACAATGACACAGTAAATAAAAAATATATTATTTTTCAAGGATTGTAACAAATAAAATTTTGCATATATTTTTTAGGTTCATCTCTCATTCGATTTTTGTTTCAAATGATAGTTAACTCTTAAAAAGGCTTGATATTATATCATAAGCGTTATATTCGAACTTATGACTTAATCACTTTTTGAATTAGCGCCAAACAGTTTCCATCACTCAACGTTATTCCTTTCCAACATGAATAGTTTTTATGAATTTTTTTGTTATAAAAGTCGCATCTCAATTTCTTATTTCTTTATTTATTTCAAATATTTCACTTTAAATCCATGTTCCTTTGAAATAATCTTTTAGTTTTAATTAATTGTTTACAAAACAATTTTAATTTGTATGTGCATTTTTGCAATATTTCATTGAGATTTCATTTCATTTAAATAAAAACATCACCCACCAATAAATTTAGGGATCTCATATTTAAAACTCCCCTCTTTGCCGCGTTAAAAGGCGTTAAACTTCAACTTAGCACCAGTAATTGTCTGCCTCTGTTGAGGTCTTCTAATATAACTGCCCACATTTCTCCACAACGGATCTATTTATATTATGGAAAAAGATCATCACCAGCCAGGCAGCCATCAACAAGAAAACTAAATTCAACAAATATGTTGACTGAAGCGCATCAGCTGCTGCTCTGCTTGTAAAGTCGTGGCGAGTTGAATGAAAACAAGCCGAGACCGAAAGCGATAGTGCAACATAAAAAGTGTTAAAAGAGCCAAAGTAGTAGAGAAGAGCCGAAAGAGTCAAAAGAAAATCTCTACACAAAATTGTTTATTTACAAAAATGCACCGAATGAACAACAAAAACTCACGCTTGAAATGAAATTACAACAGAGATGGAAAATAGAGTTTTTAATTTTCAATATACCAACAGATTACGAACATATTAAATCGCTTTTCAAATTCATTTTTAATGTACTTTTAAATAGACTATTTAAAAAATTCATTGTTACAAAAATTTGTTCTTATAAAAAGGGTTTCTTAAAGAAAAATCCATTAATAATTAAATAAATAAATACCTTTAAGCAAAAGTTTCTTTTAAAAAAAGTGCTTTCGAATAAGTACCTTTTGCAAATGTACCTTTAAGTTTGTAACTTTTATAAAAGTACTTTTGAATAAATGAAAATATATATATTAAGAAAGTACCTTTTAAAAATACGTTTCAAAAAGTACTTTTTGAAGAACCACAAGTTAAAAATTTACCCCTTTTAAAAAATAGCTTTTGTAAAAGTACACATTAAAAAAGTACCACTTTTAAAACAGTACCATTTTAAAAGAGTATGTACTAAAAAAATTAATTTGGAAAAAGTGCCTTTCAAAAATGTACTTTTTCAGATATACCCTAAGAAAATACCGTTTAAGAAAGTACTTTTAAATCAAATACCTTTCAAAAAGTATCTTTTAAAAAAGTAAATATAAAAAAGTACCTTTTGAAAACAAGCTTTGAAAATGTACATATGAAAAAATACCTTTTGTAAAAGTGCATATGAAAAAAGTACCACTTTTAAAATAGTACCTTTTTAAAAGAGTATGTACTAAAAAAATTAATTTGGAAAAAGTGCCTTTCAAAAATTTACTTTTTCAGATATACCCTAAGAAAATACCGCTTAAGAAAGTACTTTTAAATCAAAGACCTTTTAAAAAGTATCTTTTAAAAAAGTAAATTTAAAAAAGTACCTTTTGAAAAATACCTTTTGCAAAAGTACATATGAAAAAAGTGCCACCTTTAAAACAGTACCTTTTATAAGAGTATGTTTTAAAAAATTAATTTGTAAAAAGTGCCTTTCAAAAATGTACCTTTTAAAAAATACTATTGAAAAATACAGTTTGAAAAAGTACGTTTTAAGCAAATACCTCTTAAAAAGTACGTTTTGAAGACATACAATTCTCTTTAAGAAGTACAAATGAAAAAAGTACCCCTTTTAAAAAGAACCTTTTGTATGCTTTAAAAAAAGGCAATTTGAAAAAAGTCCCTTTCAAATATGTACTTTTTGAAACAATACTTTTAGAAAATACCATTTAAAAAGGTACTTTCAAAACAAAAAGTACCTTTAAATAAGTCCTCTCTATTTGCTTATATATAATTTTGTTTCTTATGATTATCACAAAGTTAACAATCTCTAGAAAAAAATCCAACATATTTTTAATATTAATGAACTTCCCATCCCTGGTCCTTAAAAGCTTGTTTAGCAAATGATCATTAAGCTGTGAGTACTCCCTGCTCTTCTGTTGAAAGGAACTTAAAAGAGATCGCAGTTTGCAACTTGCAGTCGCTTATCTCTGCAGCGAAGGAACGAATTTCGTGCAAAAACTTGAACTTCTCAGTTTCGGGACACACGATACTTGTTTTATTAGATATTCGCCAATAACGTATTTAGTCTTGAGTTGAATTGAGACACACACTGCACTGGGCCAAGTCAGTGTGCTGGCAAGGTTGAAGCCTTCGTTGTTGCAGGAACTAAAATGTTTTTTTTATTTACAGAAAAACTTTTATAGTCTTAAAAATGTGTAGAGTTGCAATTTTTATTGCCGCAATTATTGTGTTTGTTGGTTCGCACTTGTTAATTGTATTTGAATTCAGGGCGATTTCTGATGAAATAGAATTTAGAATTTATAAAAAGCGCGGTACCAAAATTTAGGAGAGGACCTATTTGTCATTATTTTGTAAAAGCAACTGATCGTTGCAGTGTTTGTTGATTTAAAGCTAAACGAAGAACCAGTCCGAATCGCACCTGCTTTCTAATAGCGTTTTCTTTTCTGGAAAAGTGCGACATTTTTTCACTTCTTGTCTAAAAATTTGCAGTTTGGAGAAGTTTTAAAATAGAAATTATGTTTCGTAACAGATGTTGGATCGATCTATAATAAATTATTTGTTATCAAATCACAGAATGCTACCATTTTCAAAAAAAGTGTAAGAAATGTAGCATTTTTTCTAGAAAATAATAAAACCATTTTTTTTTGGAAAACGTGTAAAATTTGTGCATTTTTTTTTTCTAAAAAGCAGCAGTTCGGAGGAGCTTTCAAATTGTTTATTTTCAAATTACAGAATGGTGCCGTTTTCAATAAAAAAAAAGTGTAAAAAATGTTGCATTCTTTTCTAGAAAAGAGTGAAAGCGTTTTATTTTCTGAAAAAACATGTAACATTTTGGAGGGGTTCTAAAGCAGAAATTATTATAATAAATTATTTGTTCTCAAATCACAAAGTGTAGCCGTTTTTAATGAAAAAGTGTAAAAAATGTAGAGTTCTTGTCTATAAAGGAATAATAGCGTTTTCTTTTCTGGGAAACATGTACAACTTTTGCACTTTTTTTTCTAAAAAGCAACAGTTTGGAAGAGCTTTCAAATTCTTTATTTTTCAAATTACAGAATAGGGTTCTTAATAAAAAAGTGTAAAAAATGTCGCATTCTTTTCTAAAAAAGAATAAAAGCGTTTTCTTTTCTGAAAGATTTGTAAAATTTTGGAGGAGTCTTAAAACAGAAATTATTAAAATAAACTCTTTGCTCTCAAATGACAGAATTTTGCCATTGTTAATACAAAAGTGTAATAATTGTAGCATTCTTTTCTAGGAAAGAATAAAATCGTTTTCTTTTCTGGAAAACATGTAAAATTTTTGCACTTTTTTTCTAAAAACCAATAGTTTGGAGGAGTTTTCACATTCTTTATTTTCAAATTACAGAATGTTGTTCTTAATTAAAAAAGTGCAAAAAATTTCGCATTCTTTTCTAGTAAGTAATAAAATCGTTTTCTTTTCTGGAAAACGTAAAATTTTTGCACTTTTTTTCTAAAAAACAATAATTTGGAGGAGTTTTCAAATTACAGAATGTTGCCATTTTCAATAAAAAAAAAGTGCATTCTGTTCTAGAAAATAAAATCAGCATAATTTTATTAGACAAAAGACAGAATTCGTTAAAAAAAAATGTTCGTGACATTGACCGAATTTCCTCGTCTATCATAGACGTTTTAGCTTGTCTATTCTTGAACTACTAAAAGCACCCTGGCGATATTAATGGAATTCGGTGTTGGCACATAAGCCCGAAGATTTCTTTTGGGGAACTTGGGGAAGTCGCTTTATTACATATGCTTCAGGGCATTTTATGCTTTTTTCCCTCCTAAAATTATTGTGTGTGTATATCTTAAAAAAAACTAAGCTTTGCTTTCAAAAAAGTTTACGTTCTTTTCTCAATAAGTTGCACAAAAAAGTGCTAACAAGTTTTGCACTCATCACTAATATTACTTGTATTGCCAATTACTTTTATTGTTAAAAACATTAATTTTATATCGAAATATTTATTGCCATACTAAACTCAAATTTTGATAGGAAAGTGTAGCGGTCTTCGAAAACAGCTGTTCTGCTTTGCTGTGTAACTTGAATATATAAAACTGATATTGACTTTCCCTTGTGCTTTGGAATACTTATCACGTCTTCTGAATTCAAAACATTTTTTTACCGATTTCTTTTTCAAAATATCAACGGCAACAAACCGTCTGCTCTGCCCTTATCAACCTCTAGTAATTAAAAATAAAAACACTTGCATCATTTCAGATTTTGAATGTTTCAAAAAAATTGCCTAAAAACAAATAAAATTTCATTGCGTATCTTATTTTGGTTTTATTTTATTGTTATTCATAATCATATTTAATAATAAAATTATTGAATACAATAGGAAATGATATCTTGTTTTCTTCAGTTTAGCTCATATAAAACTAATTACATAAGTTAGTTGAGTATGTTGACGACAATGCATTTAATTATTTATTTATTTATTTACATTAACAATAAAATATTTCTAAATATGTAAATTGCCATTTAAATATGTTTTAACACGTTAATGATGCTGTAAAAAATATATCTGTTTGATGGGATGTAGTGGAACTTTCCACTCATGCTTGCGAGTATGCTGACGAGCATGCGCATGCATGTGAGGACATGCTTGAACTTGCGCGATACATGTTCATCTGATGGACGGAGTCTCATCTCTAGTGTCTTTGAAACAAACAAAATATTTAATACTTTTTCTTTTACAACTTTTTAGTTATTAATTTGAACGCTTGTTATTTCTGGATGGACTTTGCATTTGTCTTCTTGTATTTCTTTGTTGTTGTTATCAAAGAATTATTCCGTGATGCCCACTTAGTGCTTTTCAAATATCTTCACCAACCTGGCCCTACAAGGCGGTTTTAAATATTTTCCTACTTCTTGTTGGAGCAAATAAATAGTTTCCTTGTTCAAATCCTCTTGATTCGCAAAATAATTCCTTTTAAATTGAGAGAGTTTCACTTTTTAAGTTTTAAAGTGACGAGTATTTAGAACAAAAAATAAAATATGCTTTGAATTTACCGCTCGTAAATAAAACAGCTTCCAAGTATCAAAGCGATCGTGTTACAACGACACATAGAAAAAAACAAACCTGCCACCATATTTTCACTGTCACCAGTGTGACATCCGTTGCGATTTTGTTTGTCTGGACATGAGCCTTAAAACAGCCCACAAAATATAAATGTATTAAAAGCGTTAAATCGCACGATCGAGCCGGCCAATTGATCAGCCCCAAACGTAAAATAAAAATCAGTTCTCAGTCGGATCATTGTGTAAATTGCTGGGTGGCATGTGGCACCGTCTTGTGGACTGTCACCACATGGAATAAAATTGTCAGCAAATTTAACTCGCAAAAAGGTATACTCTTTAGGCCCACTGTATGCAAAGTCTTGCTATGTTGTTTCAACCAATTAATATTAATTCAACGAAATATTAATTCAACAAAAATTCACCGCAACGGTAGTTTTCTGTTAAACAAATAACGAGCGATTATGTCGCGGTCTCTGTACGCTCACATATTTGTCTTGTTGATGAATTTAAATCGGGAGAGGTAAAACTAATGCACGCGTTACTGGCTCTATGAACTTCGGATATAAATTTATTTGTTTTAAATAAATTCCCACTATTTGAAAATGGTAACAGAGTTTTCGAATAAAACGCACGTCATCTGAACTGTTTATATTCGTTTTAAGTGCTTTTTACTGGGGCGAAAGGTTGGCATCACTGAGCCTAACCTGCCTCAAGTAGTTGTTTGTTGTGATTTCAAGATTGTGTAACAGCATGAGCATGAGACATTTCCTCAAAAGTACGGTAATTAGAAAAGAGAAGTCAAGTTCAGTTTCTTGTTTGTTTGTTTGTTTTTCGTTCTTTCTCTTTTTCTCTTTTTCTTTTATTTTTTACTCTATTTCTCTTTTTTTATTTGATTTCATTTCAACTCTCACTTTCATATGCTACCTGTTTTCAAATACAGCTGCTCGTCTTGGCCAAGTTATTGGAGCACACAATGCACCAGTTTGTTGGTGTGATATAATTTTTTTTCTTTTGCTTCTTCTTAATAACGTTTCTTAATGCCATTTAAATGTATCACGTCACGTATTTAGTGCCATCGTGACATCGATCTGGCAAATGGCTGTGTTATTTGTTTTCTGTGGGCATTTTTGAAATAAAATTTGAATTGATTGGAATCTAATGGCACAGAGCAGAGCGCCCAATTGCGCTAATAACCAGTGATTTACGAACTTAAAGACGTCGTTTATTAAATTATTTTAATTGCCAACAAGGCTTTTTTTCTTCTTCTTCTTTTTAGTTGAACACTTAATGGGCAATTGACGATTTATCTCCATAAATTTGTTAGTGAGGTTATGGTTAATTGCGTTTTTGTTTTCAATTATTTCGCTTGTTATTCGTAACAAAGTTGGTCAATTAAGTTTTTTTTTTACTTAAAATTAAAATAAAAAAAATGTTTAAATCAAATTAACATTAAAAAGTACTCGTACTAATCAAAATAGTTAATTAACGTGAGTTGTAAGTTGCAACTTGGGCAACCCGAATCTGGTTCAGCTAATATCTTTTCTCATATTTTTTACTTTTAAACGTTTCACAAGTTTGTTGTGATACAAAAGAAAATGATAATGAAACGACTATCTTCACGCAATAACATCAGCGATATATTGTCATATATAATTTAGTATTTCATGAATTCGTTTCTGGCATGGAATCTTAGATTTCTATATCTCTTTTAAATATCTTGAATATTGATTTATTCGATTCTCTTAAATTTTAGTAAAGCAAAAAAATTGTTTATCCTTTAGCAAAGATTCGCAAATTAGCTATTATGAACTATGAGATAGTTTTAAGTTGTAGCGTGCGTCACGAAAAGTTAATTTCGAAAACACACTATGGCATTTGATGTCAATGCATATGGGCTGTCATTTGGAGAATTAAAAGTTTAGAAGGCAACAATACATATATAATGATATATATGGCCCAAAATACCATAGTACGTTTTCGCCTTACGGATATTTTTTTTTATATTGTGAGTGGAAGGAATTGTTTTAGCGTACTCTCAGCCAGAACAAAAAATATATGAAAAAAATGGAAAACGGTTAAACCTAAAGACCTTATCTCTGCAACTTCCCGTTTATTTTATCCGCAACGCTATCAAAACGTGGTTTACCCTTTTGGACCAAAAAAAACATTAATTCTTCGGTATCGAAGATTCGTTTTTGTTTAATTTTTAATACTCATTTAATATTCAAAATTTTATAACTTTTGAATTCATAAACCGATTTTCACGCGATTAAAGTAGATTGATCTAGTTCTTCGAGTTTTATAAAAGTAACGAGACCACCAATTAATTGGATATATAATTTTGGAGTGTATTAAAAAAATCACTTTTTTCGAACTCTTTTCGTTCACGATATCTTACAAACGGATTAACCGATTTTGAACCGTGTTTTTTAAATCTTGAGAGCTGCTTAATATCCGGAAACGATCGGAAAGTCCTTTGAAAGTTATTTTAAAAAAATCACTTTAAAAAATATATTTCTTCTAAGTTTTTTTAATTAAATTTCTGGAATCTACCGATTCGAATCGGTTTAAATTCACAGGAAATCTATGTTCAATAAAATCTCTTAGAACGGCATATTTGGTTGAAATCAGTCAACCGTTTCATAGTTATAAGCGGGTCACATACACACATACAAACAGACATTATGACGGGTTCTCAAAATTAGTCAGGGAAGCTTCCTACGACCTCAAAAGGTCGAGATCTGATGACAACTCGATTTGTTTTTACAGAGTAAAACCAATAACTTCCCGATTATTTGAAATTTGAAATTGAAGTTAGAAGGATGTAATCCTGTATATATTAAACGTGGTCCACGATCTCTAAATACTGCCTGCGACACTTTCAAAAAAATCTCGGGAAACTCATAAAATTTTTATGAGACACACAACTACGATGCCTTAGATCCCGATCTCCCGAGAGTTCGAATCCGCAGTCAGTCCTGTCTAATACATCTGGTCTGCATCTGTGCAGGTTTCTTGTCTCAATCACATTATCGACAGTGATTAAGACCGTCATGTACCAAAGCGCAGAATACAGCACCTTCTTTCGTCGCTACCTGTAGCAAAAATATTCATTCTATCCTCTAATCTGTCTTCATTTGTTCTCTTGATACTATCCCTCTCCTCTCCCAGCTCCAGCGCAATGCCCTGCTCGTCTCCTGAGCGCTGGTCCTAGTCATAAAAATTTAAACCGTTATAATTAAAAGTGTAGCGTCTTTCGAAAACAGCGCTGTTCTGCTCTGCCGCTTGAGTTGTAAATAAAAATCATGTTGTTAATTTCTTTTAAACATAAAAATTTAATATAAAAAATGTTTAATGAAATTTAAAATATAGAAACGCTGTTTTGCTTAATTAATTACTGTTTTTGCTACCTGCTAAAATAAGACTTATGTGTGTGTTTGTGTGTGTGTATGTATATGAGCATGTGTGTGAATTTTAATAGTTTTGTATAAACTGCCAACTTTTTTATTGTTCAATTTAATTTAAATCTACTTAAAACTGACCCACTTGTATTAAATTTAATTCCCCCTACGAAATTCATTCCTTTTATTATTTTTTTTTTTTTCTCTTCTCTGTTTAATGGCCTGGCTGCCGGCTGCCGGCTGCCGGCTGTCCTTCTCCTCGTACTAACAACCAAACGGCCTTGAGAGCAAATTGCAAAGTCATGATGCTGATTGTGGTGTGGAGTTTCTAAACCTGTACGAAGTGCAGCGGTACTGTTTTCTTTTTTTGTGGTTGGTAAAGCCCTTTTTTGTGGTTAAACAAATACAAGCAAACCAAACAACAACAACAACAACAGCAAACATATCTTCAATTGCTTTAAACATGAATAAGTGTTTTGCTGGTTGAGGCTTATAATTTATGGCCAAAATGCAAAGAAATCTTGAAAATGAAATGAACTGAAGTGGAGAATTATTTCACATTCACACTTTTAAAGATGAATGAGTGAGTGAGTGGCTGGAGTGACAAGACCCCGACAACAAACAAACAAACAAACAAACGGACGGACAGACAGCCAACAGATCGCACGGCTGCTTGACTTCTCAAGAGACACTCTTTTTGCAGTCACAACTGAAATTGATTTTCGATGCGGAATATAATTGTAATTGTTGGTGAATTTAATTAATAAAATATTTTGGGTTTCTTATAAAAAGTATTTGTGAGCTTTTCCCCTGCCACTTTAGAGAAATAATTTTTTATTTTTTATTGTTTTTTTAAGACAAAATAACTGTTATATAATTGAAATACTGTCCTAATCGTCAAGGGTTCCCAGTTGGAAATTGTTTCCACGCCATAAATGGTGTTTTATTTCGGATATTTTTTTTTTAAATTATTTAAGTAAAATTTTGGCAACTCGTGGTTACCAAAAAAAAAAAAATATTTATTGTTGGAATATTATTTTTTTAAATAAAATTTCCCAAATTTCTTCAATAAGTAGCAAGAATTCCCAAATTTGTGTCACAAATAAATATTGATATAAATGCCAAAAAGTATTTATTTTTCAATTTCTATTATTTCCCCTTCGACAAGGCTCCCCTCTGCTTTCCTTAGCATTCTAGAAAACAGTTCTGATAGCTTTTTATGTCCTGGGACTCTCTCAGTAACTCGGTTTCTATCTCTTTACCCCCTAATTCATAAACTATTGTTAATGAATGCTTTAAGCGATCTTTAACCATACAAAATCCATACTTAAAAGAAACTTTAATTTTAATAATCGTTTATGAATAACAGCGTGAAAATTTAAAATTTTAAAAAATTGGAAAGTTATTGGTTTTACTCCGTTTTGAAAAAATCGTGTTCTCATCAGATCTTGACGTTTTGAGGTTGTATGAAGTTTAAATGACTTATTCTGAGAACGCGTCACAATGTTTGATGTATGCATGTATGCATGTATGCGTGTGTGTGTGTGGCTGCGGGTGTATGTGACCCACTTATAACTTTAAAGCAGCTTGACCGATTTCAACCAATCTGATGGTGTTCTAAAGGGTTTTACTGTTAATTTGAACCGATTAGAACCGGTTGATTGCAAGAAATTTAATTAAAAAAACTTAGAAAAAATATATTTTTAAAGTGTTTTTTTTTTCAAAATAACTTTGAAAAGACCTTCCGATCGATTCTAGAGACTAATCAGCTCCCAAGATTAAAATACCACGTGGGCCACTACGAATCGGGTCAAAATCGGTTAATCTGTTTGTGAGATATCGTGAACGATAAGAATTCGAAAAAAGTGATTTTTTTAATAAACTCCAAAATTATATATCCAAACAGTTGCTGGTCTCGTTACTTTTATAGCACTGGGCAAAATACATCAATTCACTTTAATCACGTGCAAATCGGTTTATGAATTCAAAAGTTATAAAATTTATGAAAATTTTATAATTTTTATAAAATTATGAAAATTTGATGGGTATTAAAAATTAAACAAAAACTAAAATTCAATACCAAAGAATTAACATTTTTGGGTTCACAGGGGAAAACCACGTTTTGATAGCGTTGCGGATAAAATTAGCTGAAAGTTGTAGGGATGGTCTTTAGGGTCAACCGTTTTCCAAATTCTTTATGAATAGGGGAACGACACCTACATATGCAATGCAGTGCGCTGGTATCGGGAAGATAGCTGTTGAGAGGGGAGGAAGGGACAAGTTTCTGTGGCCATTCGAGTTAGACCTTCTCAAATTTAAGGTGATGCCGATATTTTGTGAATCTCTTTAATATTCAGAACAGGAAAAAATGGCAGTAGGCGCAACTGGTGCATGCAGTAGCTGAGTCATGACTTATGACTGCTATATTGATTTAAGCCAGACTTTGCTGTCATATAAAAATTGTTTAGTTTGAACTTGCATGTATTGTAAACGTTCATACTTAAAATTCAAACCGATTTGTTACATCTTTTATGCCAAGAATTCAGAAAAGTTATTTATTTTGTGCATATTTGCTCGAAAATGCGTTTTGAGTCATGTGTGTTTCATGCATATTGATGAACGGGAAGATGCTTAAAAAAGTACCACAAAACTTCCATAGACAAATTATTAATATTGTGCACATCTACGGAAAAATACCTTTTAAGGCGTATCCCTTCCATCAATATTGATGGACGGAAAAATACTTAAAAGTGTACCACAAATATTTGTTAGAAAAATTATTTAATATTCTACGAAAATGTTCACGAGCTGCTTCCGATAAATTCCGTGTGGTGTCCAAAATGTTTAAAATATTGCTTGAATTCTTCTGTAGCCTAAGAGCCAAATCTTTAATATTTTATCAAGCATTTGTAGCGTGCAGAAGCAATTTAACTTTTTTGATAAATTTTCCAGCTGGAAGTCGTTGTTACACAACATGAATTAAATTTAATTTCAATTTATTTTGCTTTTTGCCCATCAAAACAAAACAAAAAAATGAACTCCACAAAAATATTTCTGTACCAAAAAATTGGGTCAGTCGAGCATCAATTTCACAGCCAGCCAACATTATTACACTTATTGTTGTTGTTGTTGTTTGCTTTGCTGTAAAACAACCACAGCAAACATTTTTAAATAATAAAAAAAACAACAACAGCAACAAAACAAAATTTGCTCTATTTAATAAAGTTGGCCAAGTCAGTTTTTTGTTTTCTTAGTGTTTTGTAAATAAAAATTTCCATAAAAAGTAAAATCGGGCTCAAAAACTACAGTAAAACATCTTTCACAGTTGACTGTTCAATGGACGGCAGCATAAACAAAAACGCCTTAAGCCACTTTGTATTGAGTCCCATATGGACGCACAACAATTCGCCACAGTCGTCATAGTTGCTGCCGCTGCCGCTGCCGCTGTTGTTGTTGTTGATGCTGTTGTTGCAGATGCACAGTCGTACAATTGAAGAGTCAGTTACAGAAATCTTAACAAAACAACAATTTATGTTGTTGCAATAATATACGAGCCAGAGATTTCTTAAGCTGCATCTTGTCCAATCACTTTCGATTTGGTGCCAAATAACCAGTAGTTCTTGTTGTTCGTGGAATAGAGGCGACTTTGTACGGTACACTGAAGAAAAAAAAACAAATACTTGGAGAAGTTATTTAACATCAGTTTTGCTTTAATTAATTACTGTTGATATCTTTCTTTCTCTTTTACCAATTTGTAAACGCGTTGTATTTATCTACTCTGTCAGCTGGGCTATTGTGAGCATTCCATTCACAATAGCGCTACTCTTCGTGGAATATGCGTCATAACATGAAATGAAAATTCGCAGAATCAGTTTTTGTTTTTGTTACAATTGAGGAACTTTTAAATTCGTTCATTATGGACATCCAAGTCCCGGAGAATATTCGAAAAATTTTTTCAACTGTATCAAATATAGGATGTTTTTTTATAGAGTGATACAAGTTTAAATCATAATAAAACATAGTAATATATTTTTGATATCAATGAAACGATCTTTATTGGATAGAAAATTTTATGACATTATTGTTTAAATATGATTTCGGCCATGTGGCCGCCACAGCTGGCGCGTACAAGGCGCAAACTGGAACACCAATTTTCACAAACAGTAACATTTTGACCATCATCGTTTTTTGAAGACTCATTTGGGCCAATGACTCCCCCAGCCCATAAAGCGCACCAAACAGTAATTTTCTGTGGATGGAAATGGTGTTGCGACAAAAGCTTGTGGATTCTCCCCACTCCAAATGCAACAATTCTGTTTATTTACGTACCCATTCAAAACAAAAGTGGGCTTCATTGGAAAATAAAATTTTTAATGGACGTAGTGCACGATAAGTTCGACGAACAGAACCATTATTTTGATTAAAAATTTCCACAATTTGCACGCGTTGATCTGGTGTTAGACGATCCATAATGAAATGTCAAAGCAAACTAAATAAAAAGCAACTACCAGCTGTTGAATGGGTGGTCGAATAAAGCAGTGCTGCCAACTCAAAGTTGTATCACTCTATACAAACACCCTATAGTTCTCTGCCGTTTATTGACTGAAATATTTTATAAATTTCACTCGAATATTTAAGTATCATTCGAATACATTTTATTCCACTATTTAAATCTGTAAAAAGTTATAATAAAAAAGTTCCTCTTAAAATTTTTTCAATATATATCTTTCTTTCTTTAAAATAATTAATTAATTTTTCTTTCTTTCCTTAAAATAGTTTTTACTTGAATGATTTTTATTATTTAAATCGATTCGCAAGAAAGCTTAAATTAAAATGAAAACGAATCAAATAAAATACAAGTTACTGTGCAATTTCTTTCTGTGTAAAGTAAAAGTTATGCCAACTGAGCTGATTAAATAATAATTTTTACGGATGAATCCGAAAAGCTGCGTTGAGTCTTCATCACAAAATTACAAAATCGAAAAGAAAACGAAACGAAAATAATGTGTGGCATGTAGCCGTGATACAACCGCAGCAGTTATACCTGCCGCATGGCAGTTCGATAATGTTGTTTTAACAACTGCAGGTGCTGTTCATCTGCGTCTGTCCGCACGATGTGTGTTTTTGTACGCCAAATTTATTTTAACAGGATTGTTTTTTTCTCTTCTTTTTTAATTTTATTTCATTGAATGGAGAAATTAGTTTTTTTATCTTTCTTTAATTCACTGCCTCATCTTATGAATCCATGAAAAGAAATAACCAAAAATATTATTATGCAATTTAAACGAGTAATAATTTACTTGCAGTTTTTGTAATTGTTACTGAAATATTTTTATGGCAGGAGATGAAGAAAAATGTTGAAGATATTTTGAAGAATTTTAATTAATTGAATTCAAAATGCTGGTTTTCCATAGTGTTCCCTGGGTTTTATTACACATAAAGCGGCATGAGATGGTAAAGAGAGAGAGAGAGAGAGAGAGGGAGAAGAACTTTTGCAGTTCAGGCAAAAACCTTTTTGTTTGCAAATCAACTTCACGAAGACCTTCACAAAGAAAAATTTTAGTGTCACAGTGGACAGAAAAGTTTTATTAAAATAATTTTCAAAAGTAGTAATTCGAATATTTACTTTCATTTTTAATCATTTTTAATTGCATTGAATGCCTGAATCTCATTTCATACAAAGATTGCCATGAAGCCTGTGGGCAGGTAAATCTCTTGAACAGCCCAGTAAACAATTCTTTTTTTTCAAATCAATTCTAAACAATTTATTCATTCATTGAAAATTACACAGATAAATAATTTCATAAACATAAATAAAATTCAATAAAATAAATAGAAAAATGTTTACGAACCTGATTGCGAGAGGTCAAGATATTTTAGGTTGTATGATCGATAATAAAATTTTCTTCAATATCAGTAAAAAAAACATATATATATATATATATATATATATATATATATATATTTGTTTATCATTTCGTATAAATTGAAATTACCTTAAAAATATCAGATCCATGCACTGTAGCGTGCGTTACGGAAAATAATATTTCACTTGTATTAAGAATTAGGTGACAATTTCTTCCAATACTCCATAATTTTAAACCTGTTGTATGTGTTGTAGCGTGCGTCACATTAAAATTAGTTGTATGTGTTGTAGCGTGCGTTACATAAAATAAATTTGTTTATATTATATTGTGGGTAAAATAAAATAAAATATACAATTAAAATTTTGAAACAAAATGCGAACAAACCGTTCAACACTAAAGAAAGTAGCGTGCGTCACATATGAGAAATGTTTCTTTTTCTTTTATTTTCGACTCTTATCACTATTCTTAGTCTATACAACGCCAAATGCATACACTACAATCCTAAAAAAATACAACACTGCATGCACTACAATCCTAAAAAAATACAACACTGCAACGGAATCGGGAAACTTTCCCTCGACTGCAACTGTGGCGTCTGTTTAACGTGAACGAAAGCCGAGGCTCAGTTGTACAGACTGGAAAGCGATATATAATTCGTTGTATAGACTAAGAATAGTGGAAAGAGGAGAAAATAAAGGAAAAATAAAAATTTCTTATATGTGACGCACACTACTTTCTTTTTAATGTGCAAAGTTTTGATCAGATTTTATTCCAAAATTTTAATCTGCATTTGCCGAAAAGAATTACAGAGGTCTCGGAAAAGCTTTATTTTACCCACAATATAATTTATATAAATTTATTTTTTGTGACGCACGCTACAAGACATACAATTGATTCAAAATTATGGAGTATTGGAAGAAATGTTCACAATACGAGTGAAACATTATGTTCCGTGACGCAAGCTACAATGTATGGATCCGAATAATAAACAAAAATTAATTTTTACTAAAATTTAAGAAAATTTTACTGTCGATCGGACCAACTAAAATATCTTCTTGCATTCAGGTTCATAAACATTTTTCTGTTTATTTTATTTTTATTTATAAAATTCGTGGAACTGCACATATTTCTTGTGGCATGTACGATTATTTTGTTAATAAAGCTTTTCAATAAAGATATTTTTTCTGTAGCGTGCGTCACATAAAATTAGTTTATATAAATTATATTGTCTGTAAAATATAGTTTTTTTCAAGATCTCTGCAATGCTTTTCGACACATAAACTAAAATTTTTTTTAAAAGTGCAGAATTTCGTGCACTTTAGTGAACGTAGCGTGCGTGCCAGAGGATTGAATAAAAATTTTCAAAAATCCCAGTCTATTGTTTCACTCTACATTTTTGTAAATAAATTAAATACAAATTTTATTATCGCCAACTACACAAATGGAGCATAAAAATGCTTCTGTTTAATTTATTTCTAATACAAAATTGTGCAAAAACAATTCAGATGAGCAAATTTTTTATTTAATGGACAAAAAGTGTTTTTGCCAATTATTGTCTTGCCGTTTTGTTTGGGCCAGTTGGTGTTGACTACAATGTTTCCTTCGATTAAATGATGACATGCAAACCAAACGACAAAAAATAACAAGTACAGCAACAACAACAACAACAAGAAACACCGTCAACAATAATAATATGAAAACAAGCACTCTGCTGTTGCGTCACACGCAATTGCATGTACGGCCTTCACGCGTAAGCAAATTACAATTGACTTGGAACTAAAACGGCAACAAGAAATGATCACTTCAATTGCCGGGCGAGACGCTGCGCGGAGTGAAAAGTGTAATTATGATGGTCTATTGTGATGGATATTTGCATGAGAGTATGATGATTAAAAAATAATGATCGTTATGACGAAACAACTTCAGTGCAGATCGGCAGTAGCCGCAGTGAAATGATCACTTTGTTTCTTAATTATTAATTTGGCAAAAACGATCGAATTAAATTAAACTTGAAAAGTGACAGTCGTTTTCACGTAAATGGGACGGACATTTTTAATTCACTAAATTTTTTATTTTCGAAAATTCCGGGAAGTTTGAAAGGGCGCCATTTTACGGCTAAAAAAATTAAAGTAAGATTCATGCTGAAATTTCAAAACACAAGTTTCGTGAGTTGCTCGTTTTATACGCATCGTGTTTTAAATGCGTTTCTAAATTCAATTTGATTGTAAAACATTTTTATAAGACATAAATTCCTGTTTTTTGGCTTTTTGAAATTGAAAATTTTCTAATGGCGTTTTTTTCTAGAGAAAGTGTAACATTTTTTAGTTTCTTTTCTAAAAAGTGACATTTCAAAGGCGTGTTAAAAACGAAGCAGTTTTTCGTGGGAACTGTTGGATAAATTTCTAATAAATTCTTTATTTTCAAATGATATTATTTTGCCATTTTCTGTTGAAAAGTGCAAGAAATGTTGCCTTATTTCTTTAGAAAAGAAAACATCACAAAGTTATTGGTTCTACCCCGTTTTGAAAAAATCGAGTTTTCATCAGTTCTCGACGTTTTGAGATCCCAGGAAGCATCCCGAAATAATTCTGAGACCCCGTCGTTATGTCTGTATGTGTGTGTAAGTATGTGTGTATGTGTTTAAGTATGTGTTCCGCTTATAACCTTGGAGCGGCTTGACCGATTTCAAATAATGGCGTTCGAAGGGGCTCTACTGAATTGAGATCTCCTGTAAATTTTAACCGATTCGAAACGGTTGACACAAGAAATATTTTTGTTTAACGACAATGGGACGAACATTCTTAATTCACTAAATTTCTTATAAAAAAAAAATCCGGTAAAGCTTAAAAAAAATTAAAATTGATTTATAAAATAATTATCAAACGGCTTTACCGATAGATTCCGAAACTAATCAGCGCTCAGGATTAACAACCACATCGACCAATGCAAATCGGTTCAAAATCGGTTAATCTATGCGTGAGATATATCGTGAACGAAAAAGATTCGAAAAAAGTGACATTTTTAAAAAACTCTGAAATTGTATATCCGATCAGTTAGTATTCTCGATCCTTTCACAGGACTCGAAAAGCTCATTAAACTCTGCTACTCACTTGAGAACCGCTTTAAGCAAAAATATCAAGAAAAAATAACCCCATTGACGTGATCATTAGCGAAAAGCCACTCACGCTACCATCACCAATTGAAACGCAAGTTTTCCAGCTTTTGTCTGGCCCAGACGCTGGTAACTCAGCCTACATCTTGCAGTTGCGACTAAAAAATGAATAATTCCCATAAACGTCGTAAAAGTTTTTAAAATCACCATCATAAATTGCAAGTGCGAGCACGCATTTTTTTATGTTCATTAAAAACAAACAGCAAATGTTGCAACAACAATAACAAGAAATCTACCCACAAAAATAATTATGGGAAGCGTTACAGGCAGGCAGGCAGGCAGTCAGACAATCATGTTTTGTTGTGTTGTGATGAAGATGAAAAGCGACAACGTTCCATAATTGCAAGCAAAAACACGTCACAAACATGCGAGTCGATCATAAACTTCAGCATCCAACGCCGAGAGGAAGAAATAAAAACAGATAATTTTTTCTTGTTGTTGGTGTTTTTAATTGTAAATGCTTGTACTTTTGGCCGGTCTGCAATTGGGGCCGTTAATTTGGCTGCTTGTAAAGCGCTCTTGCAAAAGGTTGTCATAAATTCTGCCAGAGGACTTTAAAATAAATTAACATATAGACGAGGATCCTTTTTTAAAAAAATATTGAGCAGATGGGAAAAGTACGCGAGTTAATTTATTTGGATGCATGAGAAAAACACGTTGAAATCGTTTCATATATAATTTTTTCCCCCCAACTCAAGGCCAGAATGTGTTAAATGGCTTCTAAAAGAATTGTTTTAATAAAATTTTAACTTTTTTTTATATAAAATGATGTTGCCAGTCGCCAATCATTATAACAAAAAATAATTATTTATTGAGGCTCAGGCAGGCCGCAATTCGCTGTTGTTGTTGCCAGTTAATCAGTAGTCCTTCAGTCAACTGGCTAGAGGATGTTATTTTTCTAAAGTTCCATAATTTTAACTTAAAATAAAATCAGAAAAATTATTTTCAACATCAAGTAAATTGGCTTTATTGAAAATAACAGTTTTACAACATTCATGATTGAACATGAAGTCATCGGCTGTAATCAAAGTATTTCGTTAAATGTGTGGGACAAATGCGGCAAAAAAAATATACAAAAAGATGTGCCTGGAAAGATTTACATCTTTATATGCGGGCTTCAAAATATTATGAGAAAAAAGCTCGACTCACTAAAATAAATTGCATAAACTAAATGAGAATTACAAAGCTAGAAATAGGTTAAATCAAAATCAATATAAACAAAGAAGCTGCAACAAGTTTCTCAACAAAAAGTTTATTGTTTTTTCAATCAGGGCATATTGCAAGAATATGGCAACTTTAAAAACTTTCATGTTTCACAAAATGTCGCTAAAATATTAAAAAAGTTGGATCTAAAAAAGCGATAAATATTCATTTGGTCAACATAAGCGCCCCTCTGATACACTGTTAAGTATTTGACTCGACTGTGGTGCCAATACATGTTTGAAATTATCTCAGCCACAAACCGCAGTGTTAACAAGATGATCCCCGATATATTCGAAGATTCGTTCGATACACAACGACCACACGACCAATTTCGCATTAGATAAACCGTTGCTGGTTATTTTTATTTGTATAAAATATCTAAAAAGCGGTACTATTTTTAAAAGGAACTTTATGTAGAGGGGCCCTTTTGAAAAAGTTCTATTCAAAAAGGTAAACATTTCAAAAGGATCAATTTGTCCAAAAATAATTTTTTTCAGCAGATTCTTTATTTTTTTGAAGTTAATTTTTTTTTTAAGTTTTTTGTGATTCACTTTTTAAAAGTGAAGGTACTATTAAAAAGAAATTTCGAAATCGTACTTTTCTAAATAATAATTTTTTAAAGAAAATACGTTTTGGAAAGTACTTTTCAAAAAATTACTTTCAAAAGCACATACATAATAAAAAAAAAATTTTTTTTTGTTGTCCAAAAAGTATTTGTGTAGATGTAGTCTTGCAAAAGCACTTTTTCAAAAAGTACTTTCTAGGAAAATAAATTTTTTTTCACAAGTATTTTTAAGAAAATTACATTTTGATCAAGTACTTTTAACAATATATGTATACTAATTTGTTTAAAAGTCATTTATCTGAAAGGTACTCTCTTAAAAGTACTTATTTGAAAGTTATCTTTTTTAAAAGGTACTTTTTCAAAAAGAGCTTTAAAGGCAAAAAGTTTTTTGAAAGTACTTTTTAAATGGCATTTTGTCAAATCATATATCTAAAAGGAACTTACTTGAAAAGTACTTTTTTAAAACGTGCTTTTCTAAGAAGTACTCTTTTGAAAAGTACTTTCCTAAAAGGCACTTGTTCGAAACGTACGTTTCAAGCCAATACTTCCTGGCAAGTATTTTAAATGTTATTTTGTTAAGAGTTATTTACCTGAAAAGTACTTTCCTAGAAGTGCTTCTTCTAAAATGAACTATTTTGAAAAGTACATTTTCAAAACGTACTTTTAAAGCAAACACTTTTGAACAAGTACTTTTTAAATGGCATTTTATTAAATCATGTATTTAAAAAGTGCATTCTTAAAAGTACTTTTCTGAAAGTGCATTTTTGAAAATTACTTTTTTAAAAGGTACTCTCTTGAAACGTAATTTTGAGAAGTGCTGCTATAAAAGGTACTCTTTTGGAAAGTAGCTTTCAAGCAAATACTGTTTAGCAAGTACTATTTAAATGGAGATTATTTTCAATCCTATATCTAAACAGTACTTTCTTAAAAGGTACTCTTTTGAAGAGTACTTTCCAAAAAGGTACTCCTTTGAAAAGTACTTTCCAAAAAGGCGCTTTCTTGAAGAGTACTTTTTGAAAAATGCTGTCCTAAAAAGTTCTCTTTTGAAAAGTGCTGTTCTAAAAGGTACCTTTTTGGAAAGTACTTTTCAAGCAAATACATTTTAAATGTTATTTTGTTAAATTATATATTAAAAAGTACTTTCATAAAATTGCTTGCCTAAGAGGTACTCTTTTAAAAAGTGCTGTCCTAAAAGGCACTCTTTCGAAGAGTACTTTCCAAAAAGGTACTTTTTTGAAGACCGCTCTTTCTAAGAGGTACTTTTCTTAAAAGTACTTTTCTAAGAGGTACTTTTTTGAAAAGAATTAAAAACTCTTTTTGAAAAATGCATCAAAAGAAATTACTTCTTTAGTAACTACAATTTTTTCCTTATTTTATGAGTAGGACCAGCTCTCAAGAGACGACCCCTGCATATGCAGTGCATTGCGCTGCAACTGGAAATAGAGGGGTAGTGTTAAGAGGACAGATTAGGAGATAGAAAATTTGTTGTACCTACTTTTCTTTTTACTATAAATAGTGTTTTTTTAAGTACTTTTTGTAGAAAGTACTTTTTTCAAAGTCTTCGTATAAAAGTACTATTTCTAAAATGTACGCGTTTTAAAGATACTTTTATAAGAGTTAATATCTTCACAATTTAGTTAGCCTGGTCACACAATTTGGTACCACTTGGGGCCTGGTAAATGAAATTAACGTTTTTTTAGACGTTTTATGAAATTGTGCTGTTACATGAGGTTGTAATAATGTCCCTTGAATGTATATATTTTAATCTTATGCCAACCCAATCGATTATAGAATTAAAACTAAAAACTCTTAATGGGATTAATAAAATAGAAAGGCCAGCATAATTCTTTATATATGATATCTGTACTGTTTTACACTTCGCCAGTATTTGAGTGTATGTGTGTGTGTGTGTGTGTGTGTGTGTGTTGAAACCTAAACAAATTACCAACATGATTGACAACAATGCAAACTCAAACATGGTCGAAAACAAAACAAATGAGCCCAAGCAAAAGGGCTTAATCATGTTTTAAAAAAAATTATTTATTTTAATATATTTTTCTTCTTTTTTACATTTTTTATTTATTTTGTTAAACTGTTTTAAATAATTCATATTTGGCCTGAAGAGAAAAAAAAAACACAACGAATCAAACAAACAATCGAATCATGTTTTAAATAAATTAGAAAACGCCCCATCAAAAGTGTAGCAAACGACCTTTGCGGTGTGAAGAGGAAAGGCTGCAGCGAAGCATGCGATCAACGATCAGCGATCACAAAAATGCTCATAAATAACAAAACAAATACGGTCGGTCGGTCGTCATTGTCAGCTCTTCGATTCAATATTTTATAAAACAAAAACTAAACTTGAGTTCAAGTTGTTGTTTTGCTTTAGTAAAAGTTGTTGTTTTTTTTTGTTTTTTTTTGGTTTTCTTTTTTATGAAGCCATAAAATATAACACCGTAAACAACAGCACTGTGGGATGAAATTCGAAAAAAGCTGACAGTTCTTTTGAAAAAGTTACATGTGAAAAGCGATGTGCTGCTGTGCGCTATTTCAGCTTCAGCACCAGTGGGCTATTGTGTGTTTTTTTGTTTGTTTTTTTTTTTCTTTCAGCTGCCGCAAGCAGCCTGCTTGGCTGACTGACTTGTTTTTCGCTTAAATGGCTGTAACACATTTCAAACAGTGGAGTGTATTTAGCATGACATCAGTTGCTTAAATGTTGACATCGAAAATAAGATTTGAAATTTTCATTTGAAATTGAATGCATACTCGTATGAAACGCGGTTCGAGTGCCCGGCGGATTGTTTGCACGTTGCAACAAATTGTCATCATGGCAAATAATCATTGTTGCGGCAGTTGAACTCAGTCAGTCATTCATTCGCTCAGTGGCAAATGGATTGTTTATTGTTATTGAATTAGTTAAACAAATATTGTTTGTTTAAATTTAATTTTATTGTCAAATAAAGCGTCGTTACACTCGGTAGCATTTTTAATAAACGTTTCTTTTTTTATTATTATTATTTTTTTTTTTTTTTTGCTGTTGCCTGTTAAACATGCTGCTGACTGACGCTGCAATTGGGCATGTCATCATAATTTCACACACGTCTTCATGCATTTCAGTACGAAAAACACTTGACAAAGAGAAATAATAACAAAAATAAAAAGAAACCATTAATTGTTATCTTTAATCGATTCAAATAAATCCACAAAGTTGTTGCAAAATGCGTTGATGTACTTTAAGTGTGTCAGTGATGAGATTAACAATTTTTTACAAAACAAAAAGATAAATTAAAATTTGCTTAGACTTGGAAGGTCATGAGATTTTAGGAATAATGAAATTAAAAAAAATAAATTCAGTACGTGCATGATGTGAACTAGATTGAAACGCTGTCATCTACATTTTTCGAAAATACAAAACATTTTATTATTTACAATATTTAGAAAAAAATAAAATTATATGGAAAACGGTTGACCCTGGAAGACATCCCTTTTATACGCAACGCTATCAAAACGTGGTTTACCCTTTTGGATCAAAAATTGTTGATTCTTCGGTATCGAATTTTCGTTTTTGTTTAATTTTTCATACTCATTTCATTTTCAAAATTTTATAACTTTTGAATTGATAAACCGATTTCCACGCGATTAAAGTAAATTGATGTATTTTTCCCAGTCCTATAAAAGTAACGAGACCACCAACTGATTGGATATATATAATTTTGGAGTTTATTAAAAAAATCACTTTTTTCGAATTTTTTTCGTTCACGATATCTCACAAACGGATTAACCGATTTTGAACTTGAGAGCTGATTAGCTTCCGGAAACGATCGGAAAGTCGTTTTAATGTTAAAAAAAATACTTTAAAAAATATATTTTTTCCAAGTTTTTTAATAAACTTCTTGAAATCTACCGGTTCGAATCGGCTTAGTTTGGTTGAAATCGGTCAAGCCGCTACAATCTTATAAGCGGGTCACATACTTATACACACATACACACATCCACATAGAGACAAAGCGACGGGTTGTCAACATTAGTCAGGGAAGCTTTTTAGGGCCTCAAAACATCAAGATCTGATGAGAGCTCGTTTCTTTCAAAGCGGGCTAAAACCAATAACGTCTTGAATATCAAAATTTTAAAATTTTTGTTACGGGAAAAAATTCACACTCATACATTGAAAAAGCACCCTGCTGGGGAAGTTAATTTATAGAAAAAATTCTGTCTTCTCAACTCCCAACATCCCTGGCTGCCAGTCCTTACATATATACAAGACAGCATATATTTTCCTAACTGATTTACACAGTCACAAATAAAACCACTTTGTTTTTGCAATTTTGGCAACACCTTTTGTGTGCATATTTTTGCTTATATATCTCTTCAGAGCATATTTTTGCATATCGCCGTTTAAGTCTCGTTATAAAATTTTTAAGGCTCTTTAACAACGCTCTCTATTATTTTTGCCTATTTTAAGTGCATATTTTGGCATATTTCCAAGCCAAAAATATGTCAGTCTTGCGTTGTAATTTTGAATTCTTATGCTTCTAAAAATACACCCTATATTTGATTTTCTGTGTCCTAAGCACAATTCCTGCATATCTCGCACTATTCTGGATATATATACAGGGTGTTTTTTATAGAGTGATACAACTTTGAGTTGGCATCACTGCTTTATTTGACCACCCATTTAACAGCTGATAGTTGCTTTTTATTTAGTTTGCTTTGACATTTCCTTATGGATCGACTTACACCAGAGCAACGCGTGCAAATTGTGGAAATTTTTAATCAAAATAATGGTTCTGTTCGTCGAACTTATCGTGCACTACGTCCATTAAAAATTTTATTTTCCGATGAAGCCCATTTTTGGTTGAATGGGTACGTAAATAAACAGAATTGTCGCATTTGGAGTGAGGAGAATCCACAAGCTTTTGTCGCAACACCATTTCCATCCACAGAAAATTACTGTTTATGATGGTCAGAATGTTACTGTTTGTGAAATTTGGTGTTCCAGTTTGCGCCTTGTACGCGCCAGCCGTGGCGGCCACATGGCCGAAATCATATTTAAACATTAATGTCTTAAAATTTTCATCAATAATATATTACTATTCTTTATTATGATTTAAACCTGTATCACTCTATAAAAAACACCCTTAATTTTTCTGGATTTAAGTTTTAATAAGAACTTAAATGAGGTTAAGGCCATCAAAAATTATTTTTCTTTTATTATTCGGGAATATTAAATTGTCAAATCGTTGAAAAAATACCCTGTACCTAATCCTGGAAATTTAAACAGAATATTTTTTATAAATTTATCTTAATAGTCAACGTTTTTCTAAATTTAATTATATTCAAAATTATTTAACAGGTTCCAAGTTCGAATCTGTCAACGGCAAATAATTTTGTTGAAATAATTTAAATTCTAATTTTATTAAGAATAAAATATTTTGAAAGTTTTTTATAATTTTTATATATTTTATTTCTATATAGAAACTTATTTCCATATAAAAACTGTTTCACTTTAAAAATTTTATGAATGTATTTTTTAATAAAACTGCAGCATTTGACATCATTTAACGTCGTGGTTATGAAACTTAAAAGGGTTTTTTGTTCCAACATGCTTCCTTAAAAGGATGTCAAGCTTAAAAGCCATTTAACTCATTGTCAGGCCAGAGATTATAAAAATTATTTCCTCAAACAGGGAGACCAGTTAAGCAACAAGGAAAACTCGATAACATTTACAGCCCAAAAGCCACAGGCTAAAGCAATCAATGCCGTAACACAAGCTGACATACACACACACACACAGACATGCAGTCGGGCAAAGCAGCAACAATTGTTGCTAAACGAATTAGTGGCAACGGCATTAATTTTCATGTTGTTGGTATCAAATAAAAATGAAAATAAACTTTTTTTTTCTGTAAGTCAAACCCATATAACGAACGAACCTTCCAATTTTAGCAAGTGGCTGCAACCAAAAGACAGTGGAATGAATGCTGGTCTAAATGACTGCTCTTGAATATGACCGGCTGTCTTTCTGACTGGCTGTGTGGCTCTATTGTCATCTCAATGTCTCTTCTTCATCTGTGAAAACGATTGTTTTTCGCTTGAATTTTTCACAAAATTCCCTATTCATATACCCCGGAAAATTTTGCAATAAAAATAAATATTTTCGTTAAAATAAAAAGCCATCATCAATATTGATCAGAGTTAAAAGACGAAGCAGAAGAAAAATGTATTCATTCGCACATACTTTGAAGGCACAAGAAGCCACCAGCCATCAGCCACCAACCACGACATCACGCGGCTGGTTGGTAGGCTGTTGTAAGCGAATAATAAGGAAATCGAATTGCAAAAATTATGCAATTGAATATTTTAGCATTTGAATGCTAAACAAGATGGAAATTAACGAAAGACATAAATAAATCTTAAGACAGAAAAAGTTAAAAAAATTTTAGCAGCGAATAGTCAATTTCGAAAATCACTCGAAGCCAAAAAGCTCGTTATGAATTTGGTTTTATTTTGAGAAGAGATTATGAAATAAAATGGTCTGAAATTATTGGCAGTAATCAGTCTTAGAACAAATTTCGCGGCAAACTTCCTCAACAGCATTGCACAGTGTCGCAATTTGTATCAATTCGAACTTCTTGAGTCAATTCACTTGAAACTTGAATAAGTTTGAGTTGGACTTAAGAGAAATATTATGAACCCATTCAAAAACGAGTTTTGTTGCAATAATTGTTTATACATTTTCTATTCAAAAATCTCAAATAAAGTTTGTCATTTGATACAAATCAATTTTTTCTATTAATTTTGCATGAACTATTTATTCAATAATCGATTATTCGAACGCGATCTGAAAAAATTTTTTTATTAAAAACCATTTTATCAATTTTTCAAAATCGTTCTTATTCAAATTCAAATACTTTTCGATTAATTTTTTGTATAAAAATTCCTTCTATATATTTTGTGTAAAAAATTTTTATTCGATTAATATTTGTCATATGACACAAATAAATTTCTTCGGTTAATTTTATATGAGTTTTTTTTTTCAATATTTCTTATTCGATCGCGATTTGAAAAAAGTTTTTACTAAAAACCATTTTATAAATTTTTTTAAATGAGTTTTATTTAAATTCAAATACTTTTCGATTAATTTTTGTATAACAATTCCTTCTACATATTTTGTGCAAACAATTTTTATTCGACTAATTAGTATCCACTTAATACTTTTATATATAACAAGAATTTTAAAAAATTTTAGGAAAAATTCTTTAAAAAAAAATTTTTATTCGATTAACTAGTATCTACTTAATATTTTTGATATATATTATTCGATCGCTAATAACATTTTTACAACACAATAACATTTTACAATTTTAAAAAAATTTTGAAAAAAAACTTAAAAAAAATTTTTATTCGATTAATGTTTGTCATATGATACAAATAAATTTCTTCGATTAATTTTATATGAATTTTTTTTCAATATTTCTTATTCGATCGCTTATAAGAAATCACCTGACAAATTTTTGGCAAAATACTTTTTGAAATAATTTTTATTCGATTAAAAATTGTCAAATGATGCAAATAAATTTCTTCGATTCATTTTACAAGAGTTATTTTTTTCCATACTTTTTATTCGATCGCGATCTGAAAAAAGTTTTTCATTAAAAATCATTTTATCAATTTTTCAAAATTATTCTCATTCAAATTCGAATATTTTTCGATTAATTTTTTGTATAACAATTCCTTCTACATATTTTGTGCAAAAAATTTTTATTCGACTAATTAGTATCCACTTAATACTTTTATATATAACATGAATTTTAAAAAAGTTTAGAAAAAATTCTTTTTAAAAAAATTTTTATTCGATTAAAATTTGTCATATGATACAAATAAATTTTTTCGATTCTATTGATTTGAATTACTTTTTTTTCAATAAGGGATATTGCTAATATTCTTGATTACTAAAATTTTTTAGAAAAAATCCTTTTTTAAATTATTTTTATTCGAATAAAGACTGCCCTTTGATTCAAATAATTTTCTTCGACTCATTTAATTTGAATGATTTTTGTTAAATTAACTCTATCCAATTATTTCTTTTGAAAAAATTTTAGTCATGTAATTTTATTCGAATAATATTTAGTCGATTAATATTATTAGAATAATTTTATTCGATTAATATTGTTCGCATAATTTTATTCGATTAATATTTAGTCAATTAATATTATTCGAAAAATATTTAGTCGATTAATATTGTTCGAATAATATTATTCGATTAATATTTAGTCGATTAATATTATTCGAATAATTTTATTCGAATAATATTTAGTTGATTAATATTATTAGAATAATTTTATTCGATTAATATGTAGTCGATTAATATTATTCGAATAATATTTAGTCGATTAATATTGTTCGAATAATTTTATTCGATTAATATTTAGTCGAATAATATTATTCGAATAATATTATTCGATTAATTTTATTCGATTAATTTTATTCCACTAATTTGATATGATAAATTTTTAATATATTTTTGTATTTGTTTATATTCGTGCCGCTTTTATTTTCCCATCTCTTCTATTATCATAAAATGTGGCTTCAAAATGTACATGATGTGAGTGAAAAATGTTGCATTTTATATGAAAATTTATTTTGTAAACTTTTTAAAATATAAAATACTTTTTAAAAAGGAAGACAGCAGTTGGATATATCAACCGATTGTGTTGGGATTTACTTACAAGGGAAAAAACACTATTTTAATCTATCCATCCACTGCCGCCTCCACTGGACATTAAGGGCAACACTTTTCATACAAACAAACTTCACAAGGAAGTCATAAAACCATTTTTATTTTTTCAACACGAATATGTTAATTTCAGACAAAAGGAATTCGTGTTAGTAGTGCAAATTATTGTCATGACGTTGCATGTTGTCTCTGTTAATGGAAAGTCACGCTAATTGTTTGATACAACTGACACAGTGATGGGTCTGTCAACTGGTTTCCTTTTGTGTGTGATTTGAAGGCAAACAAAAAAAATAAAGGCAATAAATTTCGTAATTTCTAATTTTAACCAGGAAGTTGTAATAATTTTTATTTATATATTTTGAACTGCATTTCTTTTTAGTCCAACGACACACACACACTCGAAAGGAAAAACGTGCTTGACAAATATTTGGGCTTTTGTTCTGCTTGACGAGATTTAAAGGAAATTTAAGTTGTAATAAAAATGTGTATGCATGTGTGTGGGTGTAAGTGCTTCTTTTTAGCTATTGAAAAAAAAAATTACAATTATGCTTCGACAAATGAGAAAATAATTGTGTGTTTCCATTTTTACTATCAGCGTGTGTCAAGTAACTTGTAAAATTTTGCAAAAGCTGTTGAAAATTATCACAAATTTAATTGTTTAATTAATAATTTAATGACTTCATTAACTATTATTTCGTTCCCGAAAATGTTATTGTGGAATCTACTGCAACAGAATATCTTGAAAAAAGACAGAAGTAAATGAAAAAGAACTTATGAAACGATTAATTTTTTTAAATAATTTTTATTCGAATAAGTGTTGCCAACAGGCTCATATAACTTTCTTCGGTTAACTTATTTAAAAAAATTTTTTTTTAACTTAATTGTTTCTGTGTTTTCCTCAAAAAAAACCGCAAAATTTTTATTCGTTTGAAAATCAAATTTGGGAAAAATGATTTTTGAAATAATTTTTATTCGAATATTGTTTGCTAATTGTTTGAAATAATTTTTTTCGTTAAATTTTATTCAATTAGTTTCCAGTAATTTCAATTCTATCGTTAATTAATAGTCATCAAAAAAAAACTTAACAAACAAGTAAAAGTGCTAATCTCGGCTGTGCCGAATCTTATATACCCTTCACCAACGTACGTCTGGCTTTACATATATTTTTAAGTACCGATTTTGTTCTTCTTAACTTATAAAACAGTTTTAGTTAGAAAAAAAAAACAACCTGAGTTGCCTTTTGGGAAAGAAAAAAAATTATTTCCCACCCCTGGAAACGATTTTATATGCTTTTTACCAATGCAACTCTTAACAAGGCATGAAATAATTTTATTTAAAAACAACTTAAAATGTTTAACTATTTTGGTTACTTTGATATACCATAAAATATAGCACTTGTCCAACTCTGGATTCGAAATTTCGATTTTTAAAATTTTTGATACCAAATTTGTTCTTCCTAAATTATAAAATAGTTTCATTTAGCAAAAAAACAATGTCAGTTACAATTTTGGTTACTTTTATGAATGAAAAAACAAATCAATTTCCCACCCCTGGAAACGAAATTTTAATATTTCAAATCTTTTTTTTAACAATGCAAATCTTTATGATGTATAAAGCGGTTTTATTTAAGAAAAACTTAAATCTGTTAAACATTTTAGTTATTAAATGTACTGCAAAATACTTAATGGGTCAAAAAAAATCTTTAATTTCCCATCCCTGAAAAATAGTTTTTATTTTTTTTAGTTTTTAATAGACAATTGAGGCTTCTCAAAGCATGAAACAGCTTCAATTTACAAACAAACAAAAAAATAGTTGGTTTTTGGTATAAATTTTGCGTCGAGAAATAGGTGTAAGCTTCCCAGCTCTGGAACCGTATATCGGGTTTTTCAACACCACTCTATTTAAGTTCATTTCTAATACATCAGTGCAAGAAGGAAGTCTCTAGCTCTTCTGGGGGCTTGGGAAACCCTATTTTACGTACAGACAGACGGACAGACGGACGGACGTCGCTCAATGGTCATCGCTATTCATAAGAATTCAGAACATATATATACTTTAGGGGGTCCCATATTAATATGGAAGAAATTACTCAAGGAATGGCAAACCTTTCACTTTTTTGTGAAGTGTATAAAAATAATTTTCAGTGTGTGTGTGAAATTCAAAAACATAAAAAACTTTAAACAGAAATGATTTACTGTTATGGGCGTGTCAATTACTCCCACATTTATCAAGTGCGTGTGGAAAATGTCTCAAAAGCCTCTTGAGAGCTGAAAAGTTTCACCTGAATCTGGGAGTTAGACATAGTTTTAGAACCATTGCAAGTCTAGGCATGGGCGTGGCACCACCCACTTGTATTATTATTATATAAACAATTTTTTATAAAAATACTTAACAAAACCACAACAAAATGTTTCATTTAAAGTTGCATTTGAACGATCGATAGTGTTAGGAAATCGAAACTGCAGCAATTCAAAATCTTACTCACGACAAACCAAAATTCTTTAAAAGTTTGAATGTTAGAAACGGAAAGTCACTAAAACTTTTTGTTAATATTATTAATTTTCCAAAAAGCTAAAAAATATATTCGACAGTTTGTATCGAACATGAATTCCCTTCAAAAACCTTTTCCGCCTTAAAAAAGTTCAAATTCCGTCAATTTACTTGAGTAAAAAAAAATCCAGTCTCTATTGAAACATTTTTAAAACCAAAATTTTAATTTATTGCTAAACAGTTTTTAATCTTTAAATGATCGTTTTAGTTTTTTTCTTTTCTTTAAATTTTGACTTATTATTTTTATTAAAAATGATGGTTGTCTTTAATAAAAAATTCGACCTTGAAGATTTCATTATTTGATACACACTTGCACTGGATGTGGAGCCATAAATTACTGAAAAATGTTGTTAAAAAGGCAACAACAAAAACATGAAATATTTAACACACACACACACACGCAGCACAATAAAGAAATTTTTATGTCTGTATTTTCGAGACGAGACAATTCAAAATCGGGCTCATTGTTGGTTACACCTTTTTTGTTTCTCTGTGCAATTGCCCGGAACGAGGGTCGAAGATTAATTATTATTAAACTTTTTTTTACAAAATAAAATTAATTTTAAAATATTTATGTGACCTTAAAAAAGTACTCTGAATCGTAAAAGCAAATTTGGAAAAGGTTCCAAAATATTTTTAATTTCCTTGTGCTCGAAATTTCGAAGGCAGTTTCGAACTTTTGAAATACTCCCATTAAATCTATTAAAAAATAGAAAACGCTAATGTAATCCGCAACGCTATCAAAACGTGGTTTACCCTTTTGGACCAAAAAATTTTGATTCTTCGGTATCGAATTTTCGTTTTGGATTAATTTTTAATACTCATTTAATTTTCAAAATTTTATAACTTTTGAATTGATAAACCGATTTTCACGCGATTAAAGTGGATTGATGTAGTTTTTCTAGTCCCATAAAAGTAACGAGACCACCAACTGATTGGATATATAATATCGGAGTTTATTAATAAATCGCTTTTGTTTACGATATCTCACAAACGGATAAACCGATTTTGACCCGATTCGCAGTGGCTGACGTGGTTTTTTTAATCTTGAGAGCTTTTTAGTTTCTGCAATCGATCAGAAAGTCGTTTTAAAGTTATTTAAAAAAAATTACTTTAAAAAATATTTTTTCCAAGTATTTTATTAAATTTCTTGAAATCTACCGGTTCGAATCGGTTTGGAACCCCATCAGTTTGCTTGAAATCGGTGAAACCGCTACAAAGTTATAAGCGGGTCACATACTTACAAACACACACATACATACAGATATTGTGACGGGTTCTTAGAATTAGTCAAGCAGAATAAGTCAGGGACCTCAAATCGGTTCAGATTCACAGGAAATCTTCAGTTCAGTGAACCCTTTAGAACACCATCACTTTGGTGGAAATCGGTCAAGCTGTTCCAAAGTTACATAGTTGCACACAAAACACATCCACACACATACATATATACATATATATATATATATATATATATATATATATATATATATATATATAAATATATATATATATATATATATATATAAATACATATATACAAAGAGACATTGTGATGGATTCTCAGAGCTAGTCGGATCTCAAAATGTCGAGATCTGATGAAAAATTGATTTTTTGAAAACGGGGTAAAACCAATAACTTCTCGATTTTTGAAACTTTAAATTTTCGAAAAAATCGTGTTCTCATCAGATCTCGACGTTTTGAGGTCCTAAAATGCTTCCTTGACTAATTTTGACAACCCGTCTCTATGTCTGCATGTATGTTTGTGTGTGTATGTGTGTGTCTATGTCAGTATATGACCCGCTTTTAACTTTGGAACGGCTTAACCGATTTTAACCAAACTGATGATGTTCTAAACCGATTCGAACCGGTAGATTTCAAGAAATTTAATAAAAAACTTGGAAAAAAAAATTTTTTTAAATTTTAAAACGACTTTCCGATCGATTGAAGAAACTAAAAAGCTCTCAAGATTAAAAAGCCATGTCGTCCAATGCAAATCGGGTCAAAATCGGTTTATACGTTCGGAAGATATCGTGAACGAAAAAAATTCGAGGAGAGTGAATTTTTTAATTAACTCCCAAATTATATATCTGATCAGTTAGTGATCTCGATTCGTTTATAGTGATCGAAAACTATATCAATTACTGCTTATCACATGGGAATCGGTTGATTTGAAAATTAAAATAATAGTGTTTTAGGTCGAAGACCTCAAAAGCATAGAATAACATGATACCAGGTTGCGATAGCTCCTGGAAGTTACAGGGATGGCCTTTAGAGTCAACTGTTTTGTACCTTTTTTCCCCTTTTTTTAAATTAAATTTGGACAAAATTTTATTTAGATTATTATTTTATTTAGCTATATGAAAGTTAAGCCACCCTCGTACTTTAGCCAAAGTACCACCACACTATCTTGTACTTTATGATGCAAAACCGTATTTAAAAAAACAAAAGGTGCACTTGTGTAGGCCACTTAAGTTTGTACACACGACCACTTGAGTGCCTCAAAAGGTTTCCCTTGTTCCCACTTGTGCAACTCCCAGCGAAGTCGTTATCGATATGAAGTAGTAAAAGTCAATTAGCCAGAAAAAAAAAACAGTTCGCTTAATGAATTATCGCTCTTAAAATAACATCATTTATTTTGGCTTTCAATGTCAAAATTACTGAAACAAAAATGAGAAGAAAAAGTGATTCGAAAATCCAAATTCAATTTCTTTAATCAATAAATCATCATCATGAAGAAATCCATCAATTTTGAAAAGCAGATAATTAACATTCAAACAAAAACGTGTGAAGCTATTAAATTATTTAATAGTTACAATCACAACATTAATTAATAAAGCACACAAAAGCTTCAAGAGTTGTTGTAACGCCTTGAATTTATGCACACACGCTAAGTGATTTAAATAATTAAACGCCTTCATTCACGCTCTGTAAATATTTACTTAATTTTATTGCATCTATAAAAAGGGGAGAGTTTTCTACGGCAAATAATTAAAAAAAAAGTACGCTTAATTAAGATGTAATTAAGTTTTGAAGGAAGAGTTTTCAGCAAAAGATATTTTAAATTACAGTTTAAGCTTAACGGTCCATGATCAATAAAACAGTTTATCAATTTATTTAATTTATGGTTAAAACAATATCCGTTTGAAATAAAGACCGTAACGGCTATAAATTTAATTTAAGAAATTATAATTTAATTATTATTTATTCAATTAAATTTAATGGGCTGATCGTTCGAAAAGTGTTTTTTTTTTGCATTCAAAAAAACATGATAACTATTCCAAAGCACAACGGAAAGGCTACAGCAGTTTTACATATTCAATTTACACAGCAGAGCAGAACAGCTGTTTTCGAAAGCCGCTGCACTTGCCTCATCAATAATCATACCTACTTTTATTTAATACCACTTGTGAGGTGGCTTAATTGAATGTGACAACAGTTTCTATTTGCACCGATTTTATTATGAAAAAGCGTACGAGAATTATATGAAACCGATGGCAACACAGTTTTGTTAAGTCCCCGTTTTGCCGTTTGATTATTTTTATTTGTTTACTACGAGTTTTATTTTTCGCTTATAAAATAAAACTTTTTTCGTGATTCATATTGATTCCTCGAAAGAAAAAAGTTATTTCTTAAATTTTAACTCTGGATTGGAAAATAAAAGTAATTTTTTTAATATTATTTATTGGATTAGACAAAAAATTTATTTAATATAACATATAAGACTTTGATGGTAACTTCGATCTTAAATCGTTTAAACAGTCGTTAAAAAAACTCACTTTCAAAAGTACTTTTTGTTGTGCAGAAAAAAAAATCTATATCCTGAAGAATAAGGAAAACTTAAAATAATCGGAAAAGTTGAGTTGTTAATAAATAAAACTAATACAAATAAAAATTAATGCGTTTCAAGATCAATGTCATGTTTTCTCAAATCCCCAGGCTGCAGTCAATACAACAAAAGCTTCAATGTGTCTCAAGCTCTAACGTAGTCTTAGATTTTGAAAATAAAATATCAAGAAAAACAAAAATTCCACGAGAATATTTACAAGTTCCCATCTTGGGATATCGGGAAATTTCCTAGGGAATTGTGGGGATCTTGTTAATCTACCAATTCCATATATTTGCTTATACATTCAGAGCTTTGGCATGTGGCGAAAAATACTGAAACATCACAGTTTCTGGGATTTTAAAAATCTCTTTGGGAATTATAGAAGTCTTGTTAATCCACCAATTGCATATATTTGCTTATGTAATTCCATTTCAAAATATCTTCAATGTGTCTCAAAGCCTAACGATAATCAGGAAAATCATAACAATTCCGTGAAAATATTTAGAAATTCCCATTTTGGGATGTCGGGAAATTTTCTAGGGATCTAGCGGAATTTGCTGATCCATCAATTGCATATATTTTTACTTGTGTATTCTGACCTGTAGCTTCTGGGGAAAAATACTGAAAAATTACCATGTCTGGGATTTTCAAAATCTCTCTAGGAATTGCTACGTGTTTTTGAGCAAACGATTTCTTTTATGTGCTAATGTAATTGCATATCAAAGATTCGCCGTCTGTTGAAAAATATAACAAAAATACTAAAAAAAAAATAGTCCCGATATGGGGATCTTAAAAATTTATTTTTAACGTTTGAAAAATCTCATCTCTGTGATTTTAAAAATCTCTTTGGCAATTGTTGGGGTCTTGTTAGTCCACTAATTAGATACATTTATTTACTTTATGCATTCTGAGCTTTGGCATGTGGGAAAAAATACTGAAACATCACAGTTTCTGGGATTTTAAAAATCTCTTTGGGAATTGTAGAGGTGTTGTTAACTCACCAATTGCATATATTTACATATGTAATTGCATTTCCAAATTCCTGACATCTACCGAAATATACAACAAAAATATTTAAAAGCCTTAGTTCGGGGATTTTAGAAATTTATTTTTTATCGTTTGGTGAAAAATACTGCAACACTACAACTTCTGGAATTTTTGGCAATTGCAGGGGTCTTGTTGGTCCTCTAATTAGGTACATATCTTTACTTTATGTATTCAGAACTCTGGCGTGTATCTACTGAAAAATCACAATTTCAGTTATTTTAAAAATCTCTTTGGGAATTGTAGGGTTCTTGTTAATCCACCGATTACATACATATACTTGCTTATGTAATTGCATTTCGAAGATCTGCCATCTGACTAAATATACAGCAAAAATCCTAAAAGGTTTTAATTCGGGGATTTTAGAAATTTCTTTGGGAATTGTATTTTATTCAAAGTTAGAGTTTAACTGTACTGTTTCTTTCCCTATTTAATAATTTTAGTTTTAATTGCACAATTTACATTCATCTTTTATTGGCATTAAATAACAGATGGCACAGACAGACAGACAGACAAATTGTCCAGACTATTTGGCACCCTACTAATAAATAATAGATCCCAAAATCTATTTACGTTTAACGTTTCGTTATGTTGGGGCAGGTAAAATTTGGCACGCCCAAATAAGTTGAATGGAGTGTGTGCGTGTGTGTGTGTGTAAATTATTTGCTCAGCAGATATTTAGCAAAAGTGATTTTTTGTTTCTTGTAAATATTTATTAAATTTACTTGTTTTATTAACGTTGTTAACATTCGGTGCCGATTTCAAAGAAAATAAAAAACTAATAAAGAAAATTACACTTCAATCACAAAAATGCTTGTTTGCTGTCTGTGCGCGTCTGTCTGGCTGTCGGCTTTGAATGCTTGAAAGAAAAGCAAAAAAAAAAAACAAATCAATTATAAATATTTATTTTAAAAGTCATAAATATAATTAAATTTATAAAATAAAATTTATTAAAAATACACACGATCGATTTAGAACCTGTTTTATATTCATTTTGCTGCTTAAAAAATTTGTTCTTAAAAACATTGCATTTCAGTGAATATTGGCTTAATGTGACTTGCTTTATTTAAATTCAGTTTTATTTAATTACTTGAAGCATTTAAAACTGCTGATAATTTTTTGCGTTACTGACGAACAGCTTTGATTTATTGTTGGCTCATCATAAACAATAAATACTGTACTGGCGTTTTCCAAGTGTTCCAAAACCCGTTCGCTTAGCAATTCTTTGTAAAGTTTGTAAACAGTTCGATAGAAAAGTATTTGCAAAATCAAACCTAAAACAGCAAATGAAAAGAAAAAAGTGCAATAATGGAAATTAATTTAAGACGTTTCGCTAAATATAAAAAAATATATATTTTCGAAATTGCATCACTGCTGCGCTGGCAACTCTGTTTGTTTTAGTATCTAAATATTTGTGTAACCCTGTCCCCACAAATGAGATTTACTTGATCATTTTATCTTCACTTTTCTTTTGCCACTGCATTTACGTTCGTACTCAAAAACTTTGTTTCGTCGAAACTTCATATTTAAAAAAATGGCTTATGCTGCAGCCAACTTCACGTATAATAACTACGAGGTACAGTATGGGATTTTGAAAAAAAAAATGTAATTATTTGAGGTTTCTAAACGGGCAATCCGATTGTAATAAAATTGCATATAGCATTTAAAGCGGTACCTTTCAGATAAAGTTCAGATTTTATATGTAAAAACAAGCACAGCCAAGAGACCCCAAAGTGGATAACCTGGACGCTCCAAAAAATTCAAGGCTAATAGCTTTTCATATTAAATCTCTATCTGAAAATTTGTGGGCTGTTTACAATACATTTCAATTATATTTCGCGAACTAATCCAGCAGCTTGAATTCCAAAAGTTTAACGAAAAGTGCAGTGCACACAAAGAAATCTTACCCACTGTCATGGCTAAGGTCATAAACAGAAAATTGTACAGCTGAGACTTCGTTTTGTCCAGCTCGTAAATATTTTTTATGACTGTCACTAGCAAATAGATACAATTAACAACAATGCAAAGCGCACTGTTGTACAACCATGGTACCAAATACGAATGTTTTTCCTGAAAATAAAAATCATATTAATGAATACACCGAGAAAAATGAGACTAAAATGTTTACTTGCCTTATAAGCACCCCATAACAGAAGTGGAGTGCTCAAAATAAAAGTTAAACTAAAAACCAGCGAAACGCACAGAGTTGAGACTAAAAAGATAAAAAAATTTGCTCATTCAATGCATTCGCAAGTTAGTCACACCTATTCTGTATGTCGCAGTCGCAGTCGCATTTCCGACGAAGGCAAATTGCAACGGAGTAAACAAAAAAATTAGAATTTGTCTTAATTATATAGCCGAATTCGACGGCGACATACTGAGCCTAATTACGGTTGGCGATTTTCTATTTCAGTTTCGCCAATTTGCAAGACAAAAAATTCAATTTTCCTTCAATCCATTATAAATTGTCTAATAGGAAGGCTAAAACGCCAACTGTAATCAGTATTACGTAGTCAGCCTACGTAATACCGATCATTGTCAGAGTTGCATGCGGCGTAAGCAGGACTTGTTTTGCAATATGTACCAAATATTTACCTATACAAGTGCGTATTTGCTCATGTATGTTTGTATGTGCAAAAAGAAACTTTGTATTGGAAACTATAAAACTGAAAAAACCGGTTTAGGTCTATCGCAGAATATATATTAAGTGTGTGCTATAACGTCTTATTGCTCATGCTCTTACCAACTTCTCTGTCGTCGTCATATGGTTCACCACTAGCCGTGGCTTTCGCTTTATCCTCTTTATATCTCAGAAGATTTACGATCATTATAGTCGAACTAATAATTGCTTGTAGCATGTAGATGAATCCTATAAAAATTGTCCAACTATTTAAAGTTTGACCGCAAATTTTACTCCTCATTTCTAAGAATTTTAAATGTTGATTATTATTTACTATTCTTTTTAAATTTATTTATTTAAATTCGCATTGTTTTGCGCTGTAAAATTGCAACTGAATGAAAAGAAATTCAAGATTTTGTTGTTATATTTTATGAATATGAGCTCGGTGCTGATGTAAGTGATAACAGAGAAACCGAAGAAAAAAAATAGTTTGAAAAGAGAAACTACAAAGAGACTTGATTTGAATACATGAATTAAAAACAGAGATGCCAGATGGTAACAGAAAATTGCCTAGTCCCAAATGTTCGCTGGGAAAATACATCTGCCTATAATTATTATATATCAAGCATTAAACACATTCACCACAACAGGCTACGGACTACGACGACTGCAAAAGCCGCTAATAGCAATTGCCGCAGTGTAATCAGCTACTGAATTATTTGGAAAACGACACTACCAAATCAATAACCATGAGCTTCTGTTTATATAGGGTGTTTTTTATAGAGTGATACAACTTTGAGTTGATATCACTGCTTTATTTGACCACCCGTTTAACAGCTGATAGTTGCTTTTTGTTTAGTTTGCTTTCACATTTTATTATGGATCGACTTACACCAGAGCAACGCGTGCAAATTGTGGAAATTTTTAATCAAAATAATGGTTCTGCTCGTCAAACTTATCGTGCACTTCGTCCATTCAAAATGTTATTTTCCGATGAAGTCATTTTTGGATGAATGGGTACGTAAATAAACAGAATTGTCGCATATGGAGTGAGGAGAATCCACAAGCTTTTGTCGTAACACCATTTCCATCCGCAGAAAATTACTGTTTGCTGTGCTAATGCGTCTTCAAAAACGATGATGGTCAGGATGTTACTGTTTGTGAAAATTGGTGTCCCAGATTTCGTCTTATACACGCCAGCCGTGGCGGCCACATGGCCAGAATCATATTTAAACATTAATGTCATAAAACTTTCTATCCAATAAAATTAAACAAATTTCTATTTTGGTGAGCGAGAATGAGAAGATGCAATGTTGCCAGTATAATATAAATAAATTCAATAATTGTAAACTTAAAAATATATTGTATTATTTTACAAAAAGAAACAACAAACTATATTTCCAAGCTAATGAAATAATTTCTTGTCATATAACGAGTGATTTTTTTGCTATTATCTTTTTGGCAACACTAGTTTTGACAGCTCGCGCACGTTTTGTATCTTGTGTCACTATCAAACATCTTCAGTTTGGTCTATAATTTAATCATGAATCGTCTTACAAACGAACAACGCTTGCAAATTATTGAATTTTATTACCAAAATGCGTGCTCTGTTAAGAAAGTTCATCGCGCGCTTCTTCCATTTTATGGTCAGTTTAATCGACCTACTGAGGCTTCTATTCGGGCTATTTTAAAAAAATTTCGCACCAAATTTACATTGTTGGACATTAAACCACCAACACGCTTACGTAGAGTGCGAACTGAAGAAAATATCGCAGCCGTATCGGCCAGTGTTGGTGATGACCGTGAATTATCGATTCGGCGCCGTTCGCAGCAATTGGGCCTCTGTTACTCCACTACGTGGAAAATTTTGCGGAAGGATTTGGGTGTGAAGCCTTATAAGATACAGCTGGTGCAAGAATTGAAGCCAAACGACCTACCACAACGCCAAATATTTGGTGAATGGGCTCTTGAAAAGTTAAATGAAGATCCACTTTTTTATCGAAGAATTGTGTTCAGCGACGAGGCTCATTTCTGGTTGAATGGATACGTGAACAAGCAAAACTGCCGTATTTGGAGTGAAGAGCAGCCAGAAGCATTGCAAGAGCTACCAATGCATCCACAAAAAACAACCGTTTGGTGCGGATTATGGGCTGGCGGCATCATTGGGCCGTATTTCTTCAAAGATGATGCGAATCACAACGTTACTGTGAATGGTGAGCGCTACCGTGCGATGATAACAAACTTTTTTTTGCCCAAAATGGAAGAGCTTGACTTGCATGACATGTGTTTTCAACAAGACGGTGCCACATGCCACACAGCACGCGAAACAATGGACCAATTGAGAGGCGAGTTCGGTGAACAGTTTATTTCACGCTTGGGACCAGTCAATTGGCCGCCCAGATCGTGCGATTTAACGGCCGAAATGTTGGAAAGAGTATACCAAAATTGGACTAAGCGGATGGACCATTTGAGGCGCAGCCGCGGCCAACATTTGCATGAAATAATCTTCAAACATTAAATTATATCGACCCAACTATCAATCCAAATAAATATTTCATGCATTTTTCTGAATTTTGTGTGTTTTCTTTTTTTTTAATTTACGATAGTTCTTATAAAATCACCCATTATTATGGACTTTGAATATATTTTATTGGAATAACACTATTTAAGAGTATGAAATACATGAAAGCGGCTACACTGGCGTATGAAAAGAATTCTACTAGAAACAGCAACTCATAGTTATTGATTAGGTGGTGTCGTTTTAAAAATAATTAATGAGCTGACTACGAGGCAACGATTGTAGCCAACGGCTTTTGCAGTCGGTGTTCGTGTAGCCTGATGTCGTTATTGTGTTTAGTGCTTAAGTTTAACTTGGTTACAACAAACAAACAAAAAAACAACAACAACAGGGACAACAACGGTAGCCTGTTGTAGGGAAACTAATCAAGCTTATATACGCCAATGGGTTCTATTTTTGCGAATTTCATTTCCAGTTTATTTGGGAGAATTTTTACTGTATTTTATTGGCGTAGAGCAGAACTAGTTTACAATTTCTCTAACGCTAGATCGTTTGCACTGAACACTGTAGATATTCAACGACATCACTTAAATATGTAACACATAAAACATTTAAATCTTGGCAAAAGAGTTGATACATGATATGATGATTTTCCGCTTACAATTTTGCTTATAATTTGCTGAAAAAAAGCAAATATATATCCTACTTATAGGAAAGTCAAATCTACACGTAAATAAACGAAACGCTGCTTAATATAAAAAAAATTATGCGATCAATATAGTGCAAATACCCAAAAACCTCAGTTTTGGTACAATAAAACATTTCTTTTGCACTGGCGGTGATGAATCCATCAAAAGGTCTCGATTTTCTGGAATTAACCTTGGCTTTTATTATGTGACTTCTTCTGCTGTGATTATTTTGAAAGATAAACAGTCTGGCAACTGTGTACAACTTGAGTGTATTTGCATGTACGCCATGAATTGGAAATAAAATTAGCACACAAAAAAATATTCACACACACTGGCACACGGACACATAATGCCAATGCATGCAATATATTCTTGCAAACTTAAATATTCTCTCAGGTTTCAACCTGTTCTAACGGGACAACCCATGTTACCATTGTGCTACTAAAGTGCCAACAAATCGTCATGTGGCGACCTTGTGACTCGTTTGAATGTCCTACTTGTTTATAGAAACTCTAGGATATTCCAGAGGACTGGAATAATGACAGACAGTGCATATGGGATTTACAAAACTATCCCTCAAATATAACACCCTTCGATGTCTAGTATCGCGGAAATATTAGCCATATATGTATTATTTAAAAGCCAATACAACAATTCAATATGTACATAAATACATCCATTCATACATACATACATAATATAAACGTAAACAAACGCAATGAATCATACACACAAACTCAAACAATGCAACAAAACACGTGAAAAATAATTCTCTCTCTCTCTCACATTTCAGCATATTCTAACGGCTCGGCTCAGTATTTTCTCACTATTTACTTTGTCTCTTTGCTTTCAGTCAACTCATAATTGTGACGCTTTTCGGTTGCCTATTGGAAAAGTTTTAAGAAATTAATTGCTAGTAAATCAAATATCAGTGAAATATTGAAAATAATTAAATAAAATTATTAAATGAGTGTTAATTTATCACACGAAATGAGAAAGTTATCAAAAAGTTTAGTAGAAATACAAAAAAAAACGAATAAAATGTTGGATGAAAAAACGCCGGTCGGCGATTCTTCTTTGCTGGGGCCATTCGTAGTATTTATTTGGAAATGTGTTCTGTTTTGTTGTGTGTGGTTAGAAGCAAAGCAAAGGCTTGAGAAAAAATTCAAGCAAAAATGTTTATACGCTTACACACTCGTGTGCGGGTGTGTAAATATGTATGAACATTTAGTGTGTTTTAAAATAAAGTATGAATATAAAAGTTATATCTGCCAGATGGGCATAAATAAGAAGAAAAATTTAAAAGAATAAATCAAAAATAAATCATTTAGTGCTGTTTCTATGAAAGTATGCGTTCAGGGAATTTAATGTGGAATGTTGTTCAATATCTTGCTCTACAAATTTGTTATCAGAAAACGGATAAGGAAACGATAGTAAATATAAAATCCAGGTACAATATCTTGAAAGGTAAATACATGTTTAACTGCTTATGTTTACATAATATATACAAATTCACAAAATTATCGTTTATTGTGCTGCTGCATCGGTGTTCACCACGTACACATTGACTCTGGGCTTTTCCACGTTTTGCTCAGTGCTAGTATTTTCGGGCGCGAAATCCATAACCCTGAATGTTTTGCGGTGACCAAATCGAAACAGAGTATAAATTATGTACCAAGTTATCAACATAATTACTGAAAGTACAAATAATTTTGGCTTCGTATTAAAAAGTTTTTAATGATTTTATTACAACGTCAGTTAAAAGTAGGATTTTATAGGCCGCATAAAACGTTTGTTTTTATGAGCACGTTTATTTGACATGCCAGGTAGGCTTTAAATTTAAGCCAAGTTATTATAAAAAGGAAAAAAAATCTACTTTTAACTAACATAAAGTTGTAAGAATATTGTATTCATAAAAAATATGTTATATCTCTTTAATAAAAGCTTGTTTGTTCAAATTTGTATAGGATTTGGTGCAATAAGCAAGCAGTTAATAAGCATAAAATCGTTTTTATGAATAAGCCGTAATGGTATACCATATTATTAATGCTAAACTTACTCAATCTTACAGAAATTTCAGATACCAACTGACGTCTATTCACAAATAAAGAAAACAGATCCCTTACAAAAAAGGTCATTAATATAACAGTGTTACACAGCCAGGGCAATAATAATCTATAATAATTCTACAGATAAAATTTAGTTGAATATTTATTTTAGTTTTGATTGTCAATATTTTACTTACTTTTATAAAGCCAAAGATTAACAGAATTGAAGATATTGCTGCTGAAAGCATAACTACAGCAATTAAATCTGTAAAAAAAATTAATTTTAAATAGATATAGAAATATCATTCTCAACAGTATCAATGCGAAAAGTTTAAAAATATTTCTGTGCCAGTACTACATAGAAAACTAAACAGATCTGTAGGTTTTCCCAACATATGTTACGTTCTCTGCGCCGTAAATGATTCAGCTTTGTACTAAACGTGCATTCAGTTTGGAATTATCTAAAGTTCAACTTGCCATAAAGTAAACGCGTGTTTTCAAACATACTATGAGGTTTAATAAATGTGTGTTTAGTAAATTACAACGCTCATTCAATTTTTGAAAACTAATCGTGTGTTCAAATATAACCTACGCTAGTCCAATAATGTCTTTAATACCGAACGTGAGTTTCGATTTTTATCAGAAGCATTCAGTAAGGTAAATAAAACAAGTTTTTACTATTTTCATTTCATTTATTAATATATTTTGAACAAATTTTTACATTTACAAATTTTGAAAACGAACATACTTTCTTCTATTATTTGCAAAAACAATACTCATTGGCTCAATATCAATCAGGTAAACTAAATTTTGACACAAACAAGATTTTAAAAACACAATCAAAAGCTTCCAAAAAAGGCTTAAACTTTAAAAACGTACCATCGAAATATGTGATTTATATTATATATACATAGTAACAATAAAAAATTGCTGCGCTCCTGTAATAAAACCGAATTGAGTAAATTTAACAAAACGCTGTTTTAAAAATCTGAAAGCGGAAGACAATGATTAAAAATTGTACTTATGTATATACATACATATACATATATATATATATATATATATATATATATATATATATATTGCTGTATTGATCCAATTGCTTAGCCGAGTAATATTTCAGTATAACTTCTTGAAATCGAGGCCACTTATCTTTCAATTTATTCTCTTTTCCTGGGAATACAATTTCAAAGTCTGTTTATCTATAAAAAGCAAAATAATATTATGTTATAATTATAGATTTTAAGATTGTAAATATTGGAACTCACTAAATCTGTGGGTCGTGCGCCTTTTAAAATTGGCCGCTCAAAGACTAAGTCCACGCGCACCTATCGTATATAGTTTCCCAACTTTGTAATGGCCAAAGCAATTCAAGTTTTAATTCCTCAACTTGTTCATCAACTTCTTCTATATCTGACGGTACTGTTGCATCAACAAACGTTTCTTAGATTTTTCTGTTTTTGGCTTTATCATTGTGGTAGCGATGGAATAACCTTCCGCCTGGAGCATGTTTTCTTTTACGAGGATAGTAATATATATATATATATATATATATATATATATGTATATCTATATATATATATATATATATATTTGTAAAAAAGTTAGTTTGTTAGTACAACTTTTTTACTGAAATATCGAATACTTACAGAAACTTGTTCTTCGTTAGGAAATTCTTTGCATAATTCTTCTACCATTTCCTTTTTTTTTCTTATTTAAAAAAGTGTTTTCCAAGATAATGTTGATTAATTTAGTCCTTATATCGGAGGAGAAAAACTCTTTTCAAACATAAATTTTTTATGTTGTTGCCGACATCACTCGAAAAAGATCTTTTAATGTCTAAAATAATCAAACATAATAAAAGAATATAAAATGATAAAAGTAGAAACTAACCGGCAAAATAAATTATAAATTAAATTCCACCAGGAATTCTTCCATGCCGACAAACTGATCTCTGCCATGAACAATACACTTAGACATATCAACTCAAAGTAAAACATTTATACTTACATATCCATACATATATTTTCGGTTCTGCGACATATTACCCAACAAACATTTTGCCAATAAAATAATTTTTTGGTGTGATTCCTAAGAATCGATTTTAGTTTTGCTCACATCCATTCATATGCATGTGCACACATATACATGTAACACTTGTTGTGCTAAATAAATTTGTATATATAAACTACTTATATATGCTGAATACATTTACATATTTTGCGGCGGCATACGGAAAAACGGTCAGTGGCTGCCAGCTACGTAAGTGAAACGGGAAACATTTTTTTTCAACCTGCATTAGTGCGTTATAGTTTTGGGTCTGTTTTAATGATGTACGCATTTGTAGCCTTGTTGTTGTAATAGTAAAGATGACCTGGTGTTTAGGCCATGATTGAGTGCGGCGAATATTATAAATATATCGTCGGCATTGTAGCGAAATGATGGTGCTAAATAAAAACGGCTGCCACAAATTCTCTGTTTCCCATCTGTCTTCTCAACACGAAACCCTACTTTCCATAGTGCCATAGTATGGGTACAGTGCGTTGCATCAGTAGGGGTCGTCCGCTCATTTGTAATGGAACAACGCCTGTTTAGATTTGAGAAAGTTTTAAGTGACGTCGCCCTGGCTCTTTTTCATGAAACAACTCGTAGTTGCTTGGAATTTGCATGTAGTATCGGCAAATAAATTTGTGTTTGTTACTGCAGATATTAATCAATGAAAAAATTACGTCTACTCACATAATTTCCATAAATAGGCAATGTAACCCAACACCAGACTTATTCCAAAATAGATGCAACCAATTGCTATGCCGACGTAATACAATTTTAATTTGAAATCGAATAATTTTATGGTCAAAGTTTTCATAGTGTTTGTTCTTTTAATTTATTTTGTAACTCTTGAATTTAGACTTAAACAACCTTTTCCTACGTTTACGCATATCACAAGTTGTAGAGGACAAATACGACTAAACGTTTATAAGTTTTTTTATCTTCTGATATCAATAGGAAATTCAAGGATAACAATTGTGGGTATCGATTACTAGACGTAGAATATCTGTGAAGTGCAGGCCTCTTGTTTCAGAACACTTGCAGTTTTTCCATTCGTATTTTAGCAAAATTCCTTATACTTGCCGAACGACCCAAGTATGTTTCCATGGATTACGTGTTATTTTCGTATCGGTTTAGTTTCCTAAAGGCTGATGCATTTAAGGATACTTTTTGCAAAAGGAAAAAAATCTATAAACATGTTTGTTTACTTTTCCAAAATGTTTTCTTTTGAAGTTACAATTAAAGAGATATAAATGAATTTCAATTGTTTAAAACTAGTTTTGGAACTGGATTGAATACGAAGCCGAGTTCGTCACTTTCTCTACTGCTGAACATCTACTAAAAATCACCCTGCTTCGTCCGTTTATTTATTAACAAATATGACGGCCAAATTGAATAATCGTGCCACATCTATTTGTGGCAGACGTCTCAGCATCTTAACGACCGCCAATATTGATTAAAACTATACGCTTTGAAAGGTATATCGATGTAAATATGCACAATAGAAATGGTTTGTGATAAAAAATTTATTTATTTGAAGTTGCTTCAACAAGAAGAACTAAAAATCATGTCCAACGAAAACTCTACTTCAAATAAGTTCTTCCTTATGAAACACTCTTTTCTAAATTTACTATGACAATACCGATGCGACAAGTATTAAAAACGAATATTAAAAATATATTCGGAGACGCCCAAGAGGGTAGGTAGGGTACCTCCCCTACTCACTTCTACATGTTTGCTCTTTTATACGCTTTTTATTTGCTGCACTTGTGTGTTTGTGTTTGACACTCCTTGTGTAGGGTGCTCCCACAGGTGTTGTAGTCGTATAAAGTTGTTGGTGTGGTTCATGTTCTCAACTTCTCACAACGTGCAAGTATTTTTACACGCTTACGAAAATAAGAAACCAGATTTTAAAGAATTAAAACACACGTTGTAAAAAAGGAAAATACATTTAAAAATAGACGTAAAACAATGATGAACGAAAACGCAGGTGTTTTTGTAATAAAAATGCGTGGCCGCTTTGTGTTCTATTTTTCGCACATCGAGCTCCCGACGCTTTTTTTCACAACAACATCTCTCATTTCATTTGGTTCATTATTGTTTTAAGATTATTTTTAAATTTATATCTAACTTTTTAGTTCGGTCTTCTTAAAAAGCGTGTGTTTTAGTTCGGTCTTCTTAAAAAGCGTGTGTTTTAGTTCTTGTAACTGCACTTATTTTTTTAGTTTAATCTGTTCACGGTGCTCCACCGCCACCCACCGATTATTTTGTACGAAATTCAACAAAATTATTTCACGCTGTTAGGGGTTATAGTTTCCCTTTGCTCCTACATAGAAGTTGACATGTACATAGTAAAATGTAACTTAAAGTAATTTTTAACTTCCCGCTGCGAAAATTTAAAATTTTCTAAAATCGGGAAGTTACTCTTTTCACCCCGAATTAAAAAAATCAAGCTCGCATCAGATCTCGCTGTTTTGAGGTCATTTGACAGATTCTGAGAACCCGTCACTATGACTGTGTGTATGTAAGTGTGTGTGTGTGTGTGTAAGTATGTGACCCGCGTATAACTTTGGAACGGCTTGAGCGATTTCAAACAAATGGATGCCGTTCTAAAGTGTTCTACCGAACTTAGATTTCCTGTAAGTTCGAATCGATTTCAAGAAATTTGAAAAAAAAAACTTTTAAAGCGTCTTTTGAAATGACTTTTTTAATGGCTTTACCGATCGATTCCAGAAACTAATCAGCTCTCGAGCCACTTCAAATCGGGTCGGAATCCGTTAATCCGTTCTTGAGATGTCGCGAACGAAAACTTCTATGTGATATTTATAACTTCCAAAATTATATATTTGATCGGAAAATACATCAATCACACATGGAAATCGGTTGATATGAAAATAAAAAAAAATTGTTTTTTCGATAAGCTTAAAAGCTCCAATTAGGGCATTCGCTACCAATCGAAATTTCAATACAATTTAAATTGGAATTTCGATCGATATCGAATGCCGTAATTTAGTCCCAGGTCACGATAACTTTGCGCTTAAAATTAGCGGGAAGTTGTAGGGATGGTCTTTAGGGTCAACCATTTTCCTCTTAATTTTTTTTTCTTTGTCAAAAATAGCTCTAATTGAATGTTTTTGTGATGAGTACTAATTACAAAGTACTTTTTGGGTTTTCCTTTTCACAATAAGAATTTCATGATGAAAATTATCTTTTTAAAAAATTATATTTTATGACGAAAGGCAAATTTTAGTAAACACTTGTTTATTAAAAGTACTTTTTGGCAAATCTTAACTTTTGCTAAAGAATATTATTTAGTCAGACGTGTGTTTCTTTTTTTTTATGCTAAAAAAATTCTCTTAATAAAAAGTAATTCTTACTAAAAAAAAAGCTCTTCTTTGCGAAACATAAATTTTGTTGAAAAGTACTTCTTTTATAAAAAGTATCATTTTGTACGAAGTACTTTAAGGCAAAATTAACTTTTGCCAAAAAGTACCCGGTACGATAAAGTATCTGGTGGGAAAAAGAAGCCTTGAGCAAAAAGTCCCTTTTAGCTAGAAACACTTTTGAGGTTAAGAGTATTTCTTTTTTAAGAATTGCTCACACGCAAAAAGTACCTTTTTGTCAAACGCCGATATCAGAAGAGATTTCGGTAACTTTTTGCGAAAAGTAGCTGCTTCGAAGAACTAAATTTTCTATTAAAAGCATTGAAATGAGAACTTGTTAATTTTTATTTATGAGCGATTGGTAAAACAAGATTGAATTAATATAATTTTGTTAAAAAAAAATCCTAAGAAAACAAATTTTTATTCAATTAAAATCTGAATTTTTTTACTCTTTTAAATTGCTGGCACTTAAACAGAAATCACTTTCTTATCGCCCATCAATTGTCCGTTGCCAGCCAAGTTGATATTATGACAATAATTCTTTTGGTTTCCACTGAAACTGACTGAACTGGTCCATTCAGAGCTTTGCTCTTTTGATAGCCCCTCTTTAAAAGGCAATAGACTATAAACCAAAATATGATTTGAATTTCTGAAATGAAAAGAAAATAAAAAAGGACAAATTCAAAATTATAAGAAAAAAGTAAAAAAAAGAAAATCTTGCGCAGCGACTGGTTCCAATCACAAAGCAGCGGCTCGATTTTTTGGACAAAAGAAATTGTACCGCTAGGAAAATTTAAAATAAAAAAAAATAAAAATCGGAAAGTTATTGGCTTTAGCCCGTTTTGGAAAAATCGAACTCTCATCAGATCTCGATGTTATGAGGTTCTAAGAAGCTTCCCTGACTAATTCTGAGAACCCGTCTCTCTGTCTGTAGGTGTGTTTGTGTCTGTATAAGCATGTGATCCTTTTATAGCTTGACCGATTTCAATAAAACTAAAGGGTTCTACTTAACTTAGATTCTCTGTGAATTTGACCCGATTCAACCGGTAGATTTCAAGATTTTAAGTGGTCTTCTTTGAGCAAATTTGAAACATTTTTACCGATTGGCTCTCAAGACTAAAAAAACCAAGTCGGCCACTGCAAATCGGGTGAAAATCGGTTAATCCATTTGGAAGACATCATGAACGAAAAAACTTCAAAAAGGTGATTTTTCAATTCAGTTAGTGATCTCTATTCTTTTATAGTAATCGAAAACTAAATCAATCACCGTTTATCACGTGGAAATCCCTTGATTTGAAAATTAAAATAATAGTTTTTTGGTTCGAAGAGCTTGAAAGCGATGGCCTTGAGACTCAACCGTTTTCTATATATATATATATATATATATATATATATATATATATATATATATATATTTTGTTTGTTTATTTTTACTAGTAAATTTATCTTACTACTGATTCTTGGTATTTTTCAGAAAAGTTTCATTTGTCCCCCAAAAATCGCCGTAACTTATCCCGGTTTTTCGGCAAATAATACCCACCGAATTCGCAAATGTCGGCCTTAACTGTTTTGACAAAATATCATTTTATCAATTTATATCTGATGGATATAAATAAAACAGTAAATTGAATAGAATAAATAGAAAATAAATCATTTAGTGCTGTTTCTATGAAAGTATGCGTTCAGGGAATTTATTATGTGGAATGTTGTTCAATATCTTGCTCTACAAATTTGTTATAAGAAAACGGATAAGGAAACGATAGTAAATATAAAATCCAGGTACAATATCTTGAAAGTTAACTACATACATGTTTAACTGCTTATGTTTACATTATATATAAAAATTCACAAAATTATCGTTTATTGTGCTGCTGCATCGGTGTTCACCACGTACACATTGACTCTGGGCTTTTCCACGTTTTGCTCAGTGCTAGTATTTTCGGGCGCGAAATCCATAACCCTGAATGTTTTGCGGTGACCAAATCGAAACAGAGTATAAATTATGTACCAAGTTATCAAAATAATTACTGAAAGTACAAATAATTTTGGCTTCGTATTAAAAAGTTTTTAGTGATTTTATTACAACGTCAGTTAAAAGTAGGATTTTTGAGGCCGCATAAAACGTTTGTTTTTATGAGCACGTTTATTTGACATGCCAGGTAGGCTTTAAATTTAAGCCAAGTTATTATAAAAAGGGAAAAAAATCTACTTTTAACTAACATAAAGTTGTAAGAATATTATATTCATAAAAAATATGTTATATCTCTTTATAAAAGCTTGTTTGTTCAAATTTGTATAGGATTTGGTGCAATAAGCAAGCAGTTAATAAGCATAAAATCGTTTTTATGAATAAGCCGTAATGGTATACCATATTATTAATGCTAAACTTACTCAATCTTACAGAAATTTCAGATACCAACTGACGTCTATTCACAAATAAAGAAAACAGATCCGTTACAAAAATGGTCATTAATATAACAGTGTTACACAGCCAGGGCAATAATAATCTATAATAATTCTACAGATAAAATTTAGTTGAATATTTATTTTAGTTTTGATTGTCAATATTTTACTTACTTTTATTAAGCCAAAGATTAACAGAATTGAAGATATTGCTGCTGAAAGCATAACTACAGCAATTAAATCTGTAAAAAAAATTAATTTTAAATAGACATAGAAATATCATTCTCAACAGTATCAATGCGAAAAGTTTAAAAATATTTCTGTGCCAGTACTACATAGAAAACTAAACAGATCTGTAGGTTTTCCCAACATATGTTACGTTCTCTGCGCCGTAAATGATTCAGCTTTGTACTAAACGTGCATTCAGTTTGGAATTATCTAAAGTTCAACTTGCCATAAAGTAAACGCGTGTTTTCAAACATACTATGAGGTTTAATAAATGTGTGTTTAGTAAATTACCACGCTCATTCAATTTTTGAAAACTAATTGTGTGTTCAAATATAACCTACGCTAGTCCAATAATGTCTTTAATACCGAACGTGAGTTTCGATTTTTATCAGAAGCATTCAGTAAGGTAAATAAAACAAGTTTTTACTATTTTCATTTCATTTATTAATATATTTTGAACAAATTTTTACATTTACAAATTTTGAAAACGAACATACTTTCTTCTATTATTTGCAAAAACAATACTCATTGGCTCAATATCAATCAGGTAAACTAAATTTTGACACAAACAAGATTTTAAAAACACAATCAAAAGCTTCCAAAAAAGGCTTAAACTTTAAAAACGTACCATCGAAATATGTGATTTATATTATATATACATAGTAACAATAAAAAATTGCTGCGCTCCTGTAATAAAACCGAATTGAGTAAATTTAACAAAACGCTGTTTTAAAAATCTGAAAGCGGAAGACAATGATTAAAAATTGTACTTATGTATATACATACATATACATATATATATATATATATATATATATATATATGTATATATATATATATATATATATGTATATATATATATATATATATATATATATATATATATATATATATTGCTGTATTGATCCAATTGCTTAGCCGAGTAATATTTCAGTATAACTTCTTGAAATCGAGGCCACTTATCTTTTAATTTATTCTCTTTTCCTGGAAATACAATTTCAAAGTCTGTTTATCTATAAAAGCAAAATAATATTATGTTATAATTATAGATTTTAAGATTGTAAATATTGGAACTCACTAAATCTGTGGGTCGTGCGCCTTTTAAAATTGGCCGCTCAAAGACTAAGTCCACGCGCACCTATCGTATATAGTTTCCCAACTTTGTAATGGCCAAAACAATTCAAGTTTTAATTCCTCAACTTGTTCATCAACTTCTTCTATATCTGACGGTACTGTTGCATCAACAAACGTTTCTTAGATTTTTCTGTTTTTGGCTTTATCATTGTGGTAGCGATGGAATAACCTTCCGCCTGGAGCATGTTTTCTTTTACGACGATAGTAATATATATATATATATATATATATATATATATATATATATATATATATATTTGTAAAAAAGTTAGTTTGTTAGTACAACTTTTTTACTGAAATATCGAATACTTGCAGAAACTTGTTCTTCGTTAGGAAATTCTTTGCATAATTCTTCTACCATTTCCTTTTTTTTTCTTATTTAAAAAAGTGTTTTCCAAGATAATGTTGATTAATTTAGTCCTTATATCGGAGGAGAAAAACTCTTTTCAAACATAAATTTTTTATGTTGTTGCCGACATCACTCGAAAAAGATCTTTTAATGTCTAAAATAATCAAACATAATAAAAGAATATAAAATGATAAAAGTAGAAACTAACCGGCAAAATAAATTATAAATTAAATTCCACCAGGAATTCTTCCATGCTGACAAACTGATCTCTGCCATGAACAATACACTTAGACATATCAACTCAAAGTAAAACATTTATACTTACATATCCATACATATATTTTCGGTTCTGCGACATATTACCCAACAAACATTTTGCGAATAAAATAATTTTTTGGTGTGATTCCTAAGAATCGATTTTAGTTTTGCTCACATCCATTCATATGCATGTGCACACATATACATGTAACACTTGTTGTGCTAAATAAATTTGTATATATAAACTACTTATATATGCTGAATACATTTACATATTTTGCGGCGGCATACGGAAAAACGGTCAGTGGCTGCCAGCTACGTAAGTGAAACGGGAAACATTTTTTTTCAACCTGCATTAGTGCGTTATAGTTTTGGGTCTGTTTTAATGATGTACGCATTTGTAGCCTTGTTGTTGTAATAGTAAAGATGACCTGGTGTTTAGGCCATGATTGAGTGCGGCGAATATTATAAATATATCGTCGGCATTGTAGCGAAATGATGGTGCTAAATAAAAACGGCTGCCACAAATTCTCTGTTTCCCATCTGTCTTCTCAACACGAAACCCTACTTTCCATAGTGCCATAGTATGGGTACAGTGCGTTGCATCAGTAGGGGTCGTCCGCTCATTTGTAATGGAACAACGCCTGTTTAGATTTGAGAAAGTTTTAAGTGACGTCGCCCTGGCTCTTTTTCATGAAACAACTCGTAGTTGCTTGGAATTTGCATGTAGTATCGGCAAATAAATTTGTGTTTGTTACTGCAGATATTAATCAATGAAAAAATTACGTCTACTCACATAATTTCCATAAATAGGCAATGTAACCCAACACCAGACTTATTCCAAAATAGATGCAACCAATTGCTATGCCGACGTAATACAATTTTAATTTGAAATCGAATAATTTTATGGTCAAAGTTTTCATAGTGTTTGTTCTTTTAATTTATTTTGTAACTCTTGAATTTAGACTTAAACAACCTTTTCCTACGTTTACGCATATCACAAGTTGTAGAGGACAAATACGACTAAACGTTTATAAGTTTTTTTATCTTCTGATATCAATAGGAAATTCAAGGATAACAATTGTGGGTATCGATTACTAGACGTAGAATATCTGTGAAGTGCAGGCCTCTTGTTTCAGAACACTTGCAGTTTTTCCATTCGTATTTTAGCAAAATTCCTTATACTTGCCGAACGACCCAAGTATGTTTCCATGGATTACGTGTTATTTTCGTATCGGTTTAGTTTCCTAAAGGCTGATGCATTTAAGGATACTTTTTGCAAAAGGAAAAAAATCTATAAACATGTTTGTTTACTTTTCCAAAATGTTTTCTTTTGAAGTTACAATTAAAGAGATATAAATGAATTTCAATTGTTTAAAACTAGTTTTGGAACTCGATTGAATACGAAGCCGAGTTCGTCACTTTCTCTACTGCTGAACATCTACTAAAAATCACCTTGCTTCGTCCGTTTATTTATTAACAAATATGACGGCCAAATTGAATAATCGTGCCACATCTATCTGTGGCACACGTCTCAGCATCTTAACGACCGCCAATATTGATTAAAACTATACGCTTTGAAAGGTATATCGATGTAAATATGCACAATAGAAATGGTTTGTGATAAAAAATTTATTTATTTGAAGTTGCTTCAACAAGAAGAACTAAAACTCATGTCCAACGAAAACTCTACTTCAAATAAGTTCTTCCTTATGAAACACTCTTTTTTTAAATTTACTATGACAATACCGATGCGACAAGTATTAAAAACGAATATTAAAAATATATTCGGAGACGCCCAAGAGGGTAGGTAGGGTACCTCCCCTACTCACTTCTACATGTTTGCTCTTTTATACGCTTTTTATTTGCTGCACTTGTGTGTTTTTGTTTGACACTTCTTGTGTAGGGTGCTCCCACAGGTGTTGTAGTCGTATAAAGTTGTTGGTCAACTTCTCACAACGTGCAAGTATTTTTACACGCTTACGAAAATAAGAAACCAGATTTTTAAGAATTAAAAAACACGTTGTAAAAAAGGAAAATACATTTAAAAATAGACGTAAAACAATGATGAACGAAAACGCAGGAGTTTTTGTAATAAAAATGCGTGGCCGCTCTGTGTTCTATTTTTCGCACATTGAGCTCCCGACGCTTTTTTTCACAACAACATCTCTCATTTCATTTGGTTCATTATTGTTTTAAGATTATTTTTAAATTTATATCTAACTTTTTAGTTCGGTCTTCTTAAAAAGCGTGTGTTTTAGTTCGGTCTTCTTAAAAAGCGTGTGTTTTAGTTCTTGTAACTGCACTTATTTTTTTAGTTTAATCTGTTCACGGTGCTCCACCGCCACCCACCGATTATTTTGTACGAAATTCAACAAAATTATTTCACGCTGTTAGGGGTTATAGTTTCCCTTTGCTCCTACATAGAAGTTGACATGTACATAGTAAAATGTAACTTAAAGTAATTTTTAACTTCCCGCTGCGAAAATTTAAAATTTTCAAAAATCGGGAAGTTACTGTTTTCACCCCGAATTGAAAAAATCAAGCTCGCATCAGATCTCGCTCTTTTGAGGTCATTTGACAGATTCTGAGAACCCGTCACTATAACTGTGTGTATGTAAGTGTATGTGTGTGTGTGTGTGTGTAAATATGTGACCCGCGTATAACTTTGGAACGACTTGAGCGATTTCAAACAAATTGATGCCGTTCTGAAGTGTTCTACCGAACTTAGATTTCCTGTAAGTTCGAATCGATTTCAAGAAATTTGAAAAAAAAAAAACTTTTAAAGCGTCTTTTGAAATGACTTTTTTAATGGCTTTACCGATCGATTCCAGAAACTAATCAGCTCTCGTGCCACTTCAAATCGGGTCGGAATCCGTTAATCCGTTCTTGAGATGTCGCGAACGAAAACTTCTATGTGATATTTATAACTTCCAAAATTATATATTTGATCGGAAAATACATCAATCACACATGGAAATCGGTTGATATGAAAATAAAAAAAAAATTGTTTTTTCGATAAGCTTAAAAGCTCCAATTAGGGCATTCGCTACCAATCGAAGTTTCAATACAATTTAAATTGGAATTTCGATCGATATCGAATGCCGTAATTTAGTCCCAGGTCACGATAACTTTGCGCTTAAAATTAGCGGGAAGTTGTAGGGATGGTCTTTAGGGTCAACCATTTTCCTCTTAATTTTTTTTTCTTTGTCAAAAATAGCTCTAATTGAATGTTTTTGTGATGAGTACTAATTACAAAGTACTTTTTGGGTTTTCCTTTTCACAATAAGAATTTCGTGATGAAAATTATCTTTTTAAAAAATTATATTTTATGACGAAAGGCAAATTTTAGTAAACACTTGTTTATTAAAAGTACTTTTTGGCAAATCTTAACTTTTGCTAAAGAATATTATTTAGTCAGACGTGTGTTTCTTTTTTTTTATGCTAAAAAAATTCTCTTAATAAAAAGTAATTCTTACTAAAAAAAAAGCTCTTCTTTGCGAAACATAAATTTTGTTGAAAAGTACTTCTTTTATAAAAAGTATCATTTTGTACGAAGTACTTTAAGGCAAAAATTAACTTTTGCCAAAAAGTACCCGGTACGATAAAGTATCTGGTGGGAAAAAGAAGCCTTGAGCAAAAAGTCCCTTTTAGCTAGAAACACTTTTGAGGTTAAGAGTATTTCTTTTTTAAGAATTGCTCACACGCAAAAAGTACCTTTTTGTCAAACGCCGATATCAGAAGAGATTTCGGTAACTTTTTGCGAAAAGTAGCTGCTTCGAAGAACTAAATTTTCTATTAAAAGCATTGAAATGAGAACTTGTTAATTTTTATTTATGAGCGATTGGTAAAACAAGATTGAATTAATATAATTTTGTTAAAAAAAAATCCTAAGAAAACAAATTTTTATTCAATTAAAATCTGAATTTTTTTACTCTTTTAAATTGCTGGCATTTAAACAGAAATCACTTTCTTATCGCCCATCAATTGTCCGTTGCCAGCCAAGTTGATATTATGACAATAATTCTTTTGGTTTCCACTGAAACTGACTGAACTGGTCCATTCTGAGCTTTGCTCTTTTGATAGCCCCTCTTTAAAAGGCAATAGACTATAAACCAAAATTTCTGAAATGAAAAGAAAATAAAAAAGGACAAATTCAAAATTATTAGAAAAAAGTAAAAAAAAGAAAATCTTGTGCAGCGACTGGTTCCAATCACAAAGCAGCGGCTCGATTTTTTGGACAAAAGAAATTGTACCGCTAGGAAAATTTAAAATAAAAAAAAATAAAAATCGGAAAGTTATTGGCTTTAGCCCGTTTTGGAAAAATCGAACTCTCATCAGATCTCGATGTTATGAGGTTCTAAGAAGCTTCCCTGACTAATTCTGAGAACCCGTCTCTCTGTCTGTAGGTGTGTTTGTGTCTGTATAAGCATGTGACCCTTTTATAGCTTGACCGATTTCAATAAAACTAAAGGGTTCTACTTAACTTAGATTCTCTGTGAATTTGACCCGATTCAACCGGTAGATTTCAAGATTTTAAGTGGTCTTCTTTGAGCAAATTTGAAACATTTTTACCGATTGGCTCTCAAGACTAAAAAAACCAAGTCGGCCACTGCAAATCGGGTGAAAATCGGTTAATCCATTTGGAAGACATCATGAACGAAAAAACTTCAAAAAGGTGATTTTTCAATTCAGTTAGTGATCTCTATTCTTTTATAGTAATCGAAAACTAAATCAATCACCGTTTATCACGTGGAAATCCCTTGATTTGAAAATTAAAATAATAGTTTTTTGGTTCGAAGAGCTTGAAAGCGATGGCCTTGAGACTCAACCGTTTTCTATATATATATATATATATATATATATATATATATATTTTGTTTGTTTATTTTTACTAGTAAATTTATCTTACTACTGATTCTTGGTATTTTTCAGAAAAGTTTCATTTGTCCCCCAAAAATCGCCGTAACTTATCCCGGTTTTTCGGCAAATAATACCCACCGAATTCGCAAATGTCGGCCTTAACTGTTTTGACAAAATATCATTTTATCAATTTATATCTGATGGATATAAATAAAACAGTAAATTGAATAGAATAAATAGAAAATAAATCATTTAGTGCTGTTTCTATGAAAGTATGCGTTCAGGGAATTTATTATGTGGAATGTTGTTCAATATCTTGCTCTACAAATTTGTTATAAGAAAACGGATAAGGAAACGATAGTAAATATAAAATCCAGGTACAATATCTTGAAAGTTAACTACATACATGTTTAACTGCTTATGTTTACATTATATATAAAAATTCACAAAATTATCGTTTATTGTGCTGCTGCATCGGTGTTCACCACGTACACATTGACTCTGGGCTTTTCCACGTTTTGCTCAGTGCTAGTATTTTCGGGCGCGAAATCCATAACCCTGAATGTTTTGCGGTGACCAAATCGAAACAGAGTATAAATTATGTACCAAGTTATCAAAATAATTACTGAAAGTACAAATAATTTTGGCTTCGTATTAAAAAGTTTTTAGTGATTTTATTACAACGTCAGTTAAAAGTAGGATTTTTGAGGCCGCATAAAACGTTTGTTTTTATGAGCACGTTTATTTGACATGCCAGGTAGGCTTTAAATTTAAGCCAAGTTATTATAAAAAGGAAAAAAAATCTACTTTTAACTAACATAAAGTTGTAAGAATATTGTATTCATAAAAAATATGTTATATCTCTTTAATAAAAGCTTGTTTGTTCAAATTTGTATAGGATTTGGTGCAATAAGCAAGCAGTTAATAAGCATAAAATCGTTTTTATGAATAAGCCGTAATGGTATACCATATTATTAATGCTAAACTTACTAAATGTTACAGAAATTTCAGATACCAACTGATGTCTATACGCAAATAAAGAAAACAGATCCGTTACAAAAAAGGTCATTAATATAACAGTGTTACACAGCCAGGGCAATAATAATCTATAATAATTCTACAGATAAAATTTAGTTGAATATTTATTTTAGTTTTGATTGTCAATATTTTACTTACTTTTATAAAGCCAAAGATTAACAGAATTGAAGATATTGCTGCTGAAAGCATAACTACAGCAATTAAATCTGTAAAAAAAATTAATTTTAAATAGATATAGAAATATCATTCTCAACAGTATCAATGCGAAAAGTTTAAAAATATTTCTGTGCCAGTACTACATAGAAAACTAAACAGATCTGTAGGTTTTCCCAACATATGTTACGTTCTCTGCGCCGTAAATGATTCAGCTTTGTACTAAACGTGCATTCAGTTTGGAATTATCTAAAGTTCAACTTGCCATAAAGTAAACGCGTGTTTTCAAACATACTATGAGGTTTAATAAATGTGTGTTTAGTAAATTACAACGCTCATTCAATTTTTGAAAACTAATCGTGTGTTCAAATATAACCCACGCTAGTCCAATAATGTCTTTAATACCGAACGTGAGTTTCGATTTTTATCAGAAGCATTCAGTAAGGTAAATAAAACAAGTTTTTACTATTTTCATTTCATTTATTAATATATTTTGAACAAATTTTTACATTTACAAATTTTGAAAACGAACATACTTTCTTCCCCTAAATTGCAAAAACAATACTCATTGGCTCAATATCAATCAGGTAAACTAAATTTTAACACAAACAAGATTTTGAAAACACAATCAAAAGCTTCCAAAAAAGGCTTAAACTTTAAAAACGTACCATCGAAATATGTGATTTATATTATATATACATAGTAACAATAAAAAATTGCTGCGCTCCTGTAATAAAACCGAATTGAGTAAATTTAACAAAACGCTGTTTTAAAAATCTGAAAGCGGAAGACAATGATTAAAAATTGTACTTATGTATATACATACATATACATATATATATATATATATATATATATATATATATATATACATATATATATATATATATATATATATATATATATATATATATTGCTGTATTGATCCAATTGCTTAGCCGAGTAATATTTCAGTATAACTTCTTGAAATCGAGGCCACTTATCTTTCAATTTATTCTCTTTTCCTGGGAATACAATTTCAAAGTCTGTTTATCTATAAAAAGCAAAATAATATTATGTTATAATTATAGATTTTAAGATTGTAAATATTGGAACTCACTAAATCTGTGGGTCGTGCGCCTTTTAAAATTGGCCGCTCAAAGACTAAGTCCACGCGCACCTATCGTATATAGTTTCCCAACTTTGTAATGGCCAAAGCAATTCAAGTTTTAATTCCTCAACTTGTTCATCAACTTCTTCTATATCTGACGGTACTGTTGCATCAACAAACGTTTCTTAGATTTTTCTGTTTTTGGCTTTATCATTGTGGTAGCGATGGAATAACCTTCCGCCTGGAGCATGTTTTCTTTTACGAGGATAGTAATATATATATATATATATATATATATATATATATATGTATATCTATATATATATATATATATATATTTGTAAAAAAGTTAGTTTGTTAGTACAACTTTTTTACTGAAATATCGAATACTTACAGAAACTTGTTCTTCGTTAGGAAATTCTTTGCATAATTCTTCTACCATTTCCTTTTTTTTTCTTATTTAAAAAAGTGTTTTCCAAGATAATGTTGATTAATTTAGTCCTTATATCGGAGGAGAAAAACTCTTTTCAAACATAAATTTTTTATGTTGTTGCCGACATCACTCGAAAAAGATCTTTTAATGTCTAAAATAATCAAACATAATAAAAGAATATAAAATGATAAAAGTAGAAACTAACCGGCAAAATAAATTATAAATTAAATTCCACCAGGAATTCTTCCATGCCGACAAACTGATCTCTGCCATGAACAATACACTTAGACATATCAACTCAAAGTAAAACATTTATACTTACATATCCATACATATATTTTCGGTTCTGCGACATATTACCCAACAAACATTTTGCCAATAAAATAATTTTTTGGTGTGATTCCTAAGAATCGATTTTAGTTTTGCTCACATCCATTCATATGCATGTGCACACATATACATGTAACACTTGTTGTGCTAAATAAATTTGTATATATAAACTACTTATATATGCTGAATACATTTACATATTTTGCGGCGGCATACGGAAAAACGGTCAGTGGCTGCCAGCTACGTAAGTGAAACGGGAAACATTTTTTTTCAACCTGCATTAGTGCGTTATAGTTTTGGGTCTGTTTTAATGATGTACGCATTTGTAGCCTTGTTGTTGTAATAGTAAAGATGACCTGGTGTTTAGGCCATGATTGAGTGCGGCGAATATTATAAATATATCGTCGGCATTGTAGCGAAATGATGGTGCTAAATAAAAACGGCTGCCACAAATTCTCTGTTTCCCATCTGTCTTCTCAACACGAAACCCTACTTTCCATAGTGCCATAGTATGGGTACAGTGCGTTGCATCAGTAGGGGTCGTCCGCTCATTTGTAATGGAACAACGCCTGTTTAGATTTGAGAAAGTTTTAAGTGACGTCGCCCTGGCTCTTTTTCATGAAACAACTCGTAGTTGCTTGGAATTTGCATGTAGTATCGGCAAATAAATTTGTGTTTGTTACTGCAGATATTAATCAATGAAAAAATTACGTCTACTCACATAATTTCCATAAATAGGCAATGTAACCCAACACCAGACTTATTCCAAAATAGATGCAACCAATTGCTATGCCGACGTAATACAATTTTAATTTGAAATCGAATAATTTTATGGTCAAAGTTTTCATAGTGTTTGTTCTTTTAATTTATTTTGTAACTCTTGAATTTAGACTTAAACAACCTTTTCCTACGTTTATGCATATCACAAGTTGTAGAGGACAAATACGACTAAACGTTTATAAGTTTTTTTATCTTCTGATATCAATAGGAAATTCAAGGATAACAATTGTGGGTATCGATTACTAGACGTAGAATATCTGTGAAGTGCAGGCCTCTTGTTTCAGAACAGTTGCAGTTTTTCCATTCGTATTTTAGCAAAATTCCTTATACTTGCCGAACGACCCAAGTATGTTTCCACGGATTACGTGTTATTTTCGTATCGGTTTAGTTTCCTAAAGGCTGATGCATTTAAGGATACTTTTTGCAAAAGGAAAAAAATCTATAAACATGTTTGTTTACTTTTCCAAAATGTTTTCTTTTGAAGTTACAATTAAAGAGATATAAATAAATTTCAATTGTTTAAAACTAGTTTTGGAACTCGATTGAATACGAAGCCGAGTTCGTCACTTTTTCTACTGCTGGACCTGCTTAAATAAGGATAAGAATCCTGTCAACGATTGACTTAAACATCTACTAAAAATCACCCTGCTTCGTCCGTTTATTTATTAACAAATATGACGGCCAAATTGAATAATCGTGCCACATCTATTTGTGGCAGACGTCTCAGCATCTTAACGACCGCCAATATTGATTAAAACTATACGCTTTGAAAGGTATATCGATGTAAATATGCACAATAGAAATGGTTTGTGATAAAAAATTTATTTATTTGAAGTTGCTTCAACAAGAAGAACTAAAAATCATGTCCAACGAAAACTCTACTTCAAATAAGTTCTTCCTTATGAAACACTCTTTTCTAAATTTACTATGACAATACCGATGCGACAAGTATTAAAAACGAATATTAAAAATATATTCGGAGACGCCCAAGAGGGTAGGTAGGGTACCTCCCCTACTCACTTCTACATGTTTGCTCTTTTATACGCTTTTTATTTGCTGCACTTGTGTGTTTGTGTTTGACACTCCTTGTGTAGGGTGCTCCCACAGGTGTTGTAGTCGTATAAAGTTGTTGGTGTGGTTCATGTTCTCAACTTCTCACAACGTGCAAGTATTTTTACACGCTTACGAAAATAAGAAACCAGATTTTAAAGAATTAAAACACACGTTGTAAAAAAGGAAAATACATTTAAAAATAGACGTAAAACAATGATGAACGAAAACGCAGGTGTTTTTGTAATAAAAATGCGTGGCCGCTCTGTGTTCTATTTTTCGCACATTGAGCTCCCGACGCTTTTTTTCACAACAACATCTCTCATTTCATTTGGTTCATTATTGTTTTAAGATTATTTTTAAATTTATATCTAACTTTTTAGTTCGGTCTTCTTAAAAAGCGTGTGTTTTAGTTCGGTCTTCTTAAAAAGCGTGTGTTTTAGTTCTTGTAACTGCACTTATTTTTTTAGTTTAATCTGTTCACGGTGCTCCACCGCCACCCACCGATTATTTTGTACGAAATTCAACAAAATTATTTCACGCTGTTAGGGGTTATAGTTTCCCTTTGCTCCTACATAGAAGTTGACATGTACATAGTAAAATGTAACTTAAAGTAATTTTTAACTTCCCGCTGCGAAAATTTAAAATTTTCTAAAATCGGGAAGTTACTGTTTTCACCCCGAATTGAAAAAATCAAGCTCGCATCAGATCTCGATGTTTTGAGGTCATTTGACTGATTCTGAGAACTCGTCTCTATGACTGTGTGTATGTAAGTGTATGTGTGTGTGTGTGTAATATGTGACCCGCGTATAACTTTGGAACGACTTGAGCGATTTCAAACAAATTGATGCCGTTCTGAAGTGTTCTACCGAACTTAGATTTCCTGTCAATTTGAACCGATTTCAAGAAATTTGAAAAAAAAAACTTTTAAAGCGTCTTTTGAAATGACTTTTTTAATGGCTTTACCGATCGATTCCAGAAACTAATCAGCTCTTGAGCCACTTAAAATCGGGTCGGAATCGGTTAATCCGTTCTTAAGATATCGCGAACGTAAACTTCAATAATGTGACTTTTTTTTAACTTCCAAAAATATATAACTGATCAGTTAGTGATCTCGATTCTTTTATAGTAATCGAAAACTAAATCAATCATCGTTTATCACTTGGGAATCCGTTGATTTTGGTTCGAAGAGCTTGAAAGCGATGGCCTTGAGACTCAACCGTTTTCTATATATACATATATTTTGTTTGTTTATTTTTTACTAGTAAATTTATCCAACTACTGATTCTTGGTATTTTTCAGAAAAGTTTAATTTGTCCCCCCCGAATCGCTGTAACTTATCCTGGTTTTTCGGCAAATAAAACCCACCGAATTCGCAAATATCGGCCTTAACTGTTTTGACAAAATATCATTTTATCAATTTTATCTGTTGGATATAAATAAAACAGTAAATTGAATAGAATAAATAGAAAATAAATCATTTAGTGCTGTTTCTATGAAAGTATGCGTTCAGGGAATTTATTATGTGGAATGTTGTTCAATATCTTGCTCTACAAATTTGTTATCAGAAAACGGATAAGGAAACGATAGTAAATATAAAATCCAGGTACAATATCTTGAAAGTTAACTACATACATGTTTAACTGCTTATGTTTACATTATATATAAAAATTCACAAAATTATTGTTTATTGTGCTGCTGCATCGGTGTTCACCACGTACACATTGAATCTGGGCTTTTCCTCGTTTTGCTCAGTTCTAGTATTTTCGGGCACGAAGTCCATAACCCTAAAGGTTTTGCGGTGAGCAAATTGAAAGAGAGTATAAATTGTGTACCAAATTATCAAATGAGTTGCTGAAAGTACAAATAATTTTGGCCCCGTATTAAATTTTTATAAGTGCCGGTATTACAAGGTCAGTTAAAAGTAGGATTTTATAGGCCGCATAAAAAGTTTGTTGATACGGAAACGTTTTTTTTACCTGCCAGGCAGGATGAATCTGTTTCTTATTTATCGTTCACTTTAAATTTAAGCCAAGTTATTATAAAAAGGACAAACAAAATACTACTTTTAACTAACATAAAGTTGTAAGAATATATAAGTATATTCATAAAAAATATTTTATATCTCTTTAATAAAAGCTTGTTTGTTCAAATTTGTATAGGATTTGGGGCAATAAGTAAGCAGTTAATGAGCATAAAATAATTTTTATGAATAAGCCGTATTGGTATAATGCAAAACTTACTCAATATCACAAAAAGTTCCCATTGAAGCGTATTCGATAATAACGATAAAATTATCATCATGGCATAAACTATTATTATTGTAGCAGTGATAGACAGCCAGGGCAATAAGAGTCTATGATAATTCTGCAGATAAAATTTAATTAAGCATTTATTTTAGTTTTGAATCTCAATGTTTCACTCACTATTATTAAGCCAAGGATTAAGATAATTGAAGATATTGCTGCTACAAACGAAAATAAAGTAGCGAAATCTGAAAAAAATGAAATTTTAAATAGATAATAATTTAATAATTATATATTTAAATGAATATAGAAATATGATTCTTAACAGCATCAACGCGAAAAGTTTAAAAATATCTCTGTACCAGTATTACGAACGAGCCCAATGTAAATTGCAAAATTTTTATTTACTTGTTGTTGTAACAATAAAAATGACCTGGTGCTTAGGCCATGATTATCGTCATGAGAGAGGCCGCCATAAATTCTCTGTTTCCCATCTGTCCTCTCAACACGAAACCCTACTTTCCATAGTTCGTGTACAGTGCGTTGCATCAGTAGGGGTCGTCCGCTCATTTGTAATGGAACAACGCATGTTTGAGAATTGAATTGAATTGAATAAGTTTTAAGTGACGTCGCCCTGGCTTTTTCATGAAACAACTCGTAGTTGCTTGGAATTTGCATGTAGTATCGGCAAATAAATTTGTGTTTGTTACTGCAGATATTAATCAATGAAAAAATTACGTCTACTCACTGTATTTCCTTAAATAGGCATTGTAACAAAACACCAGACTTATTCCAAAATAGATGCAACCAATTGCTATGCCGACGTAATACAATTTTAATTTGAAAGCGAATAATTTTATGGTCAAAGTTTTCATAGTGTTTGTTCTCTTAATTTATTTTGTAACTCTTGAATTTAGACTTAAACAACCTTTTCCTACGTTTATGCATATCACAAGTTGTAGAGGACAAATACGACTAAACGTTTTATAAATTTTTTTTATCTTCTTTTATCAAACAGGACATTCAAGGATAACACTTCTGCGTGTCAATTACTGGACGTAGAATATCTGTGAAGTGCAGGCCTCTTGATTCAAAACAGTTGCAGTTTTTCCATTCTTATTTTAGCAAAATTCCTTATACTTGCCGAACGACCCAAGTATGTTTCCATGGATTACGTGTTATTTTCGTATCGGTTTAGTTTCCTAAAGGCTGATGCATTTAAGGATACTTTTTGCAAAAGGAGAAAAAATCTATAAAATTGCTTGTTTACTTTTCCAAAATGTTTTATTTTAAATATAAATTTTATAATTTAAGTTGAAATTATAACTAAAGAGATATAAATGAATCTCAATTGTTTAAAACTAGTTTTGGAACTCGATTGAATACGAAGCCGAGTTCGTCACTTTTTCTACTGCTGGACCTGCTTAAATAAGGATAAGAATCCTGTCAACGATTGACTTAAACATCTACTAAAAATCACCCTGCCTCGTCAGTTTATTTATTCACAAATATGACGGCCAAATTGAATAATCGTGCCACATCTATCTGTGGCACACGTCTCAGCATCTTAACGACCGCCAATATTGATTAAAACTATACGCTTTGAAAGGTATATCGATGTAAATATGCACAATAGAAATGGTTTGTGATAAAAAATTTATTTATTTGAAGTTACTTCAACAAGAAGAACTAAAACTCAGTTGGTCGAATTTCAACCTCCAACTCTCTTCATCTCCAACGCAACTCTACTTCAAATAAGTTCCTCCTTCTGAAACACCCTTTTTTAAATTTACAGTAACGCAACAAGTATTAAAAACGAATATTAAAAATATATTCGGAGACGCCCAAGAGGGTAGGTCTCCCCACTCACATCTACATGTGTGCTCTTTTAAACGTTTTTTATTTGCTGCACTTGTGTGTTTATGTCTGACACTCCTTGTGTAGGGTGCTTCCTGACACGTATTGTAGTTCATGTTCTCCACTTCTCATAACGTGCAAGTATTTTTAGACGCTTACGAAAATAAGAAACCAGATTTTAAAGATTTTGGAACTCGATTGTTCCAAAACGGGTGAAACCATTAACTTCCCGATTTTTCAAAATTTAAAATTTTCGCAGCCTTTTGAGAAAAAAAAAGTTTTCTGTCTACAACTACGAAATACGTTGGTCAACATATAAAAATAAACTAAAAAATCTTTTTTAATTAAACTCTAATTCAAGGGGTACTTTTATACCGGATATATTTTTATTAAAAGTTTTGAAAATTATTCCAAGTTTTCAATTTATTCAGACTCTTCTACAAAATAACAAGACGAATGCTAGGAAAATGTAGAAAATATATGTGTTATAATTCTACACCATGTTTTATTCTAGACGCTTAACCCTGTTCGTCGATTCCACGAAGCTCATTTGTTCTTCACCATAAAACTCTTTTATGTTGCCTCTAATTCGTATGGAATTCTTAGAGACAAAAAAGTTTTTGTTTTATATAATTTTTTGTTGTTGTTGTTATTTTGTTAATAAAATAAATAATTTAAAATATTTTTAATTAATTTTGACTTTTTAAAAATTTGCTCTGCTAGAATTATTTTTGAAAACTTATTCGTCGATTTAACGAAGTGTAATTTTAATGTACAAAAATGAAGAGTAACCATTCAGGGTTAAGCGGGTGCAAAATTTAAACTTTAATAAATAGGGAAAAAACGCGAATTTAAAATATTGCTTGCTTGCTGGTAACCATAAATTTGTATAATTTTTTGTAATGAAATTAAAATTAACGTTCATTTAGTATAATATTTCTATCTCCGCTCTGGTAAAGCAGTATTTCCTAAGATAATACAGTTCCACAGTTACTGTGTGGGCTGGAAAAGAATCATTAAACTGTTGATAACAGAGTTAACCTCATATACCTTTGAAAGAGCGAGACAAGTGCATAACACATTAACTTCTGTAAGCGAATTCAGCTCTCAATATACTCTGCATTATCTAACAATGCCACAAGTGTCTGGTGCTTCGTTGTTCGCACAACATGTAAACAAGAGATGCATTTAAAAGACTGTTTACATTTTGCATGTGTGTGATTTAAGCTGTCAAACACATTAAAATCGTTCGCCCATATCCATGTTTCGAAATCGGTTGCGCTGCAACACTCCTTCTTTATGTTTAAAATGTGAAATCAAAATTATATCGTGATTGATATTATATATCTCCACTTACTTAAACAAAAATATTCGATAAATTTTATCTTAACAATTTTGAAATAAAATTTTCTTAAAAATAAGAAGCAGCTGTAAATATAGTCAGTCATTCACAGATAAAAAAATTAATGTAAAATCTTTATTTGCTTAACCAAAAAAAAAAATAATAATAATAATACATCTATTGTAAAAAGTTTATAAAAGCGCACTCAATTTGTGCCTTTGATAGTGTCCCAAAAAGGAAAGTCCCAAGGAAAAGCACTGACGATGGTACTAGCACCAAAATTCATTGTGAAACTTCTTATTAAAATAAATTTATTGATATAAAGAAGAACTGTAATCACATAGAATCAAGTAACTTAAGATATCATAAGGACAGGAAAAGTTTGTTTTGACAAAATTCACACGAACACTGACGTTGGGAACATTGTGGATTCCGAGAGCTTTGCTTTTCTGGTTTGCTGCGTATCTTGCATAATTAGATCTTGCATAGTTAATATCAAATCCATTATAATTCCATTTTAATTCTTTATCTATGTTCGTCAACATATCAAAGTTTATAAATGTGGCTTTATAAAAATTTTAAATCTATATATTTTGTTCAATTATAATATATTTTTTCAATAAAATTAAATATTTCTAACTCAGGGGTTCCGAACAGCAACTGCAAACCAGCAACGTAATATCATGTTCAGACATACCCCTTAATTGCGCAATTAAAACCTTAATTAACCACAATTTGTTATACAATAAGTCAATTAATGAATTGAGCAATTAGTAGTTAATTGTATCATAACTGCGTAAAGCTACAGTTGCAACCCTGGTCATAAGTATGAGCAGAAAAATATCCTATACAGGCGAGCAAAATGTCAAAAAATGTACAAATATATAAACAAAACAAACTGAGTTTTCAAACAGACTAAACTTTGTAAAATTGTCAAGTTTTCTTCTTTTTTTAAGCACGGATAAGTTTGAAACCAAAATCGACCGCAATGACTTCAAGAGCTCCATATTTCTATTATATGCAAGTAAAATTTGTCTTAAACCAAAATTTGCATTCATTTTTAAATTTTATAAACACGAATATTCACGAAACAAATAAAAACAATCTTTTGTTTTCAGTTGTCAAATGATAATTGAGTCAGCTATAAATTGAATATGTGTGAACATTAGATTTAATTGCTCAATTAAAATTAAATTGACTCAATTAAAAATGCATGTCTAAACACAGTATAAAAGAGAGGACGTTGTGTTGAAATTAATTGAGTCAGATTGTGAGATTTTGGAAAACAAATTTACCAAAATAATCCTGCTGTTTGCAATTTTGTTCTGTATTTCAAAGGTTTTTGTTTGATATCATTATTAACTGCTCTTTTCGTTGCAATTTGACGCTGATTAATCCTTTCTTGCCTGAGAAGTGCTCGAAAATAATCTTAATTTCCAACGTTTGTTAGCAGGCGTTATCGAAAATGTATGGCAGCCCGCTATGACAATTATGGCGATGGTAATACAGCTTCTAAAAGTAATATCCATTGCAGTAATTCATTTACAAAAGATGCAACATTGTGAGTGATATTTATTCTTAAGGGAAGAAAGAGACAAATACAAACCGCTTTCTTTGTTTACGTTACATTGAATTGTTATTGTTGGGCTTTGTTTACATTTTATAGACGCCTAATGCTACCATGCTGGGGTGGGTACTGATTCAGCGCCAGCTGATTATGTTACTCTTGTAGGTTATTTTTAGTCATCTGACCTGTCAAATGATTATATTGTAATAAAACAAGCAATTCTATTAATTTAATTATTTTGCAGTAAATAATTGGCATAAGAGAATACTACAATATATCTTATAATATTTTGTATATAAATTTTTGTAAAATCGACCTGAAACTATTAACTGGAGCTGCTTAGAACAAATTCAACTGCTGAAGTTCTATTTGTCACATGTGGGCGTGTTATATGTTACATCCAGCTGCTGTTTGACATCTCTCATTACAAACTAAAAATAAAAACTCTCTTTGTTTGAAGTCTTAATTCGATTGCGCTTACCTACCTTAACTTTGAGGTGGTGGATGCCTCGAATACAAGTAGTGTTTCTAGTGCAGTCGTGCTAAGTACGCATTTGAGTTGTCTAACTTAAGTCTTGGTTTTGTGTAAAAAGTTATAGATAATTTGTATTTAAAAACCCATCTGGGTCCAGGTAAGTATATGTTTTAGCAAAATTTTAATAATTATTCTACACCTACAAAATGTTCTAAATTTAAAAAAAGAAAACATATCATAGAACACAACACAACAGTGCGAATTAATAAAATAATAAGCAATTGAATATTGAGGAAATTTTGATAAAGAAATTTTGAAAACTATATTTTAATTATTTAAAACGAAAAAAAACAAAGAGTTCTTGGCAGTTGCAAAATATCCTTTCTGAATATCAGCAAAAAATTAATATTGAGGAAACGTAAATAAATAAATTATGAAAACTATTTATAAAAGTATTTAAAACGACAAAAAACAAAGAGTCTCTGTCAGTTGCAAAATATCCTTTCTGAATATCATCAAAAAAAGGTGTTTGCATGTGTGTGTGGGTACATATATTTGCGCACATGTAGTAGTAAAATGTTTCATTTGTACTCTTTAACTTTTATTTTCGTGCTCATTCTTTTTTCCCAAAATTTATTTTAAAAATTCAAATTGATCAGTTGAGGGGTTTTAGTTAGTTCCCATGCGCATTTCACTAGGGCTAATGCAGATCATCAGGGAACCTTTAGCCAACATTTCTTAGAAATAAAAATGCCGTAGCATTTTCGGTGCGTCACGTGTTAAGTTTTCAAGGGCAGAGTTGTCAACTCAACTGCTTTAAGCATCATATTTAATGCACTAAATTCAATAGAAAATTCTCTATTGAAAAAAAAAAAAAAAAAATCATGAAATTTTTATAAATAATACCTGTTATCACACACAAACAGGCGATTAACTATTTATGTATGATGTATTTTGCATAGGGAAAGTTTAGGAAAATCCCTTAAATTTTCTTCTAAAATTCCTTCCACTTCCTGAAATTCTTAACAAACGAACAAAGAGAAAATATCAAGGTTTAGCAAACGCTGATAATTCTAGCAGATACATGCACGCGAGAAATGGTGATGGAAAAGTAATAATATTGTTTTTCTATTTTCCTGTGTTTCTTGGAAGGTCAAACTAGTTGTGTATTCAGTTTTCCTTGTTTCCTTTGTTATAATGAGCTCTTTTAATTTGTTGTTGTTAAATTTAGGAAGATACATACTAAAAAGGAAATACATATTTGCGATACCGATACTCAAGTAGGGGGAATAATATACATATTTCATTACACAAAATCTTAGT